>VZTI01005570.1:3474535-3508382 GCA_013397865.1 Struthidea cinerea | reverse complement strand
GGGGGGGGAGAACCAACAACATTTCCTTTAAGGGCCACCCCACTACTATGGCATTACCAGATCAGGGCAACCCTACTTCTTCATATCATCAATCTTACATTCACCTCCCTTGTTCTACAGCAGACATAGGCAGAAGCCAGCAGAGCCCTCTAATTTAATTTCTGCACAAATTCTCCGCTAACTAGATATGAAAATTGAGTTTAACTCAAAATCCCATAGGCTACTCTGGAGAAAAGAAGCAAGCATGTAGAATATTACATATTCAGGTCATAACTACAGACAAGCACTTGCTTCTCAGCTGTAGGAAGACTAAGTTTAGAGGGTTGAGGAATACCATACTACTTCCCTTTATTTATTTATTAGTGAAAACTATTTATGTTCATACACCACCTAAATGGTTATGATTTCAAAATGTTGCCCAAGATGCCATTTTCATAATCTGTTTTCCATTAAATTCAAAAGCATAATTTTTAGACATTGGATAGTTGTTGCTGGGGTCAGGTGAGAGTTGTTAGTGTTTTGTTTGTAGTTCTTGGGGGAAGAGGGGCACATTTAATCAAGTTTCACTGTCCATTCCTTGCAGAGCCACCTCTGTTTATAATATTTCATTGCTTTGAATTTCTCTGTTGAAGTGAATTTAGACATCTGTGATAAACCCCTCATTTTTAAACCTGATGAGGTACTCAACTGAAAAATACATATATACACTATATATATATATATACATACAAAGAAAAACTCATGTTCATAAATTAAGTGAAAAAAATCCAGGTTGATTTTCCTGACTTTGCGTTCATTAGGACAGGCAATACACAGGGCTAACCTAACTTCTTCCGACCTGTTAACAAGACCTCCTTTTTTCCACACACATTATGTATTCCACACTAATTAAGAAAGAAAGTTAAGCTGCACTCTGTGTAAGGCAGTCTGCTTGCCTTGAGAATAGGAGCTGCACTTCATCTACTCTCCAATCAATAATCCATAAACTGGGGTTGAATGTGCAGGCTGTTTGCCAGTCAGTTGTAGCTGACGTCTCCTCTTGTCTAAGCCCTTCCTTTTCTTTCAATCAGCTCTGCCCAAAGGAAACATTTCAGATGAATAAAACAAAACCCCAGGACTTTCAGTCCTCTAGTTTGTCATTTATTCCTCTGCAAACCAACATTTTTCACATGTTGAGAACCCTGATTTTAATGAATCCTGGAAAAAAAATCCTGTGTAAAGATAGCTTTTGTCCAGCCTTCCATTAGAAATGTTCAGGTTCACTGTAAAATGTAGAACCACATACAGTACCTTGCGTGAAGGTTTAGGTCTTATTTTCAAAACTATTAAATCTCTGGAAGTTTATGTATTTGCAACCTTTCAACTTTACAGGTATTCATTAAATATACAATGCACACAAGATTTCTGTATGCAAATTTCTGTGCCTTCAAATTTACATTAAAATTTAATTTACAACTGCATAGGCAAATTTGGAAAGCTTCCCTTTAAAGCATCACTTCAGCATACTCGGTTTTTAAACTCTGGCATCCCTGAAGCTATTATACTTGGCTTTAATTAACTATTCAGGCTAGTGGAACCCTTTTCCAGTTACCTCAAAATTTACAGTCAGGTATGCAAAAGCTATATTTTATTTTTTAATACAGTCAGTAGAAAAACATAAAAAGGAGTAGAATGGTATCCTATTGATGATAAAAAATGATGAAAGAATCCAGAAAATTATACCGTTAAAAGCATAAGGACAATAAAGATGTACACCTAGAGCTCCCATACCAACAAATCTCTTCAATACAAGGTTTCATTGGGAGATGGAAGCGTGTGTGTGCACACACAAGGCATTACACGGTAATAGCTTGAATTGTAATGGATACCTGATCTTTCCAGTTTACCCTGAGATAAGAAAAGGAGAGACAGGGATGGGAAGCAGTCTTACAAGTCTTCGTTTTAAATTTTTAATTTTAAAAAGTGCTATTTCAGCTGCAGTGACAAGATTAAATCAACCCATGAATTTAAATTATTTGTTAGATCCTGTGCCATGGTAAATTTATTATCTGAAAAACAGGTTCATTTCAAGGTTTTAAATTCACTCAGAGCATTTCAGTGAATAGTATTTCCATTGAAGAGCTGGTTTTTGGAGGGATTCTTGCTTTCTGGGTTTAGCCATGCACACCAGGTAAGAAAACAAAGCTGGCTTGCAAATTTTTCATCTATTTTAATACACTTCAAGCAACTAGCAGAGTAGCAACATGATAAAATTTCAAGTTTTCAAATATATCACAATATTAAGACCAAACTTAATTTTAAAAGAAAATACAGAAAGAATATGAAAGGGCAGAACACAAGTTTTCTTCAGATTTATGGCTTGTGAGATGCCTACGAGATTTACAAAACTAACTTTTGCATGTAACTAATCTGCTGCCTGGTCTAGCACTCCTGCCTCAACAATAATTCTAGCTTATCTGTCATTACTCAATTTGTAACTTTGGAAATATAAATAAGTGCAGATTATCACCACCTGTTTCTGTGGAAGTCCTGCCCTGAGTGCTCATTACTTTTAGTTCCCACTCCCTCCCCGCACCTCCAGCTAGGACCTGAAATGTGGTACTCTGTAAGAAGACTGAAGATCCAGCATTCCCATCTCTTGGCATTGTGTCTCAGCAACTGCCACTTTCTACACAGCTGTGGACTCAGTCATTAATCTAAGGAGGGACACAGAGCATGTCATACATTTGGAGGGCAGCATTACAGCCTCTCCATCATGTTGTGACAGATCATATGAAAGGTATACAAGTGGTGGTATGCGTTTTTTTTTTTTTTTTAAAAAGAGGCCAATTCCTGCTCTAACGGTAAAAAAAAAAAAATCAGTGTTTAAACAAGGCAAATGGGGAAAACTTTCAATTAAAACAGGCTTCAAGGAGCAATCCATACAACTCTTTTATTTTTTTCCCCCGAAGAGAAGTATCTTAGAAGAAAATCACACATTCCCTGTCACCTCCAGTCTCTCACAAGCTCAACCTGTGACAGAACGTTTCCACTTTAAATGGAAATACTGGTGGGGTCATGGGAATTAGGGATCTCCCGATCTTCTCAGATCTCAAGACACCCTACAGATATTTAAAGCTGCACCAAGAATAGTATCCTAAAGGGATGATTTGGTTTGTAATATAAATGCATAGCAGGATGCACATCTCCATGAGGCAAACAGCTAAGCCTGTCAACATCTGCTGCAGAGAACCTGACTGTGGGTAAGAAGCTCCAGAGATACACTTGCCACAGGATGTAAATTAAAAGAATTAAAATTCATAGGGCACAATACAAGTATAAAAATAAAGGAAGAGGGACAGCATTAAATTTAGGAGAAGAGATCAGGTTTTACATTTTTCCAAATGAGTTCATGCTCACAATTCTAAAACACTTGCCACCAAACAAGTCATACATACTGCTGGCAGACAGACATTGCCTTTGGGACACTAACTTCTATTTTTGATTTCTAGGGCATTGTTCTATCCAGGGTACAGACAAGGAGGGGGAAATTCCTTAAATGAAGCCCTACAAAAGACTAAAGCCATTCAGCATTAAAGTCATCTCTGGCTGTAGCAAGAAGGAGAAAACACATTTTTTTGAGAAATAAATCAATCACCTGCATAAGAGCTGAAAGTAATAATCTGCTTTTACAAACCTCCCCATCACACCCAACTCAGTTTGCTGTATTTTACATAGTGAAATCATGATGCAATTTTGCTGCTGTGGTTGTGCTGATATCTGGCCTGTAATTATACATGATGCAGCACCTATTTGGATAACACAGCCACAGTACTGGACAACAATGTATTGTACCACCTATTCAAGGTTACTCAAACCATACCTGGCAGAAGGGAGACCAATGCCCCTTTAAACTTCAGAGCTAACCCAAGAAGAGTAATTTAAAAGATTTTATTTGCTGATCAACAACTTATTTCAAAAGTAATGACTATGCTGGGACAACTCAGCCCTTACTGCTCTCCTCATTACCATTTGTACTTTAGAAGAGACGCTGAAATCCAGTGCAAAGGAGAAAAAAAAAAAAACTCAAAACCAAACCACTTGTTAAATGACACAGTGTCATTGAAAAACAAGTGTGCAGCCTCTCCCCAGAGGATGCCTCATGCTTGCAGAGAAGCACCTGCTCCCCGGGCAGGACAGTGCCCTGCCTGGGCCAAGGGCAGCTGCATGTTTCCCAGGAAGGGGAATGGCAGTGGGGTCCAGGAACCGCACCCTCCCTGTGAGCCGCCATCGGCAAGCGTGGCTTCACCTTAGAGGAAAGTTCCTGCCACTCCCTGCAGCCCAATGAGCCCAAAACGTCACCTGGTGAGAAGCATTTCCGGCCACAAGAATGCTGTGAAATATTTTTGAAAGTTTCCAATTCCAAGTGGCATTTCTGGAACAGCCAGCTGATGGAAGGAAAGCACACCTGTGACTCAGATACAGCCAGAGCCTAATGCCACACCAAGGAAATCTGAAGTCCAAACAAGTATTCTGTCAGCCTGTTTTTACAGTTAAAACACCTCTAAACAAGACCTTAACTCATTTACAAAACAGATAGCTCTTCTTCTTAGTTATATTTTAATGTATTGGAGGAGCATTTTTTCCTCTACCAACTTAAGGACTTCATGTAACAAAGCTTTGAATAAAATTACCTGTTGTAAATAAAAAATTATCTACTAACTCAGAGCCTTCACTGAACACTGGTCTACTAAAAACTCAGGCATAGAGCCAAATTCTGGATTTGTGAATATGCATGTGCCTCTCACCAACCTCAGTGTGAGCCACGTGAATGAATCTCTAAGCTGAAGTTGGCTCTAATTCATGTTTTAAGCCTAATGAACTGGTAATAATCAAATTATTTGCTCCATTTTTGTCTTGTATATTTAATAAGACATAGTAACAACAAGATTAGGTAAAAGAAATGCAACACAAAAACAGCTACTCACTGATATTCAGTATCTCTAGTGAAGTCAAAGGATTAGACAAGTTTTGGATAAAAACCACCCCAGAAATCAGGTTATTGATTCTTTTTCTCTCATATTTTCTGTTTTGTGTTGGATATAATTTAAACTGTGTATTTATTGCATATATGAATAAGTTAATACAAACAAATTCACTTTGCTTCATGTGAGTTTAGTTTTACTTACTATACAGCAATAGAAGGAGAAAANTTTGCTTCATGTGAGTTTAGTTTTACTTACTATACAGCAATAGAATAAAAAAAAAAAAAAAAAAAAAAAAAAAAAAAAAAAAAAAAAAAAAAAAAAAAAAAAAGAGGAGTATCCCATCAGCCAAAAGAACCAGGGCAGAATAGTGAGAGTGATTGATAGGTAGTAAAAATAGTAGGGAGAGTAGAAAAGAATGAGGATCAGATAGACTAAGAGCAACATGTCCAGTGCAAGGGAGAGGCCAAATAGCAGGTACTGGATGCAACTCATCTCTCTGAACAAAGGGCATGAGACTGAATTTCTCATATTGTTGCTGCATCACAGCTTGACTTCCGTTAGTGTGCTTTAGATGTTTTATATTTGCACACACACGTGCTCACCTAACAGGGCAACTACACCTAGAAACTGCCAGAGAAACCAGTTATACGCACAGAATTGGACTCCTGGGATACAGACTGTGGTCTGAATTAGGACTGCACACACATTGCAAGGACGAAACCTCACCTATATTCCTTAGTTCTAATATCACATCTGTATTTCATTAAATAGTTTCAGCAAGACTTGATATTGTGACTTATCAAACCCACAATGCTTGTTATTTGAGTATTCTTTGTTAAAGAAAATTAACAACATTTCTTTGATTCATTGCAACTCTTGTAATAAATCTGATAAACTGCTCCACTACTGCCATCCACACTCAACTGGTAGCTTCAAATCACTGCCATTGATTCCTGAATAAATATATTTTAAATCACTCCCCATTTAATGTCCCCTTGAGGAAGTCTTGTCCCATATAAACACAATTATTCCTGATTAATTTATAGAAACTAATTTAATTGCATAAGTAATGAGTTTCTTTTCCCAGTTGGTAGGAAAACTAAAACAAAATAGGCATGTATCCCTTGAGAAGATGCAATAAAATGGAAATAGTTATAAACTAGGGACTTCTTATTTTCGTGTATATAGTGTGAAGCAATTTTTCAAAAACTGCTGCACCTTTGTATTTCTCATGTGATACTATAACAAATCTGCAGATGACATTACTACTACAAGAAACTATTTAAGTGAAGAATATTAGGACAAGATCCAGGATCAGTCCAGCCTCTGAGGCAGAACGGAATCACCCTTTCTTGAAAGCAGAACAGTGAAAGGTCAACCAAATGGCATATTCCTTCCTGACCAGCACCAAAGGCAGTTGTGTTTCCCATCACTGACCCAAAACTCAGTAATTAAAAGCAGCTCTTTCAACATGGATTGTAAGCACTCTCTTCCTTGCTTTCAACAGTACTTGACAGCTGAGGCAAATATAACTGAACTGAGATTTGGCTGCTTCCATGGATTCTGCTTCATGGCTATATTTACAAAAGTGAACTTGCTGGAAGTTGCTAAAAGGATGAAAACTACTATAGCATTGCTTCAATATAAAACAAACAGGCAAAAGATAGACATCTGCTGCAGCAGATGGGAAAAAGGAAAGGACATGACCCATTTGCCAGCCTCGTTTTCTAATTGATCCACTCCTGGTTGTTTCTCAAGTTGAAACGAGCCTCCACATTCTGACTAAAGTGTTATAATTGGCTCTCTAAGTCTGCTTCTTAAGGGAAGGCAAGGTCCCTCTTCATCACAATTTATCTTGATTGGTCTTCTTGCTGTGAGCATCCCTAATTCCTATCTCTCCAGCTGTGTCCCTGCTTCCCCCTCGTACTCCTGAAGTTCTACCTGAACAAGTTCATTGCTCTCAGGGAAGAAGAGTATTCCCTCCCCTCGAAGGGGCTGTTTCATCTGACCCAGACTATCAAAGGCTGCACTGCACAGAATGATTGTCTGACTTCCTGCCAGACATACCATTCCCAACAACTCATAACATACACGTAGTAAACAGTAAATAGACATATCAATACCTCTACTACCTCAAGGACTTGACTGAAGACACCAGCATGAACAGCTCTCCTTCAGCAAGCGTGACAGATCCCAAATGGTGGGGAAGGCCCACATCCCCCCTTCAGGTGGATATCATCTCATTAACTTAAAATTATATCTACGCCAAGTACTGATGGGAGCATAACTATGACAGCCTGGAGTTCCACATGGGCTCCAAAACTTGCCTAAAAGAAGTGCCTTGGCCAAGCAGAGCTCTGTGTTGCCATAGCTACACTGCTGTGATTAGTCAAGCAGTCTTTAGTTTAAAGTTAGCAACACTGTCCCCATCAGCTCCAGGCCCACCTGTAACTGCTGCAAAGATAGGCAGTCTGATTATTCAGAACACACAGGTCTCCCATGAGGAGTAATTTTCACAGGGTCTACAGAAAAACACAGTTCAGTACCTCCTTTCCTCCCCACCCAGCTGCCAAAGCAGCAGGCATTTCCTTACAAACGCCCTACTGAATTTCTAAAGATGGTGTGCATGTATAAATAGAAGTGGTTTGGCATGATGAGATCGCAGGGAGCAAAACTGCCTCACTTCAATTTGCAACACTGAAGAGCAGCAGTCTAACTTTAGGTCAGAAAACTGAGTTCAAAAGTGCTTCC
Source organism: Struthidea cinerea (assembly GCA_013397865.1). NCBI lineage: Eukaryota > Metazoa > Chordata > Aves > Passeriformes > Corcoracidae > Struthidea > Struthidea cinerea. The sequence goes on along the minus strand of VZTI01005570.1, from coordinate 3,500,664 downwards.
AAACGATGAAGGAAATACTCGTTCTTGAGTATCTTACAAACTTACAAAATAATCAGAAATTGTGACAGATTTTCTGCAAAAGCAGAGCAAGGCAGTTCATTCCCAATGGTCAGAAGTGTCAGCTGCCTGTCTTCCATTACGGAAAACTACTTGATCAGGTCCAGGGTTATTTTTGTAAACTGTAACATCCATTTAAGGTAATTATCTGGTCCATAAATCTAGGTCCCTTTTACTATCATTGATTAATTCTACCCATCTCCAAAAATTCTATTTAAATTCTTATGGGGAAAAAAAAAAGGGGAACTTTTCTGGACGTGTTTCGTGATATTAAAGGGTCTTCCTCATTTTGAAACACCATGTATTTACACAGAATCTTCAGGATAAAGATTACTAGCACACACTTTACAGACCATTATGTAGTGGCACAAACAATCTATTAAAACCATGTGCTCAAAGGCATCACTTTCTACACCATTACAATGCATAAACCAGAGAGACCCAGACAGTGACTAGTACTGCTCATAAACACTATTCCCAACACTAAAAAATCCAAAATCTATCAGGGGAACCAAGTAAGTGGCTAGGACACCAAAACACTAACTTTCCATTTCATTGACTGGTAATTTTATCTTTGATCCAACAGCAATGCATAAGCCCAAATCCTCCCAGCAAGCTCCATTAAGGCAAACAACCATACTCTCTAAAGAATACCACTGGCGGATGTTAATAGTTTTAAAATTTAAGGGGGGGGGGGGGATTGTCTGAAAACAGAGCTGGACCTGCTGATCATTACAAAGTTCNGGCGGATGTTAAGAGTTTAAAATTTTAGGGGGGGGGGGGGAATTGTCTGAAAACAGAGCTGGACCTGCTGATCATTACAAAGTTCAGAACCTCCAAACCTAAAAATCTGTGCAGCACAAATGGCAGAGGCTGAAAAGTGGGCCCCATGTTTCTCTAGCAGAGATGGACACAGCTCCCAGCTGTACTCACGCAGAGCCATGTCTCTTCTCTCAGCCCTTTTATGTTTAGAAGTACAATCCCCTATTCATTTTCTCCGTACACATTTGCATGACATGTTTTGTAATACAGGATGCTGAAACATAGCCAATATTTACACAGTTTTTATTTCTGCCTCTCCAGAACAGGAGGTGATAAGCTACTTTTTATTTCAGGTTTTGTTACTTCTAATTTCACACAGTGCAGATAAAACTAATCTATATGTCATGCAAGGAGCTAGGCCAGATAACAAGAAAAAACCATTAGCTATTCCAGTGACAGCATTATGTAAGTATTTGGTGATGAATGTTACTGCCTCAGCTGGGCTCCTGCCAGACTGGTAATATTCCTGTTTCAGGTGACCTGTGTTAAAGGCACCAAAGATTTAGGCATGGATCTGCACTAGAATGTGCAGCAAACCTACTGCAGTGATGAGCGGATATTATGTATATACTCACCTTGCTAGTCAAGGACACCTCTTCCTCAACAGGTGAGCATGATGCAGTCAAGAAACCAGGCACAGAAAACCTATCAGAACCTCTTATCCAGAATCTCCCAGAAACTGAAGAGAAAGGAGGCACAATCACCACGTTCTCAGCTAAGGTTCACTATGTCACACTCGGTATCACAAGGCAGGTCTTAAGATGACAAGAACCAAATTACTACTTTTCACTCACTAAACCTGGATGTTCCAGCTTTGCCTCAAGAGAATTTCCTAGCTTGTTGTATCAGTGGCATACAATCAAAACCAGTTTGATATCTAAGCAAGCCCATTTCTCCCTTTTAAAAGCCTTCCTACTTTGACTTCAAAACATTTGCACTTACAAATCTCATTCCTAACTCTTTTCAATACTTTTTAAATATTCATGTCTTTTTAGTCACACTATCATCAGCACTCTATGCTCAGATTCCAGCAGCAGAAGCTACACATTTGCCACATTGCATGCTCCAGTCATTTTTTGCAAACAGAATTTTTACTGTTTTCACAATCTAACAAAGCAGACTTGGCACTCTTTCAATACACACCTCAATCTTTTATTATCAGTGGGCCACTGGTAGCATTTAAGTTAATTTGGACAGCAACCTCCTCCAGCAGAGTCAGTTCTAGACAGGGATAAAGCAGACAAATTGCACAGGAGAGCAAACACATGGGAGCAGGAAAAGTCATGACTTACTGCTTGACCCTACAAAGCCAGGCTGCTTCTGCCCACCACTGCTGTGACAAAGAGGCTCACATACAGAGGGCCATGAAGCAGGAGACACTGCTTCATCCTGTTCCTCTTACGTATCCTTCTACCTCTTTCCTATCCTCATCCCCAGCACAAATCACACAGTCCTGGTCCAGCTCTGGCATTTCATCCCAGGACATCAAGGAAAAGCCCCAAATCACAGCACCAGTGGCAGGATTCAGGTACTGCTTCTTCTCCCCAGCACTGTCTCTCAAAGATTTTATTTTTATCCTCTTTTTTCTTGCCCCTTAGCTTATTCTCTTTTAAAGAAGTCCACTCCAAAACTCAATGTGGCCACAACACACCAGTTGCCTGCCATCCCACTGTCCATTCTGCTGATGTTTTCCTTTATGCGCTATCTGCCTATTCCAATCGGTCTGCAAACCACTAGGAGCAGACATGTAATACTAAGTTTTTGTGTACTAATTAGACTATGACTTCACAGTTCCAACAAAAATGCTGCTGCTATTAGATTTCATGTAAGTACATATATATAAAAATCTATATTTATATTTATTTTAGCTTAAATGGAATGATAATAGAAGTAGAGATTTTTTTAACCTATGTTCTTAATAGCAGCAGTTTTTGTTTTCTAGATTACCTCCCTTTTTTGATTCAGATCAGCCTTTCCTTTTTCCCCCCACAAAGATGATCTAAGCTTTGAGTTCAAGTGGGAATGATTTGTAAGAAGCACAAAGAAACCCCTGGAAGTCATCTTGAAGAATGGCATCTCTGACTTTATTAATAGCCTCCTGATATTCAGGCATTAGCATTTCTTTAAGTGTTCTAATGCTATAGGCTGCTGGTGGTTGTCGGGTCTCAAAGATTGGCAACTGCTGCCATGATAAGGGTTATGCTAAAGGTGGATGTTTTTTTTGACAAGTTTTTATTATTTCAAGCACTCCCATTACAATATATTAGCTAAAGCCAAGCCCAGAGTAGCATTCTAACACAAATATTCCTTCATGAAGTAGGTTTCTGTAAAAATATAATTTCAACTATCTGTAACTTCTGTCCTGCCATACATTATATATGGGAGTGATAATGCCAGCTGAATCCCTCCATGATGCCTTTTCCTGATCAGGAAAAAGCAGAAGCTGTCAGGGCAGTTTTTGACTGGCAGATTACTGTGCAAGGGAACTGAGCTCTGAGCAAGCCCAAATAACTGCGATGGAAACTTTAACTCTCAAAACACAATGAAAGAGGATACACTTGACAGACAATTAGGAATCATGCTCTTCAATGAATCCTGATCTTCCAATCAATAATAATAATCTGTCCTACTCTCAATAAAACAAAACACTTCACAAATATCTCACAGTGACAATTCAGAAGCGCACTGTATGTCTCATGTTAGCTGCTCAGGTATAGTCTTTTGCTGACCAGAGATAATCTACTTCCAGGGCAATCAGTCACATAATGAAATAAAGGATTCTTAACAACAAACTGAAGGCAACCAGGACAGCACAAATGTTTTTCTTCAACCATGCTAGAGAGAAACTTCACTTCCATAGCCATTCCACCAGTGATAGTGGAACTAATACATCTTCGCAATAACAGGAGAAAGGTATAAATTGTGAGGCAGTCACTTCAACTGTTTCTTGTAGCTGCATATTATAATCTAAAGGAGCTGTCAGCATTTCCCTACTCTGCTTCACAACGTAACCTGCAGAAAGTCAGCCAATATTAACAGAATCTGTTCCAAAGCTTTAAATAAATTGACCAGCATGATATAGTCCACTCTTCCAAGGCTGAGAGTGCCCAGCGCTGCAAGCATACAGCATAACCCTCATCCACGACCAGGTCCTTCGGCAGCACAGCCATTAAATGAACAACACTTCACTTTTCATAAAGCTGCAACCTGCTTGTCTCTCTCTGATGTCCAGGTAGCCCAATCTGAGGTGAGGAAGTACTGATAAAGTCTTTGTTTTACAAGCATGCATTTTCTTTTCTTACATTTCACAGGTTACTCACATTCACACCTGTTTTTTCATAAGCATCTCAAGTACAAATCATTCATGCGTTTTGTACTTCAGTGTGTCGTTGAGTCTACTACAAAGTGTGTTCTTAATACAGACTGTTGCATCAAACCACATATATTTCTTTAAGTGCTTTAATTCAACCATCTTCTTAGATCTATTAATTTTTTTTAATGTTAAAAGAACATACTATATGCATGAGACACAGTTACGCTGTATAATTTTCATCTCCTCAACTAGAGTCACATGCCAGTGTGGCCATAAACTTCATATTGTGTTTTCTTTGTTGGGTCAGTAAGGGGTTTACTCAATCTGAATTGTGATTTCATTATTGTTTCACTGTTTTCATTACATTCAGGATGAAATGCTAGCTGGACTAACACCAATGACCTGCAGGTATCTCCAAAAGCATTCTTAAGGTAGTTTTAATAACTATGGTTACATTAAAGCCAAGAACAAAAAGATATTTCATGGCAGCACCAGTAAATGAACAATGAATTCCAGTGCTAAGATGTACTGAGAGAAACAGCATCCCCAGCGAAGTAAGAGTGAGAAGTCAGGGATGGCATTTGTACTGGCTGCTATCCTATTTACAGCATCCTGAATCAGGGTATTGGGGAGTTACATTTTGAATAAAACTAAATTAAATCACTAGAGTTAAAAGCACAAAACTGAACACTGCGGATTGAGATGAGCTTCAAATGAACCTTGGATTCTACAGTTGACCTGAAACTGCTAGATGAAATTGTTCTTTCTTTTGAATTCATAAAATCCTTCACATCTCTTGCATCACTCACTCTTTTAGATCTACAACCCTAGTGAAAAAGCACTAGATGCACTACATGCTCTAGAAAAACATGATCTGGCCCTTTTAATTAAATTACCAGTTCAATCAGCAGCAATAAGTGAGAATCGTTATCTGGCATCTGCCACTTAGTAGCCTGTGATATGTACCAGTAGTTTTACTATGATTCTAGATTGAAATATGCCAAAAAAAATGCTTCACATGAATGGCAATACTTCTTGTCTTCCAGTACTGTCACCTGTGTTAAAGCTCACACAAGAATATGGAATTGCAAAATCCCCCTTCCTGAAGCAAACAACTCCCAGCACTTCTCTTAAAAAGAAAGAGATGCTAATTTCAGAGTTACAAGTGTTAATAAAATGTCAACATGTCAGGCTATTAAAAAGCCCGTCTTGGTATTTTCCTTTCCCCTCTCTTTTTCCCTTTGACCTACACGTATATGTCTCTACATATAAAAACATGTGCCACACTTTGTTTGGGGTTTTTTAACTAGTTTATGCAAAAAAGAATGTAAAAAACAAACTCACCGGTTACTCATGATGAGTTTTCACCTGCACCAACTTTGAAAAAAGCTTTCCTATCAGTTTACCTGGGCACAGAAACGCAGCTAAAGGCTTTTACACTGCAATCCCAATTCACTGCAAAGTGACAGGGTGGAGGCAAATCACTAAATGAAAATTAACACTCTATGTCATTGAAAAGGTAAAGAATGAAAAACATTCTGCTTCACATGAAGTTTTACTAGAAATAATACTTCTTTTCCAACTGTGTGTATATATATATAGGTATATAGAGATATCTATATCGACATACATATTCATAAATCTTGCACACACCCCTGTTTTTTTTTTCCTTCCCCTTTAAAAAAAGAAATAATTTTCTTCTGAAACATAGATCTAGAGATCTATTACGTAGTCATTCAAAAAGGCAGCAGGCATTTTAAACAAGTTCTTCAAAATTTAAAAAAAAAGTTGAGTTGTGATCATGGCAAAATACAATGTGAGGGAAAAATGCAACTGTGACTTTGGGGGATATTTTTTTAAAGAAAAAAACACAAGCTGTCTTTCTTTAGTACAGCTATGCTTTAAAAAAGCAAATAGAAATAATGTTTTTCTTCAGCTTTCTCTTCATAAAAACATTCAAAAGATGTTTAAGCATGATCTCACCAAATCCCACTTCAAAAGAAGCTAAGCACACTTAATAGTATTAGCTCTTGCCATTACAAATAGGAATACCCTACATACTACTTTATGCAAGTAAAACAGATATAGATATATGACATATATGAGCAAGTTATAAAGCCAGCACCTAAACATGAGCATAGCTAAAGCAAGCACATATATGCGTGTGAGCTATGCTCATATCACCTCCCTGAAAGAACTTACTTAAAGGTCACTACTCAAATATTAAGAGCAACTGAAACAAAAGTTCTGCATGCGCAGCACCACTAAGGAAGTGCATAGTAAAGGCATTCTGCTCCTCTCCCATATCCTCATTTTGCCACAAACAGTTGCTGAGACAGGAAGAGCAGTTCCACTTGCTCTGAAGTGTAACCCACTTGCCAGACATGAGACAAGCCAGGAACACTCTACTAATCATTTTGGCTGAGTGTTTCAAACAAGAATCAGCTTACACAAGCTCACCAGTGCTGAAAGAGCTGGAATCACTCCCCAGCTGCCTCTGAAACAGGTGACCCTCAAGATGAAAGAAGCCTCCATCCAAGCGATGCCAAGCCATTCCTGGCACATTGAACACATACAAGAGAGTCACCGCTACTGTCACAAAGATATTGAGTTCACATCGATTAGAACATAAGCCATATGTCTGGCTAGAGCACAGCACACTTCCTGAGAGCATCTTCTCAGCTCCCCACAGCTCCACAGCCTGCAGACATGACAGCCTCCACTGAGAAGCTCAAGTCCAAAGGTCATCCCTCTGACCCTCCCTTGGAAGAGAGCAGGACACAGACATTAACAGCCCAAACACCACGTTACAGTGTTCCCAAGATTATCGGAAACCCTTCTGTATAACAACAAGAACTCCTCACTACCAGAGCCATTGGTCTTAGAAAGCATTTTGCAAAGTCTTCACCATCCTTCAATCACAATTTTCTGGATATTCCTCAAGTCCTTGCATTCTCCACCGTATTCCAAGACCAATCCCCGAGATCAGGAAAAAACCACCTTTCACAATGAGCACGTTGCTCTTGAAAGAAGATTCATTCTGGGCAGGCTGCAGATGTTCCTCTTCTCTTTTCTCCTTTGTTTGAGTTCTGTTTTTCATTAAGAAACAGTATATAGACATGTAAACATCACTTTCTGTGAACTCATTTCTTGCTGGAAAAGTTCAGTTGGCTGACAAAATCCCTTATTTTAAGGACAATTCCACTTTCTCCTCCTAAAACAAATACTGTCTAGTATGCATGTTTGCTAGTAATTTCTAATCGTATCATAATTTCCTTTAATATGGTCTATTCAATTTTAACAATAATTCATACACAGTATTTGATGTTTCACATACCCAAGACCTTGCACCTTACCATAAGGTAAACCCTAGTTTCTTTTTCTAGCTTCCATGAGCACCCCTTTTAACTATAGTAAAGTTCTCTTAGAAACTGAAAAAAGCATCACTATTGCCACTCAAAAGTCCAATATGTTTGCAAATTAAAAATTTGGAAACCCCCATGAAGGAATATTACAGAGACAGAAAGCAGTCCTCTTATGGATCAAGGCTTACTAGGACTAGAAGACTGCCACTGAATGGGACAGGGGAGAAGCACCAATATTGCAGAAGGAACACAGCTGCCCTATGAAGCAGACAGGAGAAATGAGGAAGTTGGAGGCATGTAGTTATCTGGCCAATTCTAATTTTACTTAGAAAATTCTGGCACACAAGTCTCTTTATTTTGATACAGACTTATGGGAGAATTACATCAGCCTTTATATTTATCACCATATGCATAATGTTTTTATCAATCTTAGACTAAAATTTCATAGAGCAAATAATCAGGTAACATCTTTGATTTATTCCACTAAATGAAGAGATAAAACACAGAAGTTGACGGCTTTTATCCTCCCCTCTTCAAAATGTCACTCAGTGAACCACAGCACCTTAGACACCAAAAATCCCAAATTAGTTTACACACTTCAAGTGTCATCCATCTTGTAGAAAAGCCTTCTACAGGCAAGAACCTGGACAGATAGAACCTATACCTCAAAAAAAAAAAGAAGTCTTAAGAATTAAAAAGCAAAAAACTGAGTCTCTTAAAAGCACATTTTCTTGTAGCTAGACAGAACAAATTCAGGTTTAAAATACTGGCCCAGAACCTTACAGTGTGTTCTATAGAGGTGTTGATTTTTACTCACTGAGGTTTTCATTACCAGTACTCGTCATCCCACAAACATTAGGACGGGCACACACAGACTTTTGGTGGAGTTGGTGATTCACCACCACATACATACTTTCCACCTAAGAAATGTTTGTTGGTGGGGCCCTTGTGACTCACTTCCAATGCACTTTCTTCCCCATCATCATGGTCCCTTGGTGGGGTGTTGGTGATTTATTAACCAACGGCCTGTCATCTGAACTGAGCAGTTTGCCAGATGACTACACAGTGACTTCTGCTTCCTGAGGGAATTAAAAGTGTTCTTCCACACCAGTCTGTATTAGGCTATAGTACCCACTTCTGTAGAGCAGGTGAACTCTGAAAACAGAGCTATTCCACTGCTATTCTCATTTTGCCTTGTCCTACTATTTCACTGGAACACTAGGGTGAGGTAACTACAGAATACTAAGAAAATGAACACTTCAGAAAACTAACAGCACTGTGAAGCCACTTCCAGACAGCCCATTAGGCTGAACACCAGCACCAGGAACAGAATCTCTTAGCTATAACATTACAAAGTTAACAATGCTAACCGAAAGTCCAGCACACATTTTGTGCTCACCAGCTACAGACTTATCCCTAAGAGAGTATTCTCAGTTGTCTACTACGGAATAATGCTATTATTAAAAACCAGAAGGGAATCTCGAGGCAAAAGTCAGGAATTTCGAAACAAATAAACAAACAAAACCACAAAAACAAAAGTAACCAACCAACCAATGAAAAGCACCAAAAAACCCCAAACACAAACTCCACAGATAGCAAACACCTAAAAAGTTCTGTCCTGGAAGAAAACCAGAAATAACGCTGAAGAGGCCAAAGCATGGAGCACACACATAAGGCTTGAAAACATTCAAATCCAAAAAGGGCTGCTCATACATATTTCCATATAAGAAGAATTACATCGTTAGTAACTAATACTGGTGCTGTTATGGGGGGTGTTCCTCGCTACCGCACTCTCCACCCCCAAGATCCAAGTCTTGTGACTGTTCATATCTTAGCTAGTCAGTTGAAGATATAAAAGTTGCTGAAAGCTTCAGAAAGAGGAAAAAAAATAGTAGTCACAGTTAGCAGTACATACAGGGAAGATTTTTCAGATGGCTTTTACGACTGAAATTATTATTGGAGATTACTTTTCTCCTTGGTACCCTGTCACAAGCTATCCATTTGCCCTATGTTTCCAAATGGCCTTCATATAGAACAAATAATTTCAAGTATAGGTATTAGCTATTTAGGTACTTAAAAAAATTTTTTTTTGCTTACTTTTATGTCATATTATCTATGACACGCTGCTTCTTTTCTTCTCAGCTGTAGAAATGAGACTATAGATCAAATCTCTAGTACCCTGTTCTACATTCCGCTCTACTTGAGGTTACAGCCATCCATGCTCTCCTTGTGCCTTGCTCATCTATGCCATGAAAATAAATTTAAACAGGTAGCACATTCTGTGCTGCTGTCAGTGGTGAAGAGTTACAGCCCAGGCACGGACTTAATAAAAATAGAAAAAAAATAGTTATGCCATATTACTTTGGTTGTGGTCCTCCTTATGTGCTGTAGTGAGAAACTGATGCTATTTAAACTTAAGAACACTGTTTCTTTTCCATCATCTGCCAATCATTCGCAGTTTAGATTAGCAATTACTTCTACACATGTATATAAAAAGATCCCTACTGCTCTGAAATGCTAAAACTCTCCCAAAAACTTTTTTTTTTTTCCACCAAGTAGGCCACCCTTCAAAAGCAGATAGAAATTCATGCTGTGTGAAAAAATTCCCGTATCTGTTACTTCCATGACATTTGGAAAGATAATTTACTTATAAGTAACTCACATCTTTGCTATTACTGTTTATTTATTTTCTCATTATGTTTGCACCTATATACTCAAAATTACTGATCTACAAATTGAAAAGAGGCACAGGAACAGCAACATGATTATGCTGTATGCTGCACACTGCATTATCACTTTGAAACAGGAAAATGCACAGGCATATAGGAAGGAAGCACTTTTATGGCTGTCCAAACCACTAGAAGCAACCCTTACACTTTGGAGAGTCAATGTGTCAATGACTGCAGACAGTGCAAGAGTCATCAGACTTATGACTACAGTTAAATCAAAACCCACACCTCACACATCCCTCTAGCTATAATAGGTTGCAACTGGAAAAATATACCAAAAAAATATTCCATAGGAAACTGAGCAAGAGCTTGCAACAGCCCACTGTCTCCAAAAAACAAATCATAGCCAGCGTTTCTGTGCATACCCGCTGACTCAAGCTCAGATCTAATGGAAAAGGATGAATAAAACAAGTACCCACCTCAAGCATAATAAGGAAAGAGGCTGTAAATTCTCAACCAACTACTCAAAGCTCATCAGGATGTGAGCCCATAGCTTCCCCCAGCTCCTGCCAGAAGGGATGTGGTTTTCCAGTTGTGTAGATGAGGAAACCGTCAACACTGTTAGTCCATCCCATAAAAATACCTTTTGTTTACATTCAGATTCAAGGAATAGGACCGAAGAGGCTGCATTCATACAGGAAATATTTGTGACAATTGAATCCAGATGGAGGTGGGGGCAGCATGGCTTTACCTCCAAGCCTGTCGAGATGCCTCTTTCCACCCTCCTGCAATCAGCAGGCACAGGAACAGTCCCAAGCCAGAGACTCACTAAAGTGAGCAAAGCCTTTTGACACAACAGAGTACTCAACGACCCACAGTAAACTGACAGCACGCCTCAATCCTGGCTGCCACTGCCATTTCAGATGCTGCAGGTTATGCTTTCCAGAACAATCCCTGGCCCATTAAACCATTTTACACAGAGAGCCCTAGGTATGTGCAACATGGCTCATGATCCAATGCAAAACCACAACAGAAAAAAACGAACATCCTCAGAACACTACGAGTCTCTCCCTAGCTGGCACTAAGAAACCTATGCTTCATCTGCATATATTCTAGTACCAGATATGTACAGAAAAACAACAAAGAAAAAACCTCAGCCTGTAATACCTGCATATTTTACAGGGGGAAAAAAAAAAACCTTACAGGAGACAAGTATATGTTGTTGCTCTGTGGGATATGCATCTGCTACAAGTCCAAGATCCCATAGCATCTTCTTTCCCTGCTATCCAATTACTCAACTTCCACACTCATACCTCATGTATGAAACCTGCTTTCTGCAACTTTTATGGGGTTAGATTCTGAAAGCAAAAATGAGACACGCATAAGGACAAATCCAAGGAAATAAAAACTAGCACTATTTTCATGCATTAATAATCACCAAAAATTTAGGTAAAATACACCTAAATAGTCTTACTAGTGATTTATTGTATATAAATTAAAGGTCTACACAATTTTGACTTTTTCTGGAATACATAATATCAACAGCTTGAACAATTAATTCTAAAGCATAAAATGCATTCATATACTTTTTAAGTGCCCCTTGCACTGAATAAAACAACCAATGTATTTAAATTGGCTTCATTCCATTTCCATCTAGTTATTTCATATTTTGTACCTAGAGAAACTTTTGGGTCAGAATTCCTTAGCCTGAATTACACGAGAACCTCCATGAAGCATACAAACTTATCATTCAGTACATGTAGAATTAGGCTATACAGACACTACAAAAAGCAGCCCTGTGTCACCCATTAACTTTGTTTTCATAGCTTCACCCAGTGTATCTTTTGTTATGACAGCCGCGAAATCACCCCATTACTCAGCCCTCTCCTCCCTGCTCAGCATTACATCCCTGTTTGCCTTTTGCCCACATCCATTCACACATGCCCTGCTACACTGGCAAAATCTGAAGATTCACGTTAGCTGTGATACTAGTATTTACATTTTTGTTCCCTCACGATCAGGCTCACAGCACTTTCCTCTTCAGTAATACCAGTACTAGAGTCTGCATCCTCAGTATCACTTGTTTCAGCTACTGCACTTTCCCCTTAGCTGCCTTTCATCATCAAATCTGGCCCGTGCCACTAAAACCTGTCTTCCCTTGCACTAGCAGAACCCTGAGGTTGATCACACTCTCCTTGTTATTCATCCACATCTTGTCTCCATACAGGTCTTTTCCCCTGCATTTGCCTCTGGCTACTGAGTAGTTTAACTCATTAAGAGTCACCAAAGAACTGGCAAAAGCCCCCAGCATACCCTGTCATGACAAAGTGGAACCAGTGGTGACATCTTTTCCAAGTCAGGGATTTTGCAACAAGAGTAATTATCTCAAAAAGGTGGAAGGATAAAATGGGAAGGATTTTAGAGTAGAAAACACAGAGTAACTAAAAGAGAGAACAGGGTGAGATGAACCTTTGCATAGACACCAGTTACTCCCTCCTCCCCTTAGGCAGAGGCTCAGCAAGTGACCTTGTAGTAGTACAGCTGGGAAAAGCGACTTTCAGAAGTGTTTCACCACGTTGTAGGCAGTTACATTTATTTCCTCACAACTGCATAAGCTAAATGGGGAATTTCAGAGCCACATTTTAAAATAACTCAAAACGTTTTAGCATATTCATTAGACAGCTGTGTAAATTCTGTCTCCTGCCATTCTTCTGATCACTCCAACAGGAAATGCCACTCTGTAAGCTGGCACTTCTGCAAAGCAAATGTGATACTGTATCCACAGCAGACTAGTCAGTGCAAACCTCTGACTCAGTGCTTTCTGTCAGTTTCAGCAGCTGCCTCAGGAATAGGGCAGTCAGCAGCCAAACCAAAGGTAAAAACCATTAAAATCCCTTCCCTGCAGTTAAGAAAACCTACCTCCAACAAAACCAGGGCCTCATCCTGGGAGTTTTCAAAGATGGTCTGATATGCTTTGGTGCCTACAATATTAAGATCTTCACATGGATGCAGGTATATACAACAGCATTACAAGTGCAAGAACAGATCATGAATTCTCTTCCAAAACACGAACATCCACACCCTATGCTTCTGTCTGCAAGAATTTCATGAAACTCAAGGAAAACATATGGAAATATGTCTACTTGAAGATTTGTCCAAAATTTTATGGTTTACATTCTTCTTTCTTATTTATACACACTTTGTAAGCCATCTCCCAATGCTGGATAGACTTCCAAGTATAGCTAATTCACTACATGCTAACAGAGGCAGCTTTAAGACGTGAAAAATATCGCCAACAAAATCTGTAAAGCAGAGTTGGAAAGTTTTCACTTTCTTCTAAATAAATCATACTTAAGAAGCAAAACTTGGTAGACAAGTTAAATATCCATATAGGATCTAGACATTTAGAAGACTTTCATGCAGAGAGAGACTTGTGAGCCTTCAGGCTGCAAGTGCTTCACAATGGAATTGGCATGAACTTAAAATACAGTGTAAGTAACTGTATCAAAATGGCAAATCTCAAAGAAGCCAGCCTTGCCTGTGTCCTCTCAATGTTCACCAACTGCACTTCATTGCTGTTGTTAATTATCATGAATACAGAATGGGCACGTGGTTCAGAGCCAAGGAAAATCCTTCTAGGTTTCTGCAGTAAACTTGCAAGTCTGAGTTGCCAATATCATAAAAAGGTAAATAATAGGAATAACATTACAACTCATTTACTAGACATTATCTGCCATAAATCGGAATCTTCCTACATAAAGCTGGCAAAAAGCCCAATTAAGATGCCATTAAAAATACAGAAATAAATACTGAACAATTCCAATTAGAGAGCAGACTCCACAGACCTTGGTCTCTTGGTCTCTTCTGACCTTTGTCAGAAATTTTAAAGTAAAAACTCTAAGGAAGTTAGAAAAATACTTTAACTAAAAGCTGAGAGGAGACCAGATAAACATAATGGCAATGATATTGTCAGAATTGTTTGGATTCCATTTCAGAACCAGAAAGAATTCAAAATGTCACCATCAAACATAGGCCCAAAGAGATTAAATTTCTTGGCTAGGTCTTATATTACCAAATAGCCTTCTGAGCAATAAATCACAGAATCCAGGAGTTTCTGCATTAGAGCTGCACCTACATTCAGAGAAGTCTTCAACGCTGCAACTGCACTTTCCCAGGTACAGGTCCAACCTGTTTTCCTTTCATCCATGCAGGACCATGTGGGACCATGACAGTAAAAGACAGCTCACTTCCTCCAGGCAGTGCCAGTGGTCACATGGGCAGTGTCAAGAGGACAAATCCCTGAGCTATGTGCAGCTGCAGCAGAACCCAATGCACTGCAATCCCAGAGGGGGTGAAAAACAATAAACACCCTACCTCTACTTCCAGGCTTTTTATTAATATATTCCTGCAGGAGTGGAAGTTCCCTGCAACAATGAATGTTGCTCACCAGTAGACTGTGGTCAAAACATGCTTACACAGTCTTGAATCTGATCCATGTTTGAGGTAGTTGTGTTTTAAACAAATTAAAGACCAGTCCAGGCACTCAGATTTCTCATTTTCTCAATATAACTGTGTGTGGTCTCAAGGCTTCACTCTAGTTTAGATGAACCCCTTGTCCTCTTATTAAGTGCAAAGAGGGAAAGATACTATCCAAATGTCTCAAGCTGTCAATTTGATGACTTTCAGCTACTTAGTCCTACCACCTCTTCTAAGACTGCATTTTCTCCTCACTTACTTGAGCAGCTTCAGCTTCCCACTGCACTATCACCCTGACATCAGCCTGACTGAATGCAAAAAAGCCCATTCGAAGTTTCTGAGCAGAGACAGTGGAAGTTACACCGAGTGCCACAACTCAGTTCCTGCCTCAGATGGGGTATGGTTTTCACATGTCTCAACAAATAAGCCAATAATTAGATACAACTATAAATTTAATAGCTGCTAGTATCTCACACACTAATAAAAAATGAAATATGACATTTTACAATCCCACTAAAACCAAATATCTAGCTAAAAGCTGTAACTATCCATCCATGAAGGCACACTGTGCTGTGAAGGATCTCAATAGAAGGACCCATTTTCATGTTCTCCAATACATGCAAAGACTCTGTTACATGGGGCTACGGATGTTAGAGGTGCTGGTATTTCATCTTTTGGTCTCCAAAGAACAGCAGATGCCACCACACCAGAAATATTATAATGAGAAATGGGGCAAGACTGATATTAGTCAGCTGTTCTGAGTGCATAGGCATGCTGAATAGACCGGTTTGTGGAGGATCAGGACACTTGCAGATCTACAGCTAAAACTCAGTTTCCATGCTCAGAGCCGTACATGGAGCCAGGAGTGCTTCTGCCATCTGGGATTCACTCAGAAACGCACTCAAGACCATTGAGGTGTAAATCTCATCCCTGTTCAGCTTCAGTGTCTGTCTACAGCTCCACGCTGTGACCCAAGAATTTCTATACAGTGTATCTACAAGGCAGGTTTCATAACTGCCATTCCTTTTTACTTCTTTTCCATGGCACCATAATTTTTCTTTTTAAATATATCACCTACCTTTCACTTCTCAGACCACAGGTTTTATAAAGATTTAAAGCCTGTGCCTACGTTAAGGGTCACTTCTTAATTTTCATTCACTCTGTGCTTATTTTGTGGAAGTGATACAGGTATTAGATCACAGAAACAGATGAAAATTGCACATGGAAAAGTCTTTAAGTTATGTAGCTCTCCAACACAGCAGTTGCCAGAAAATGTGATCTTTGAATCAAAAGGCATACCAGACTTCTCAAGTACCTTACTTCGAAGTAAAGGCAAGTAAGGCATTGACATTTATGATTAACAAGAAAGAAGATGCTGTGATGCTTTTATTACAGTGTGGGATCACAGCTGTGCCAAGCTTACCTGCTTCTATTAAAACTCCAATCATCTAGTAAGGCTGAGAGATCCAAGTAGGGCCATCAGCACACTCTGGCATCATACAGGTTTCTCTTCTTTCTGTGATATACTGGATTCTTACCTTCTTTCATAAAGCTTGAATAAACCCAAGAAATTCTGTTCATGCTTTTAGCTTGGAATTTACATACATCATTTGTATTTAGGAAGCCCTTCCATCAAACTCAAGCTAAAAAAAATCCTCCTTGTACTGCTGCCCTTTCAAAAGCTGTCATTTAAAAAGCTGTGTTTCCAAGAGACATACAACAACTATATAATTTCAGCTTCCATTTTTACCAAGTAAACTTCTGGTTCCTGTTGTGGACTTGAATTATGCTCATTTTACCACAAATATTTGTTTCCTTTAGTATCCGAAGCCCATCTTAAAAAAGGGGAACTTTCACAGCAGTCCACTAGCCTTCAAATGCTCTAAAGAAATTTAAGTGGCAATCTATTTAAGGAACTGTTTTTCTAAAACCAGAGAGAAATATTTTGACTTTGGATAGAACGCAAAATCGCCACTCAAGTCAGTGAAATAAGCATTTGGATGACAAACCAAAACCAATAGTGATGTGCCACAATCTTTTCCTATTTACACTGGATAAAAAGAGGGTACTGGACACTGATCAAGCAAATGTAAAAATAATTCTTTTTTTCTAGCAACTTTCCAGTTCCAACTTTCAACTTCTATCCAAGTCTCCCACCCTCTTTACTGCAATTAATCATCCTGAACAATGTGGTACTTGCTGGGTTTTTTTCACCTCTCTGCTCCTCATCTTTTGAGACAAACTCCTTGAATGAAAACGTTCCACCCCATGAAGGTTCATAGCTGCTAATCTTCACTCCTTTTTTACTGAAGTTTCAATCTCTTCCTTGTGCAGGCAGCAAAAACAAAAGCTGCCCAAATTCTCTGTATATAGCAATTTATCCTTCCATAAATCAGGCCTGTGACTAACATTATTTCTGTTATTGTTGGGTTTACTGAAGCCTGAAGAATATTTTCAGGCCATTCCTTGTGCCCATTCAGGACTCTGCTTTCCCTTTCCAAGGCTAGAGCATTCTCCACCCTACCACACATCTCCTGCATCCCTCCATTTTGTGGGATGTAGGACATGCACATCTTTGCCTGTGTGACTTTCATAAGCCGATGCTAAAATGCAACCCCTGGATCTCAGTTTTGGCAGGCAGGTTTTTGTCACTCCCTCTCCTCCTGAACAAAGTTGCACAATACACATATTCAAAAGAGCACACAAGAGTAAAGAAGAAACGTGATCTTACTTGAGTAACACAGACAAAGGAGGCCTTCACTGAAGTCGAAAGGGTAGAGTTCATGGCATACAAAGAGAATGAGGAATAGATATGGGTGGAGAAGTGAATAATGTTTTGTAGGCTCTTGTGTGGTCTGACTTCTTTCATCTTCATACTCTCCAAAACTCAACTTTCCAATGAAACGCAGAATTCACTACTTTTCTAGGTTCATTCACAGCTCTCAGTAATTATGCGTGTGCTTTATGCTTGAGATTATTTTAAATTCTGAGCTTCTTGCCAAATTTCATTGTGGGTAAACACCTTTAAGTACCTGAAGCCAAATTTGTGTTAAGTATAATATTTCTTGCTCCTCTTTCTTTCCTGGAGTGCTTCCATGTGCTTATACACAACTGTTACGCTCCACTTAACTGATGACTGATGTTTTTCACACCCATACACATTTTTCTGAGATGTACTGTGCCCAGCTCTAACTTCCTATTACTACGTAACATACTGAAATTTTAGCAACTGCTGTTGCATTACATGTGGCTGGTTTAGATCTACATTTCACAGTGATCCTAGAACAAGTTAAGCATGTACTGTTTGACATTTCTTAGCAGGGATTCTCTAAAACTAAAAAAAAAAAAAAAAAAAAAAAATGAAAGTACAGCTACCCAAAATCTGAAACATCTACCCTAAACTTGTGGGACACATTTTCTTGTTTCAAGAAGAACATTCTTTATAAAGGAAAATATATAAAATCAGGAAATTATCAGAGCTCAGTATACAATTAAAAAAAATATCATCATATAAGCATCATATAATCTTCCATCACCCCCCAGGATCTGTATGTAGCTAAAAACAAAAGAGTATTTCTGGTACTAGAGAATGCCAGCCCTGTAAGCTATAAAAGTACTTTTGGCTGTGAATTGTTTGGAGATTGTTTTTTTCCTTCATTAGTTCTTAATCTCAGCAGAAAACTTGTAAATCCAAGATTTTCTTTAAAATGAAGAGAAAATTTCATCTCCGGAAAAAGTCTACTCAGGGGATCACAAACCCCTGGCAATCTTAGGTTTTTAAACTCATTAACCTCCTTAGAACTGCTGTTGGGAGGCTTTCAGTACTTACAGAACTAAACAGCAAACGCTCTCAAATGCAGAGATGTCACCAATGACAATGAATGGCCTCAGACCTGGAGTGCTGGAAAGCTACCAGCTCTGGCCAGGCATTTGCCATGTTTACGTTGAATTCTTGGACTGGATTCTAAATCCCTGTATTTTGTTTTCAGGCTTTGGCACTGGCCCATTTGTATCCCTAGCAGTAATAAATTATGCATTTAAGAATTTCATACTGTTTTAAGAACCTCAGCTGACAGTGCCTTCAATATGAACCAACAGTTCTCAGAACATCATGGAACAAGTGCTTCAGTCCTGATCAGCTAAAATTACTTAAGTACAAGTTCAGATTTTATTTGACTGAGAATACTTGCTAGATGCATTTGAAAAAAAATAATGTGAGAACCCTTGTAAATCTACAGAATGTTATTTCTTCTCAGGAATGAGAAAATACCTCTGGTTACACTCCTTCACTTCCAATTCCCAGGAAAAACCTACAGCCAGTGAGCCCAGTATCAAGAGCCTCAGGAAGACTCCTCTAGCAAAATCTGCATAGAGCTGAAATTCCACTTGGGGACTGTTGGCGAAATCGTTGTAGTATTGAGACTTATTTTAAGTCTGTATTATAATAAAGCTTCATACCAAAGTGTCAGGAAGATTCCCTACTGAGTAACAATCCAAGGAATAAAAAAGTTAGAAGTCCCACAATTCCTCAGACAAAGTAACAGGCTGCCAAGGAAGATGCACCCAGGTCTAGATCAATATCCATAACCACCATCCTACAATCCTGCAGGCATATCTCACTTTTTTCCATATGATGTGTACATTACCTGGAATTTATCATTTATCCCCAGAAGATAAATGACAAACATTTATCCATGACCATTAGAACACCAGAGGGACTTGTACACAAACACTAAATTGCACATCATAATAAATTACTTTGAGAATGCACCAGCCCTGCATGACATTAATCCAAAATTACGCAGAGACAATACACTGAAAGAAGGTTTTTGTACAAAGCCATGGAGTGGCTGCTCTTTGCAAAAGGAACAGAGCACTGGGTGAAGAAAGGAAAAGTGTGGATAAACAAATTGATGTTCGGCTGTACAAAAATGAGAATTCTAAGTCATGATGATAAAAGTATTTCACTGGAGAATTACTCCAAGAAGCATTTAGCCACTTAAACAGAAAAAATAAAACTGCTATGAAGTCCTGAAAAAAAGCAATCCAGCAAAGCTTTTTATATGGCATGTCTTAATGCAATGGATCACAGTACTGTAATTTAGATTAAGAATAAAAACAAATTAAAAAGAAATACTCAATCTGTGCTAATAAAGTCCTCTGAATGGTTTTGGCTGTACAATTGTATAAATGCCACACACAAAGATCCCAACTATGAGAACACTAGGATTTGTGGATTAATATCTAAAACATTATTGAAGAATAAAAGTGACTCCAGGTAATCCTACCAGAAGGTAAGTTTTTAAGTAGCACTGCCTAGAGGAATTTGCTTAACCTCAAATTTTCACTACTAGGAAAGCATAAAGTAGAAAACTTCTGGTTTAGACATTATCCAGTCAGTGAGCTATATCTTAAGTATGTATACAATGAATGTTTACTACTGAAGTACTACAGTAAAAAAGCCTCTTCCAAACAGGTTAAAAGAGCTACATTGTTACAGCACCCAAGAAATCAGAAAGCCACGTGGAGAAATTAAGCAACAGTTAAGGTGTAATTTCTCATGAAGACTGAGCACTCACAGCTCCAGCTGAGGTCAGCCTTCCGACACCTCATCACTCATAGAAGCCCTGGACTTCGGAGCTCCTTTAAACCACAGCTTATTTCTGCTACACTGATCAGCCAGTTCCTACCTAGAAACCTCCTTCCTGGACTAAGTCTATCCTGGTCTCAGTCAGGCTCAGCTGTGGAAGTACTCATTAGGCTTATAAGGAGGGCAATAGAGAAAGCAAGGGAGATACTGAAAAAACTTCAGGGCACATATCTTCAAAATAAGACTGTTAATTTATATTATGATTTAATGTTTTACAGCTCAATTGGGCAACACTGTAGAGGAGCAATAACATCAAACATTAGCCTGCTGTATTGCAAATAACTATTCCAGACTTCTCTCTGCAAAACAGAATAGCCTGAGATACCACCAATCTATTTCTCATGTAAACATCCAGAAACCTGTATCAAACCTTCTCTGCCTTCTGCTAATCAGTTTCACCAAAATTTGGCCACTAACCAGGAACTACAAATTACAATAACTATAGCAACAGCCCTCCAAATCATAATGTTCACTTCAGAAGGAAAAAAAAAAAATCAAACATGGAATGATAGTCTCTATGTAATTTATGGCCATGTATACCCCAGTCTGTATTGAGAGGACAGATTTCAGATCAGATAAGAGAAAGCAACATTGAAATGCTAAGTCCAAAACCCCTGCACTGAAGAGTTAAGGGAACTCCAGAACACAACAGGCACACTGATAAAAAAGAACAGCATAGCAATGGCCTAGAAAGGCATGAATGCACCAGGCACTTACAAAAAATATTACATAATATTCAACATTTTCTTTTCACTGTCTTTTACCAGACCAGTTGTGATCGGTATTGCTCTCATCTTGCCACTTCTTTCTTTCATTCCAATGCTCAAAAGCTGTGCTAAATTTCCCAAGGGCTCATCACTCAGTAAGCAAGCCTGTTTCAAAGTACTAGTGTGTCTGCTCTAACAGTTATTTCCACAAATAAACCACACAAAATTCTTAACAAATCTACAATTACATGAAAACAGAAGAATTATTAAAACCAATGGAACATATGAAACATCTGACCACAGCTTCTACAATAATTTAGCAGCTACATCACTTATCATGCAATCAACTGATTTGAGGGGGATTGTAGAATTTATCATATTTCTCCAAATGAGAAACATATTTAACCACCTATTCTTGCAGGCTTTCCACAGTATATTACAGGGATTAAAATGAACATAATACACTCTAACAGAACAGCACACTGTAAAAACAGCTAAACTTTGGTGTAATTTTTCATAACAGATTTGGTCATATTTATATATATATAAATTTATATTTTACACAAATATTTATATAGCTGTACCCTAGGAATGGAAACATCCAGAGATTAAAGCTCGGCAGAGGGCAGAATTGATGTATTGCATAGAATTTTAAAATCAACAAATTAACTTCTAATATGGAAGCAACTCCTTAAAACTATAAACACTTGTCAAAATAAGATTCCTGTAAAAGCAGCATGAATCAAGCTATTAACTGCCTTTGGTTTTGACCTCACAAAATGAAATAAAATACAAGACTAAAAACTAAAATATTTCTTACCTAACAAGAAAAAAAAAATAGTTTCTGCATAATCTTTGCCCTTCCCCTAGTTAATGAAACTGCATTAGTGTTTTGAAAGTACTCCAATATGGGGAAAAGTATCTTTTCCTGAAAATTATTTATCAAAAATGGAATTCAATTCTCTCCACTATAAAAAGACAACCAACATTTATTTTAATCTTACAAACCACCTAAAATCTTCCACTTCAGAGCTGCAAATTCAAGTGAGACAAGACATGCTCCTTCCAACCTTCAAGTGAAATGTTCTCACTGAGGTTTGTAGAGATTTTTAAACTACAAAAAAAAAAGTGAAACTTAAGCAGCATGAAATAAAAGAACAGAGGATGCTTAAAAAATGATAGACAAGGATGGAATTTGACTTAAAGGTAGATAATGAAACGGATTTTTTTTTTTTTTTTAAACTGGAAAAAGATCTAGCTACTAAGCTCCTAAGTTCCCAAAAAGCTCTATGGCCTACTTTCTCTACTTGTTTTAAAGTCACACCAGAAGGCCCAGGCACCTGCCCTGATGAAATAGATTTCCCCAGAGATTGCACATTAGCAGCCTTCTCTCAGACACATGCCCCATAACACAGAAATCATGTTGAACAGGCACCACAACAAAATGGGAACGTGTGCTGAGGAGCCCTGCCAAACTAAAACCCTGTGCTGCGAACAGATACCACCCGTTAATCTCCTCATTGCCATTTCACTTGTAATCTAATTCACTTCTTCCCAGCATTTATACTGTTTACCTTTTCATGCCTCCCAAAACAGGTAATACAATTCAATTTTTACAGTCATTTTTACATTCCTATTCCCAGTGATGCAATCACTACCTTGAAAATATCGCCAAGAATTTAAACAAGGTAATTTTGGAAACAAAAAAGTCTGCATAGAGATTTTGTATTCTTCTTACACAAATTTGGGGGCAAAACTGAGTTGGCACCATACCTTTCATGATTTTTGGTTTGCATAGCACCTTTCTAAACTTAAAAGGTAAATGATTTTTCTGAAATTGACTTCATTTCATTTTTGTTTCAAACAGTGTCAACCCATTTATTTTCAAACAAACACATAAAGGGAATGGTACGTTTCTCACATGTTGGACTAAATACATTTGCCTTTTATTAATAATGAAAAAAATATTTAGTTTTTTAGCAATGCAACAGAAACAAGCATTTCAAACTATCCCCTTAACACTCTGATTTAAGAACAAGATTAAACAAAAAGTAAAAAGCCTAACACCAAGATTAGTCTGATAGCAGTATGTCGCTAAGAACTTTACATGTTATATAATGCACTGTATGTTTTCTCTGGCTCAGATTCTTTCACCTGTTCTCCCCTGGCATTGCTAGCACTACCAGATGGATGCATTTTAGATTTAATTAATTTACCCCATCTCCTAGGATTTCGAAGAAGTAAAGCACTGACAAGAACCCTGGTCCTTTCCTTTCTTGGATACAGAAAAAGAATCTAGACAGAGATTTTCCTTTTAAGAACAAAATACAACATTCACAAATAAATATCTCAGGAGAACACGTGCTGTTCAAAGAAGCTAAAAATAGTAAAACCAACAAGCATATGTTTAACAGGGAACCTTCCTAGATCCTAAAAGTAACATCATTCTTTAAATTGAATGTGGATATGGGAATTCAAAAACTGTGTTTGGTTTTTTTAATGGCAACAAAGCAAGCGTATTTCAAGTGTCTCCATATAAAGTGAATACCATACACTGCATACTGAACTAGACAGAATCCCTCCTTCTCGTCAGCAGTCCTCATTCCCTCTACCATGTTATTTTTCTCTTTTTAAAAATTCCTCAATATACTACAGCTAAAATTTCATCCCATCAAAATTAAAGCACTTTTTTTCATTCCTTTTATTCTTTGCTCATGTAAAAATAAATCTTCACAGGAACTTAGAACAGCACAGCAACTTCTAACCACCTGTAGCTCTTTAAAATAGTAACTGCTCTAAAGGACTCAAACTACATTCCCTTCATGAATTTAACAAAAGGGGTGAGTGGATGCATGTTAATTAAATCATCTGCTTATCTTAATCACTAGGTTGCTTTGTATGGACTGGGACAAATCAGTTCTTTGACAGTCCTCCTCCCCTCCTGGCTTTCTCCTTATTATCTGCTTTTACCTCCTAAGATGCATGGGGCAGAGGATCGCCTCTTTGTCAAAGCTGGTAATAGGATCTGGCATAACCAAGCCAGCAAAACCGAGTGGCCTCAGAATACTACAGCAGAAAAATAGTTCAGATAGATCTTCTAAATTGCTAAGTCCAATTTCGAAGGCACAATGTTCCTCCTATAGGGTGGAGCATTTCACAACAATATCCTAGAGCTCCAGTAATGAATTTTCCCAGTTGCAGGAAATGCTACAATAAAACATAAGCCTTTCAGCCCTCTAAACAGAACAAATGATGCAGGAGCACTGACACACAGTACAGGAATTAGTTTTACTTAAAATGTATCAATATGAAACACAAACCAGCTTCCACCACTTGTAAGTGACAATTCTCCAAGGTCTGTCTCCAAAACGGACACACTGCATCTCTCCTGATATTAAAACATTTGCACTAAGTTCTAGCTCCACTGCCACACAACCAAACAAGAATCTCAGGCTTTCACCTTCAGAAGTCTGGTGAGACACAGAGCGTTAACTCCAGACTACATAATCTAATCAAATGCCTGAGGCCAAAGGACAAACAAGAACAACCTATAATTAAATTCTGAAGACAATAATGGCTATTTTTTAAAGTACTTTATATCAATGTATCATTTGCTACAAGATATGCACTGAATTAAACATTTTTTTAAATGTAAAATAATTGATTTGTAAGAGTTTGGGCGTGTTTAAGAAAAGAATGAATCACAGATATTCTGAGTTGGGAGGGACCCGCAAGAATCATCAAGTCCTACTCTTCAGTGAATGGCCCATATGGGGGCTGAACCCACAACCTTCGTGTTAACACTGTACTCTGACCAACTGAGCCAATCTCAGTGACTTAATCATCCAATGCTCTAACTTGATGGTCTTAAAAATTATTAGAAAGCAGCCCAATTAACCCAAATAAGCTGACAATGTAAAACCAGACATTCAGGATCCAACAGCAATATAATTAAAGGGGTGAAGAACACTCCATACTTTCACTGATATTAACACCGCTACAGTCTTAAGGCACAGAATTTGACCTGTCATTTTCATCAGCTCTCAGAGCACATTCTCATTTAGCTATAACCACTAGAGCCATCAATTTTAATTCATGGCAGTATGTATTTTCTATGGAAGTTGTAACAATAACCTACAAGTACATACCATTTAAAATCCAAAGAGTATTTTACAAATCAATGGAAAACCCTTGTGCTCACTGCTGAAAACAAGCTGTACCTAGGACCAAAACTATTTGTCCCAAGGAAAAGACAATTTGACCTGAGAAACAGTTATAAAAGCAGTCTACATTTTAAACTGTTCCTTTACTTTTTGTTCATAAACATTTTTCACTGAGCTGGGAGAACAAAAATACTCACAAGACACAACCTCAAGAAGTCTGTTTATATTGCCAGAAGCTTTTCTAGAGCTTTTACCTTTAGTTTGAGCTACTGTTACCTTTCTCTCTACTTCTACTAAATGTTTTGAAAATAAAACTCAAGTTCTCAACTGTAGAAAAAAAACACCCTGGAAACAGCCTGGGCACCAAGCTCTAGCACCCGTTACGTCAGATTAGATAAAATAGGCAGCAGCTGCTTTAAGCAACCTATCCCAAACCATTTTCTTCTCCCTCAGCTACAGCAAATGCTAACAGCTTTATCCATACAGATTTCATACACTTGGCCAAAGTTCTCAGACGATCAATAAGACTTTTAAAAAAAGGTTATTTTGGAATAGTTACACTGAAATTAATCAATAGTTCTGGCACACCCAGCATCTGTGACATTTTAAAGCAGTAAGATATCATCCAATGTCTCAGCCTTACCACCACCAGCTCTGCCAGCCAGCCAGCTCACTATCCCATCCCCAGCAGCCAGCCTGCCCCAGGAGCCTCCCAGGGCCAGCACATCTGGAGCGCCAACAGAAAGTCCATGAGCATCATCTTAACCCTTAAGTCAGAGTTACAGCATAATAAAAGGAACAGCTCTCTGACAGACCAACTGTGAGCAGCTGTACAGACACTGTATACTGGTTTAAAAAAAAAAAAAAAAAAAAAAAAACAAAACAAAAAAAACAAAAAAATTAACAA
>VZTI01005570.1:3463843-3474500 GCA_013397865.1 Struthidea cinerea | reverse complement strand
AAAAAAAACAACCCAAAACCAACTAGATATTTATCAAAAAGTTCATCCAGGCCTCCCCCTTACAAGCATGGTTGACTTTACCTTGAGGAGGAGCGAGACACACATAAGAGAACAAAAGAGACCCACAACTGCTGCACTTCAGCATTTATACCCTCAAGACTAACGCAAACCAGCTGCAGAGACTCCAGGCCCCTTAACAGGTGGAGCAAATCAGGTGTGCTGTTGGAGCTCATCTTCCTAAATAGTTTCACCTGACAGGAATCTACCTAACTACGCTGGGAAAGCTACAGTTTCCTCTCAAAAGTCATCTAGCTACATGTTCAAGTCAACCAAAACCCTGTCCTCCGAAAGACACCATGAAATCAATACTTAGCATGGCAATAATGAAACAACCTCTCTTAAAATGTTTCAGCATTCAACTTTTACCTATTAAATCATTTCTTCCCAGTAAAAAGGCCTTAAAACACACAGAAAGGTTTAAGATCTGAAGCTACCACCACCTGCCAGTCTACACAGCTCAGGTTCCTCACAGCAAGTCTCATCAGAGACTTAAAGTTTGGATTTATTAGCACTGTCAAACCAGCACCTCAAGATAGTAAGCCCAGTCTTAGAAGACTAAATAAAAAAATACTGCTGCCACAAAACATTCCACTTGCTCTGATGGATTAAATTTGTGTTTGAAAAAGTTGTAAGTGATGTAACTTAACTTCAACAGGCATTAGATCGAATCAGGTATGGTTTACATCACCTTCACTTCATACCAAAGCATAAAGTAGATGCAAACACTGCAAAACAAGGCTTGCGCACCTTCACAGAAATAATCATGCAATCAGCCATGCTCTAAAACAAACTGGTATTCCCCTACACGCAAGAGCACTCAGGAGCTGCACAGTTAAATGCTGGATGACAGTCCGGAGCTCTGTCCATCACCTAGTCACCTCCAACACACCCACCCACACTCCTTAAATTAACTCATATTACAAGTTTAGTAACGTAACTATAGCCGCAGAAATGATAATATTTTCAAAATGCGAGCATGAAAAAATTATTTTAACTTAATTTTTATTACAGTTATTTCTAAGAGCAGTCAGCTCAATGTATCTATTTTTTTATTATTGGGTATGTATCAACCTCTTAGCTAAAAGAAAATTAAAATTAAGACTATTAGATGTTAATACAAGAGACACTATTGCTTTATAGAGCTTTAAAACAGTGCACAACTTTACAAACACTTGACTACCTTCCCCTATATATATATATATATGTATATATACAGAGAAGCCAGGAGATTAAGTAAACCCAATTCAAGTCCACAGTATGATGTGTAAGGTCAACATTAAATAAAAAAAAAGATACATGGATTTTAGCTGTTATGTTTATGAATAAAGAAAAAAGTTTTCAAGAGCAATAATACCTCTTCCTGAAATGAACTGAAATCAATTCAGATTAAGACCTTATTAAGATCTTAAATATAAATTTTGATGTCTTAAGAGCTATTTTGTGCAAGTGATGCAAGTTCCACATATTTAACCTGAACAACTGCTGTGTAAGTTTTCTTTTAAAATTATGCAGAACTTAATAACAAACATAATGCCATGAACTGGAAAAAAGAAAAAGCAAATGCTTTTTTCTTTCATTCCTGGAATCACACAGAATCATTCAGTTGGCAACACAGAGATACCACAGTCTTCCTATCATACATATCATTTAGGTTAGCATTAAAACTTTACATCGTACAGGCAGAGTCAAAGCTCCACATGCTGGACAGCATTTTCCACTTTTATAAATTAAAATTTTATTATATCCTACGGACACATTCCAGCAAAGCAGCCAAAATTATTTTTGCAAATACCAAAATTGTGACGCTTTTAGTTTTGTTTTCTTTCAGGAACAAGAGATCTGTCATATGAATTCAGCTCTTCTGACTCACCAAAAGGCACCACCAGAGGTTAAACATCTAAGGCAGTGTCAAAGGAGGAAAACCAGCATTTAGTCAGGTAAAATTTTGTATGGCCTTAAATCAGAAACCCATAAAGAGTGAAAGAAAAGAAATATGCTTATAGCTGAGAGTCTTAAGTCATATGAAAATAATGCAAACATAAAGCCAGCAGTCCTTTGTTTCTGATCCTGAAAGAATCAGAAACCTTCAGGTGTAAGTGTATTGTATATATACAGTATAAGAAAACTAACACCAAACGCTGGGAAAATTTCCCATATAACAAAACCAATTTATCAGAAGTGTATAATCAAAGCGTTAAAAAAAATCCCTCATGGGGAAAAATATTTGCACCGCATATAGACAGACTCTGCAATACTTTCTCCTACCTAAGCTGTTCTTATGACTAAAACGAAAAGGAATAAGGAGATTTTTGCCATTCAGTCCTCAAAACCCAAGTAGAGTTTGTCAGCTTCTTTATGAAACAGTACTTTTAGTATGATAACCTAGAAAATGTAAGAACATCACAAACCATCTGCCTGTTGATCTGCAAACTCACTTTCAAAAAAAGTGATGTTAAATTGCTTGTAGCCAAAGGATTCACCATATCTGCAGCACCTGAAGTGCTCTACACCAACTAGGACCATTAGAGGTTCCAGAAGTCAGTAACCCATTCCAAATAATTTCTGTCCCACAGAATATCTGCACATAATCACAACTAAAATGTGTTTAACCATTTGCAAAGTCACCATTTGCAAACGGGGTTTTTTTTAGACATATCTGTAACCATGTTTTCCCTATACTTAAAACAGAAAATTAATCCAACACCAGTAGTGCTAAAGTTAATCTCATTACTACTACTAATAATAGTAATAGCACATTAAAAGTGAGTCACCTTTCTAGTTTTAAAAAAAAGAGCTAAGCCATTAGATAAAAATGTAAAAGATACCATGAAAAATGAATGAAATATAATCAAGTATGCCAAAATATTTAGTCATCATTTGCTTGGACAAAGGGGAAACAAAACTGTATTATAAATTTATTATATAAAGAGCAATAAAAAAGCAACATGGTAGACCTGTATTTATCAGTTACAGGAATCAGCTGTTCAGTTGTTGTGTGATGCTGCAATTGTTGATGAGGTTACAGTAGTCCTCCACATTTTTGTGTCCTGGTGATGACGAATTTGGGGTTTTTTCCCCACTCTATGGTAGCAGTTCTGATACTTAACTTAGGCAGTGAAGCTCAGGACATGCAAAAAGATTTCCAGGACTCAGGGCTGCAGCTGAACATGTGTCTGTCCTGCAGGTGATCCATGGGGCAAGGGACCTCTGCCAGTTCCACTAAATGTGCACTTACTGCAGTTCTAAAAAAAGAGCCAACATTTACCATTGCACATCAGCTTGCAGGAGAGATGCCCTTATAGGATATTATCAGCCATTCAAGCACTCAAGTTTTGATTTCCAAGGGAAGCCTGGCGGAATGTATAATTCTTGACCGGAATGGCAACATACCATGCGTGACTTTTAAATATTATGTTTCTAATGTTGAAATCTCAGACATAATGGCCACAAACCAAATAAATATGACCTGCTACAATAAAAGAAAAAAGCTTTTAAAAGCTTAAAATGTTAACATTAGATTTTTTTTTTAAATTGATTCATCTAGGACACTGTGAACATCTAGGCCTGAGTCCAAAGCCATTGAAATTATTAGGACTGCTTCCCTCTATTTCAACAGACCTTGGATAACTCTCATTTCTGTAACTCTCAAGCAGACAAATACATGCAACATATCATCTCAAAGCAAACGAAACTCAACACATTTCAGTGGCAGCACATTCATTTAAACAGAACCATGTATACTATATATGGAAATGAAATGTTCCTCTCAAAGATGCAAACCCGACGTATTCTCAGGCTATAAATACCATCAGGATTCAAAACGGGCCCTTCCTGACCAGTATGTCTCTGACAGGCATGGAAGATAGGTATCATTCCTTCTCATTTATTCAGACTCTGCTGCTTTTCCACCCTCCATCGTCACTCAAGGTGACCTGTGTGCCCCAGACAAAGTGCCCACACTGACAAACCATGAGTTCTAATTTGGACCTGGTGCATTTAGTCCTGTATAATTTCACACAAATGCCAGTGTAATCTTGTGATCTAACAGAGTTTTGCACTCACTTCCCAGTGAGGCATTGTATTCCTGCAAGGAGCAGGGAGCTGGATTCAATGATGCTTACGGCTCCCTTCCAACTCAAGATATTCTAGGATTCTAAGCCTTCAGCCATGTAGCAGCATATAAACCCATTACAGGAACAGTTTTTTATGAGAGCTTTTCAAAGTGTAGTTCCTTTCCTTTAGCCACTAAAATCATATGTGGGGGAGAAAAATATTTTTTAACCATTAACACCTACACATAATGTTTCAGCAATCTTTTCCTTAGAAAACCTCCACGAGCTGTATTCACGGTGCCTTCCCCAGACTTCTGATAATTCAGTAATATTCATACATGTAAAATACACACTTCTATGCATTGTGACTAGCTATGTTTAGTGGAACCAAAGGGATACCCTGTTCCCCAATTTCAACTAGCGTTATTTTTATGTTTACACCTCCCCAGTGACTGCTGCCCTCCCAACCTCATACTACAGGATGCCGTAGTGCTGCTGAACTACAGCCTGATCCTGCTGGGGAATTATCACCAGCCAGCCCTGAAATTCACATAAATTTTTGTCACTCTGGGTTGGATTCCACAGAACAGCAGAGCCAATCTCAGAAGGAACACTGACTGCTGCTCTGTGTTGCACCGGCTGAATAGAGATTACTGCTTCTTCTTAGGATTTGCCCCAGGAAGGACACTCAATGACTTAAGATTCACAATCCATTTTCTTGCAATAATACAGGACATACAAGTACCATCATTGCTGGTTTTAATTATAATCATTAGATCCCATCCCTGCAGAGATTATACTTAGGGCTAGTGCTTTCTAAATGTTCAGTGTTTCTGTCTCCGGGGCTGTAAACTGCCCTCATTTCACATTCAGAATTCCCAGCTCATCAAAACTGAGTACATGGATCAGTGTTACTTAAAAGCCTTCTGTTTGCTATCATAGTCATTTCTTCTATTGAGCTAAACTGGAAAAAAAGGTGAAATCCAATGGTTTTCAACCAGCACTTACAGATTTGCAAACATGAGATTTTTAAATTCTTTCTGAATGCAGATGTTCTCCTAAAGTGTATGTGTTGCAAGCCTTGAAAATGATACTGTACCAAAATAACATTTTGGTTGAGAATGTTTGGTTTACAGGTTAAATCCTTGTCTACACATTCTCTTTTCTGCATGCATAACCTATTTTAGCATGTGTTTATAAAATGTGAAATCCTTTATAAGCTCCAGAGAGCCAGAAGTATCTTCCTTTTCAGAGCATGGAAAACAGTAGCATACACCTCTCCACACCGGCACCTTTTTCTGCTTGTAGAAACACCATCTGCAAAGGGCTGCAAGTACCTTTTCTTTCAGACCTTGACCTCCCCACCATGGCCGTCTCTCAATTGGCAGTCTGTCTGGTGAGGCTCTCCCGGAGTAATTGCGTGCAGACCACCTGACAGCCATGAGACAGGAATGATTGAGCCAGGCTGTGCATGTGACTAACAAGCAAAATGCATTTCAGTGGCCGCTAATCCCTTGAGCCTCCCAGTTGTTCATCATACGCTGCTGCCCAGTACATCTTCAAGGGAGTCAAGGTGACGTTTCCACGCACAGATTTAAACGAAGGGATCTCCTGCATTCTGTGTCCACACGTATCTTCCAATGTACACTCAAACTTTTCTCAATAGATCGTGCTTCAGATTTGTTTATTTGGAGAGGGTGTTTATGCAGGTATTGCTCAGAAACCAACAAACCTCACCCACACAAGAGCCAGCCTGGAATGAATACTGCTTATTTTACGGACAACTTAAACTTTTCCACTTACAAGTTTTCTCAGGCTTTAGAGTTCTGGGTTGAAATTGTTAACTTTTCAAAGACAACTTCTGCAAATATTTTATTTCCAGCAAAACCAGGTTTTTTTCTATTCAAAACAAATGGGAATGGTGTTTGGTTTCTACTGACCAAATTTAGCACTGTGTAACTCACTACATTTCAGAAATATGGAGACAAAGGTCAAAGGAGACTATCAGGGCTTGTAATTTCAGGCTAGCAACTGCTACCCATAATCATAATTTCATTTTTTACATGTACACATCCTGGGTTTTGTGGAGGAAAAGCTCTTCAAAACACTGAAAGCATCACAGTAAGGGTATTTTCTACCTGCTAGAGCCTGATGACATAAGGTCCATAAGAGGTACCCTTCATTGGGGAACCAAGGAGCAGCAATAAAGGGTCCAGTATCGTATTCTTCAAAAGGAAACAAATTCCACTTGATTCTGCACTGACCAGCACCAGGAGCCAACTGTGCCCCAAACCTGGGCTCTCTCATTCCACTGCTCTTTCTTCATGTTTTAGAGTTTGTTCAAAGCCAAAATATGGTATCAGATAATGTCAGCAGCAAATGCCCTCCAGGAGCACAGAAAATGCCAAGGCAGATCCATATAATCAAAAGAACTATAGATTGTATAATATGCATTTAGCCCCTATGTGCACATCACCATGCAGATTTTTTTTGGTTTTCTGCTGTTACCACAAACAAGAGCTAATGGTGTCAGAGTCCAGCCCAAGGAAGTTTAATCTCACATTCTACTTTTCATACACAAACAGAAATGAATTGGTCAAGGGACAATGAAAAAGCAATGACAAGTTCTTTAGCAGTTATCTAAGCACTATTGAAAATGTAGATGTAAACACTGAGAAGAAAACCAGCCTTTTTCAAGGTTGGTTGCAAATAGACTGTAGCTAATTTTGAAAAATTCCACCTAAAACTATACACCATATTAAATAAAGGAATACAAGGGCTCCAATAGTAATGACTGTCACACTACATGACAATGAAGATAAAGATTCATCTCTTTTTTGATAGATTTTTTTTAAAATGCCAACTCACAAAGCAAGTGTGGAGCATGAAAATCCTAAAACTTCAACAATCATTTTTACTACATAATTAAGAGTAATGTTCTATTCATATACAATTACATAAATGAGATATGGAATTTCAGGGGGTAATGATGATTCTGTTAGCAGTTTTCATATTCTTGACTTACAGTATCTTGACTTTCTTAGCTCCAAGGGGAAAAAAAATGTAATGAAATTTCATACCACAAAGTGTTAAAACTGTTTATATCACAGTTTTAAATTCCAACTTTAAACTGAATATGTTGAAAAGGGGGAAACCCCAAACAAACCATATTCTAAATCCTTCTACATAACCATTAAAAAGTTTTACATCCCAAAGTCAAGTTAACAGCCATGGACAAATCCATGGACTATGTCATGCTTAGAATATAGCAGGGAGAAAAAAATGAAACTTTTTGTAGTTCTTTGCAATAACAGATACAGACATGAGTATTAGCACAGTAACTCTGCATTATTCATATATATATATATATATGTGAATTATTCAATAAGAGGCCACAGAAAGTAGACATGAGAAAGATTTCTCTTAGCTCTGTCACTGGGACCGCTCTTTATGTAGATAGTGAGACGATGAGGGATAGCCCAATTCCCGTGCAACCTGTGGAGCAGCAGCAGAGGCAGCACAGGAAAGGAAAGCTCCTAATATGCAGAAAACTTCTTCAATCCTGCAGTAGGAGGAGCTACTTCTTCTAAAATTGCTTTTGTAGCAGGTCCAATACAGTCAACATAGCATATATATGCATTCACATTTCTCACTGGCAGCTTTTCCAAACTCACCAAGCAGCAAAGCATGCGCTTGGTAACGGCACATTTTAAGATATTTCCCGTTGTTGCTTCAGTTAGCCTTTATACCCTAAATACTAGAAAAGTATTTTGCAATAACTAGTTATCACTAACATCCTTGCATATACGGAATTCCCTCCAACTCCCCATTTTATCACATAAGGAATGCAAGATCAGCCCTTGAAAGTTCTTCTTCCCCAGAGTTTTGAAAACCCTTACAAGTGGAACAAATAGGATCTAAAAGGAGACATATATCTCCCCCTACCTGCAGAGCCCTTTATCCTCCTGCCCCAGGGAATGACATTCATGGAACTACTTCAGTCTCAAAGATGAAATAAACTCAAATCTTACAACCTGCCATATCCACAGTAGGTCAAGCTATTTGGACTGGAAGTGTTTGAACCCCTCGACGAAGCCTGTCACTAAACTGACATATTTAGCCCAAGAGGTTTTAAAGACAATTTGCACATACCTTTCTATACTGGTTAAGAAATGACTGATCTGCTTTAACTGACTGTGTCCCAATAATGGACTATCTGACCAAAAGTACCCAACAAGAAACCATGCCTAACAAGTCTGTGTACCAGTCTCTAACTTTTTACTCTCTCAAGGGAAGAAGCACGAGGTAATAACCTGCAGATTTTTCTTTTTCGTCAAGAGCCCTGATAGCCTCTGTAGATTTGTCTCATTCTGTGGAGACAAAAATGCTAAATACACAATGAAACCAAAGGTTAAGTCTTCACTACTCACCCTTCCTTGAAAATTGCCTTTTACTGCTGTAGGAAATAGTATCTTATTATCACAAATTCATTAGAGCTGTGTCATCATACCTGGCTAACACCTCTCTAAGCAAGTTCAGGTTTGGTTTTGAATGAAAAAAAAAAAAAAAAAGCCTATAGAAAAGTAGTGCTGCCTGATAGGATTCCTGATGCTTCAGGCTGACTTAAAAGCTTTTATTCCTTAACTTTAGCAATCACTCCTTCCATAGACAGGCCAAGTTCACTGTAATAGTTTAACTTCCAACTCGAATGTGGAGGTTCATTTAGGCAACCCAAACTACACCACAAACAACTACCGTAACTTTTCATGCTCTAACTTTGTTTCTGGTTTCCCCTAAATGCTGGGCCCTTCATACAGCTGGCGTATATGCTGTGTGTTTAGGGAGGAGGGGACAGGAGAAAGGGGAAGACAGCTCACTGTACGTCAAAGCAAACCAGCAACCTAGCAACCATATATTAAAAGGTGTGTGTGTTTTTGTGGGTGTCTGTGTGCCAGGAATAACTGAAGCAGATATTATTCCATTTGTAATTCAAAAAATGTGAAAAGGGAAGGGGAGAAACTCCAGTTGCTGGTCTATTTTGGGGTCTGTCAAAATTCACTTTCACAATACAGAGTCGTAACACTTTCTATGTCACTTTTCGTAATCAAAAATGAAAGTTTGGACTTGAGCAAGTTCTCAGCTTTGATTTGAAAACAGGCCCTTCAAAGCAGAAGCTGAACTTACTTCACATGCTTTCTTCCAGCTGGTATTATGCAAAAATCAAAGGGGCAGAAAGGCTGCCTCAAAGACTTCACACTTAGGTTAAGAGAATACTTACAAATGTACAGAATATTTCTAGATAGCTACATTTAATTTAACAAACAGAAACGTCAAAGATTCTCAGGGAGTGGAACTGGCTTTATAAAGGTTCCCTTAAGTGAGAAATTTACCCTTTCAATTTTGCCAAAGTTTCTAATTCCACAAGACAACTGACAGTTTAGATCAGTATATGCAAGCTCCCGCCCCACCATATGCGGTCCCAAGGGTGCATATAAACTTCTGATCTGCACCGTCCCACCACACCAGCATGCGCCTCTCCGACAGGGTGAGCGTCGGACACCAGGTGTAACTGTCATGCCACCAGATGAAAATGAATGAGTTTCTCTATGGGGTGGAACAGAGAAGGGGGAACGCGGGAGGCGCCTCGGGACTGCACCCGACACCTCACCCCTCCAGCTACACTGCCCACGTTGCAGCTCCCAACAGCCCGTGGCAGCCCGAAGCCAAGAGCAGCCAGCACACTGCCATCCACAGCAGCCCCACGGCGTCAGCTCCACCGCCACCTCGCCCAGGTGTCCTGCTCTGCAAGCCTGGGCTCCTACTACCCCTCACCACCACCATCGCACCAAACCATCACCGGCAGCAGGAGGGGAAGGGAAGGGGGAGTTACCTTGTTTTTGACCCCGCAGTGGCAGCAGACAGTCCACAGGTACTTGAGGGTCCTCCACAGCAGGATGATAAACAGTCCCCCAAAGAAAGTAACCATGGATGAGGCGAGGAAAGCCCACCACATGCGCTGTCCGCGGCTATCGCAGGGCACCTCCATGGTCACCGGGATGATGAGCGCATCCATCTTGGGCACATTGACGGGGGAGGAGGACGAGTCTGTGTTGAGATTGTTGGCGTTGATATTGTTACTCATTCTAATGCCGCTGCCGCTGCCGCCCGGGTAGGAGCCGCCGCCGCTGCCATTTGCCATAGCTAACAGCGAGCCGGGCGCGCAGGGGCTTCCGAGAGCTCCTCCCGCCGCCAGCGCCCCCCAAAAAGCCCATCACCAGCCATATTGCTGCTGCTGCTGCCGCCGCCGCTGCTCAGCGGGGAAGGGATAAGGAGAGTAATAAAAATAAAAAGCCCCCAATCAAAACAAACAAAAAACCAAACCAAACAAACAAACAAAAAAAAGCAGGTGAAGAGAAGCGACCGCACAATTCCCGGGTCCCTCTCGGGAGCCGACAGGCCGGTGAATTCCGAGCGTCCTCTTTGTACGGCGAAAATAATATTTTTTTAAAAATTAAAATAATAATAAAAATATAGTCTCCTCCTCA
>VZTI01005570.1:3303145-3462749 GCA_013397865.1 Struthidea cinerea | reverse complement strand
GAGGGGGGCGCGCTCGGGGCTCGCAGGAGGCGGTTGAGCTGCAGCAGCAGGTGCCCGGGGATGCGCACGGCGCGGGAGGGGGGGAGCTGGCATGGAAACGCGGTAAGGGAGCGTGAAATAAACATCAGGGACCGTGGCGTGGGTTTTTCCGCTGAAGGCATTCGTGGCTTCTGTTTAATTGACACGGGGAAGTACTGCAAACGCTCCGCAAACACACCGTAAATTGCCGCACATCCCAAGAACATTCCTGAATTTAACCCTGAGAAATATAAATAACAATTTAAAATTACACACTTGGGGAGGATGGAGGGGAAAGGGGAAGCCAGTAAGAAAATCTATATAGTCATCTCCTACTTTTTTTTCAGATTCACGTTGAAAAGCAAAGACATTTATATGTCTATATATGTATTCATTTATATACAAATCAAAATCTCCGTTTGGCACATGGTCTGCTCACTGGGTTGTCTGCACAAAGTATTATGCAGATCCTCTTGACATGTTTCCAAGGGTAAAATACAGCAGCCTTTGTGTGCATGACACTCCCCCATCTTATCTAGTTGCTATACCAGTAGAGAGCCACCATTATGAAATAGTAATCTCTTAACCTTTACTAGTAGTAGTTAATGGTTTTGCATCTGCCAGGGGGTTATTTGTTTTTGTTTTCTACTTAAGTGAAGGTAATGAGATTTTATGAGTTCCCAAAGCTTTTTGCGGGGCTCTCTAACCCTCTCACCCCCACTTTTTTCATGCAATAACACCACCATTTGTCGAACTCTGTGAGTGTATCATGATACCTTCTTCCAGTCTGTTCCTTCAAGGGAAAGCTTTCCTTTTCAGGAAGGGTTTAGTAGAGGCCTCTGAATAGAGAAGGCATTAGATAATAATATGGAGGTATATACAGGTGAGGCAAATGCTACATTACTTTTTCCCAGAGAAAAACATTCGGTTACATGGCAGACCTGAAGCAGGCCATTCCCCGGAGACTGTTGTAACAGAATTAAGTTGAGGATTTCTAGATGCAGAAAACCAGACAGATTGAAAAGAAACTTCATGTCACAGCTGCCACATGCAAGCCCGGACTGCACTGCCACAACTGCTGTCCCCTCCCATGTCTTCATTACCAACCCTCCCCACAGCTAGAAAGCCACCTGGACTGCAAAGTGTTGTCATGACAGGATCACACACCTTGGGTCCTGGGCTCAGAACCCTGTTCCTGATGGTCATTTGCTCTGCTTTCCTGTGTTGGTGTTGAAGAAGCACCCTTTTCACAGCTGCACACATACCTACGGGTCCTTTTATCCATCAGCAAACACCAGGAGTGGAACAAGGGCAGGAGCGTTGTAACACAGGCACTTGATGTCTGATCTTCAGAAGTGCTAGGTACTTACAGACACTCTTATAGCTAATAGAAACTACAAGCCCTGTGCACCTTGAAAGATGAGGACAATGAAGAGCAGCTGCACAGCGTATCCCAAGGAAGGCTTTTGCATGGTGGAATTTTCTCCGTATTCTGGTCTGGCAGATAACAAGGACTGAATCTCTGAAGGCATGGCTGTGGCATACATCCTATCTTGCTGTAGTTTGAGGGGGCCCAGAAGATCTGGCAGAGAGGCTGCAGTCTGAAAATACATTTTCTTGCTTTATGCATTTAAAAGGTACGAGTTTAAAAGTATTTATTTGACTCAATACTGCTGCAGCTGAGTGCTGCAGACACTGGTTTCAAGAGCACTCCAGATGCAAACAGGATCGTTAAGGACTTTTAAAATATCATCCCCATAATACTGTACCCACACATACCAAAGATGGTCCTAAAGAAAAATTCAGACTAAAGCAAAAAAAGTGCACCACAAAATATAGTCTGTACATTAAAATAATTTGATTTGGATGTATTCACACAAAGTTTACATGCAGATTTGGACAGGGGTAGGAGATTTATTGTGATCACTTGTAAAAGTCTGCCTTTAAGTTCTGAGGCTCAAGAGCTGTTCATAAACCAACCAACGCATATATTAGTAGTCCTAGTATATAAATCTCACACCATATATCCAGGAGGAAACCTTTTGTTTTATCTGTATAAACAAAACTTTTATTTACATAAATACAGCTCAGTTCTACAAATATTGACGATGAAACTCACACTGAAAAGTAAATATTGATATCAATTGGTGAGACTTACCTTACCAGCTGAAAGTTTCCTTACTAGGAATTATCTGCAAAAGACAAAGCAACGTAGGTAGCTTTTGTTCACCTATTCATAGACAGAGGTAAAAATGACCCTTGAATGAATATCCCTTCCATTAAGTCCCATTTGAGCTTACTCCTTTATGAATAAGGAAAGGCCTGCTTTCCAGTGCAGGTTCTATAAAGCAGAGTTTGAGAAAGCCCCCCTGGGGCTGCATGCTTCATTTACTGAGGCAACAACTCTGTTTCACGTTGTCTTCAGATTAAACAAAGTTTTCCAGCTCTGCATCCTGGAGAGATGTATTCCAAACAAACAGAAAACTTAAATGGATTAGTTTTCAGATTAGTTGTCTATTTAATATTTCAACACAAGAGCTCAAAATTTACTTGGTTAACAATACCCTTCACAGAACATAACAAACACTGTGCTGACCTGTGTTTTTCCTGTTCCTACCATGTAGCGTAGTCTAGGACACAATCATGCCTACTCAACATGATTCTGGAGGATTTGGTTCCAGAAAGCAGTGTTTTAGCAGCAAGGAAATAACTCCTCTTTATGTAAAACAGTTCCCTCTTGTGGATATTCTGTGTACAGTATCACAGAAGTATTTAAAACATTCATCAATCCTGGATCTTTGCAATTAAAACCTCCGTACATCAATTATCCAAACCCCTTGGCATTCTTGGTTTTAGCAATTAAGTATGTGAGGAAGAACAAGCTATTGCATTTAATCATAATACAACTTGCACATTTACACATTATCTATAACAAATTCTTTAATTAAGTGCAATAAACACAACAAAGCTAAATAAAGTTGCATAACTGTACCTACATGAGTCAAGTACAAATCACAGTGGGGTTTTTTATTTTGCTTATAGGAGAAAACTTTCCACAGGTTCCATTAAAAGAAACCACGATTAAAAAATAAGGAAAAGACACACTATATAAAGAAAAGAGACAGTAATGGCAGAGCAGTCAGGGTTTCCAAGGATCCATGTAT
The DNA here is from genome assembly GCA_013397865.1 of Struthidea cinerea. NCBI lineage: Eukaryota > Metazoa > Chordata > Aves > Passeriformes > Corcoracidae > Struthidea > Struthidea cinerea. The sequence continues at coordinate 3,459,567 of VZTI01005570.1, read as the reverse complement.
TAAGTACTGAAGACAAAGAAACTCTGAAATGATAAATCTTTCAATTAAAACTAAACAGTCCAAGCAAGTAAGTGGCACAGCTTCACTGGTGACACAATATTGCACCAGGGATTAATTTGGCATGGCAGTTTGGAAAAAAAACCCGTATGAATGGAGTAAGAGTGTTAAGATTTATGTGTTCTCTAAAGGATGACTACATTATACAAAAACTAATTTTTTTTCTTAGGAAGAGAAATGTGAGAGAATAAGTGTGTACTCCCCAGTTTTGCCTAAAGGCATTTGGTCTAACTGAGTCCAGGGAAATGACAGAAAACAACTGTGTGTTATTATCTTGAGGGAAATTATGTTTAAAAAGGCTAAAAGCCTTTATATAACACTACACCATAAACGTGTTTACCACAATATTTTTGTTAAATGTTTATATATAAAACCTTCCCAAACTTTGATTAAAGGTACAGAGAATATGTTGAAGAAGCAGCTTAAGGTTCAGTAAAGGTAAATACTTTCCAGGGTTAAAAAAACCCTCAAAGTTCCAACTGTTTGTATCCAACAGCCTCCTTCACATTTTGTTGTCCCTGTAGAACACACCGTTGGCTTTTATGTAACATCAGTGGCTGTGGCAGAGCAAGCACTTAGACACAGAAATAGCATAAAATAATAATAAAAAGTACTTTTACTCAAGAGGCTAGGTCTGTGTTTGTGAGGTCAGTGGGGCACTTGGTCTTGACTTCAAATGCTGGAGACACAGTATCAACCAGACTTCAGATATAAGCACAGATGTCTTGCGTAATTAATTCCGAGCCTCACTTTAATACTATTCCTTACTACTTCTACTTTGTCCTGGTAGTAGAGTGAAAAATCATACATTTGTAGTGCTTAGATGGATACTGGAACAAAATCATATCATGAAATAATTCTGAGATTTTTGTTGTAGTGCAAACTGTTAGCTCTCTGAGATGCTGATGTAAAGCACATAAGGTTGGATCTACTGTCCTTATCTTAAAGACTCTGAAGAGGACATATTAGCAGGAGATTATACTAATATGCACATAACTATATATTTGCACGTGGCAAATTATTATCTTTAGCTTTTGTTGTTTTCATAGAATTTAGACAACCTATTTCAATGCATATTAATTGAAAATTCTGTTTAGCTTACTTTCAGTCTGCCCAATCCCTGTTCAAAGACTGCAGTACATATTTAGCATGATAATATATTGCACACTCTCACAGCTTCTTATCAAAGTACTTTGCAAATACGAATATATTCAACCTCATCACATCTCTCCGTAACAGTATACGTGAACACTATTCTTGGCAGTGAGGTTACGTAAGGATTTCCTTGAATTAGTTAAAACTTTTGTATTGAGATCTATTTTGGCACTTAACCCTGGCAAAGTCCTCCAGCTGGCAGGACAAAGACATACCTCAGCAGAATGCTTTAATGGGTCACCCAGTCATTCAGAGTGATCATCTCCAGAGTACTGGAACCCTTGCGCACAATCCAGCCAAATAAAATATTAAAGAAAATCCATTGTTCACTCTAATCCATATGGTATGAATAGAAATTTAATACAAATGAATATTGCAAACATAAAATATTTTCTTTGGGCTTTTTTTTTTGTATCATTTTAATGAAGCAATTCTTGTATATCCTTGTATTTTGTTTAAGAGTTAGGCGGATACATACTTCCTCATTCTTACCAAGTTTCCCAAATCACGTGGGTTTTGATTAGATGTGATATTTCTTGCCAGTAGGATCTCAGGTCTTATTGGAAAATTAGTATAGTTTATGCAATAACAGAATATTAACACATGGCTAGAATCTGAAAAAATGTGACAGCAAGATGATGACTTCAGGAGCAGTATTAATTAAGCCATGTTAGGTGGTCTGAGGTCTGTAAGTGCATTTAATAAACATCAATCCAAGCACTTAAAAGCACTCTTGACTCATGCAAATCAGAGCCTGTTTATTACTCTTTGTACTAATGATATTTCCTTCCAGCCAGGAGAGAAGAAAGTAGGAAGATATCAGAATATTCTGAAGACAGAATAGTAGCAGTCACTGTTAAAATACAGATAGACTAACAAAGGAGCTACAGAAATAGCAGTTAAACAATGCATCAACAAAATGGAAAACACATAAATAAAAAGACCTTTAAAATGTCTCTCTTAAAGCACTAGTTCCCCTTTTTCTGAGTGGGCCCTGAAGACCAAACCATGGAGAGAAGAAGCAAATCCTTCACCCTCTACTGAATGATAACGACAGAACAACAGAGAAGTGCAGTGGTGTGCAATGAACCACTGCAGGAGAGCAGTAAGAAGCAGGGTAAAACTTCTCTATGGTTTCTGTTGATTTTTTTTGTGTTGTATCAAATCAGGACAGTGGCATCACTCTGCAAACATATCAGGGCAATGCCAGGACTTCTTTCTGTACAATTTTTGTTTTGTGGAAGCTCTCCAGTTCTTTGTAGAAATATTGACACCCATTGGTCATTCCAGATACACCCAGAAACTTCTAAAGGAGCAATACAGGAACTGTTATAGTAGGACAGAATATATATGTATGTGTGTGTGTGTATATATCTGTGTCTATATATATCTCCTCTGTGTGACGTAACTATGAAAACACAAAGCAGTCAGCGTCCCCCAGTTTCCAAGAGCAGTGTTCATGCTATGGCCATAGCTACTATCTACAAACAGAGCATTCCAGAACTGCTCAGGTATTGCCATAATGATCGCAAAGACAAATACTCATTTTTTCTAATGGATTTAATTTGGCGAACTAAATATTTATTGCCTCATCTTTTAGTATTTTCCAGTCATTTTACTTGGTATCTTGCATGCTGGAATTGTGTAGGCCAGGTAGCTTTATTTGCTTGCTTCTAGGAACCATTTGCCTTTGACTCTAGATACTTCTAAGGCACAACTTAAAGGCTATGGAGGGAAAAAAGGTTTCATTGTAAAATGTAAATCTACAGATGCCTGTTTGCATTGGACGATTCTTTTTAAGTCCATCAGCCAACTTTGCCACGTGGCACTTGAGTGAGTCATTGCTGTCAGAGTCAGAGCCCCTACAATGGAAGCTCTGCCAGTCATTCCCGAAACCAGCTGCCAGCCTTAACGTACTGTAGGGCTCCAAAATCTGTTGTGTACAATTTAAATTGTTTGGGGAGCAAAGTAATAGCAGGACAGGACTGCTGCTCTGCTCCAATTAGGCCAAGGGAAATTTTCATGTAAGTCAGATAAATGCGAAAACCAAGAAAAATGTGAAGAGGTGTGTGTTCTGAAACCAGCCCCTGAGAAGAACAGCTCTGAGCCGCAGCTAATTTGATGCCCACAAGGTGTAAATCTGCTTAACACTGAAAAATCAGACATCATACTAAAACTTTAAAGGGGAGACCATATGTTTACAAGCAGCCACTCCATTTTTTTGCAGCTCATTATGACACTTACACTTTGCTCTCCCTAGGATATATTCACATTTGGGAACTCGGTGTTTATTTTTGACAATAGCCTCAACATAATTCAGGAAGAGCAGTATTTGCAATGACCTGCTTTGCTTTCTTGTCTCTCACACTTGTCTGGAGCTGAATAGCTGAGAACTGGCAATTTGCAACTGAAAATAAATTAGACCAAAATAAATTTTTTATTATCAAACATCAGCCCATGCAGTAAGGTTTGAAAAGCTGAATCTCACCATAATCAGAAGACGCTTTTTCTCTTCCCACTACGTAAGCATATATCCACCAAAGTTTTTCCAATAGGAGGATGAGATACAACACATTTAACACGCAATCCTGCAAATGCTGAGCATTCCTGCTTTGATCCAGTAAAGCATTTAAACAGGTGTCTAATGTTATGCACAAGTAATCTCACAGAATCCTGTAACCGAGTCACATGTTTAAAATTAAGCATGTGTTTTAGGTCCAGGGTGACAAGGCTCGACACCTTGTATGATTAAGTGACTAGTAAGCTGAAGAGGTTGTGTAGGAGTCATGTCCTTAATTGCTTGCTGACTTCATCAGCATGTATATCTTACTGGGGCTGTATTTGCTAGCATGCAAAAGGTGACCTTTAATTCCAGAATTAATATAGCTTTAGCATTTTCTTTTCTGTTTGGAGCTATATGTTCTTCAATTAACAAAATAATGAAAAAATAATACCCAACTTAGTCAAAATTTTTGAAGGATCAGTGATTAACCGACATTATTTTTTGTACTCCTGATAAAAGAATACTCTGAAATAGTATTCTAAAGACATAATATTCTGTTTTCTCATGGATAGATTCAAATATGCCCCCTCACAAGTCAACGGTGCTGCTAAGGATCAAATATATACCAGTAGTCACAGATAAGTGTCAAATGTCAGAGCTCTGCTAATGCAGCAGTCTTACATGCGGTACTAAGTCTGCAGCAGGCTATCGAACAAAATACCCTCAGGCTGACTTCAAAATAATTGAATTCAAGGCCAAAATGAAAGCTGCCTTAAACAGGAAGTATTTTCCAGCAGCAGAAATATACTTTTTTTTCCCTGTGCTAAATTCAGTGGAATGTTGGGATACCTAATGGCAACTGACAAAAAGGAGGTGCGGTTTCGACCTTCGGCTGCAGCCTCTGGGCAACATTATAATGGGAGAAGGAAGCTTTATTAACTGAATAGTCTCATATGCTGCATTTGCTCATGTTCATGGCTTTAATTTAATCTGATCTATAGGCAGATGTTAATTTCTTCTTCCTCTCATAAGCTAATTGTAATTCAACCTATGGTCAGAACTAATGTAAGTTATTTGGGAAGAGGCATGGATTGTTTGTGTCTTACGCAGTAGGTGCAGTTTTGCCTGTGAATACAAGTCTGTAGCTGCATCAATGAAGGATATGTGTGGATATCTTATAGTAATTTACATGTGAATATCTAACAATAGGTAGACACAGGGTAATTTGTAATCGGTGGACCAGTATCTTTGAAGAAAAACATAATAAAGTATTTTCATAAGTGTTCACAGGTGGATATTCTGCAGATAATTTTTAATTATTAATTAACATGCAGGTTTAGGCAATGGAATACTGAGTTGTATTTACCTGTGAGATGTATTAATCACAAAACTCCCACCTATTCACCATCTCAGTCAAGTCCCATTCAAAGTCTCTGATAATACACTCCTGTGTATTATATGACTTTATCTCACACAACAGGTTTTCCCAGTGTCTCCTCTACTAAAAGGAAGTTTGCTGCTCTATGTGTGAGAATACATTATTGCTCATTATTGCTCTCAGTATGTGAGAAACTGATACATGCAGTCTGTTGACAACTGCAATGGTTAGAATATTTCTAACGTTTACACAGGTTTGTGGTACTTGAACTTGGTCTGGTTTTCATAAATTATGCTTATTGTTAAATGTGTATTATAAAGTGTTACTTGGTATTATCAATTTTACTAAGCTTATAATCAAGACTTTTTTCTCTGAATTTCTCTGAATTTTTGATGTCAGATTTCCAGTGTTTTCTTTTTGTATCAAGAAATGGGTAACCTAGAAGTTTTTAAGGTCTGTGAAGAGATGAAACTCTATAATCATTCTATGTCTCTTAGGATCAAGGCAGGTGAAATGCAAAGCCGTGTAATGTGTTTATCTCCCACACTTAAAACAATTGTTTTAAGTGCTAGAGAACCCTACAGCCATATTAAGATTATATAACATAGAATAACCAGTACTTCAATATTCTTAGTGTGGTCCTGGAAAGCTCTAGCAGTACAGTATTCGTTCCATGTTAAAACAAGAAAAATTAAGTTAAAATTTCGGGGGTACTTTTGTCCCATGGACAAAACTAGCTTACTTCTAAACTGCTTTCCTAGAAGGAAATGCACCCTGCTTATATTAAAAATCATTCATAAAAATACTTTCTCTTTTGTTTGGGGAAAGATTCAGCTTCTTACACACAAGTAATTATGAGTAAATTATTAACTAACTGCAATAGAGCCATAGGACAATGAAAGTTTGTCAAGGGCAGGTTAACTTTAATATAAATAAATACTATTTTAATAGACAGTGCTTAGGCAATAAACTTCGTTCATTGTGCATCAGGCTAATGCCCTTTCAGTGACAGGCACCGGCAACTAATTAGGATGTGTTTAAATCCTGATTGATGTGTCAATACAACACACTTCTGTATGCATTGCATGAATCACAAAGTAATAGATTTACCAGGGGGTTATCACTATCAATAAAGACATAGATTGTGTTAACTTTTCTTCTTAAAAGAGAGGGTTTCTACTGCCTTTTCTCTTGGATGGTACAGTAAGTGCTTTCTAACACAAACTAAAACATACAGCCAACCTCATTCAGTGTTCTACCTTCCCTTTTGCAAAAAAAATCCTGCCTTCCAGACTCTAATAAAATCAGTATTAGCCATTTTTAAACATGCAGTGTCATCTCTCCAGTCTTCTCTGGAATAGTATCAGGTTTCAGGAAATACTACAGGTAGAGCTATTCCTTCTTTGGACAATCAGAATAGATTTGCTTTATCTTCTTCAGCTTGCTTCAGCTTCTTCAAAACTACCATGTTAATCAATTCTCACCTTGGACCAATAATTCTGCAGGACCTTTTCTTGTCATCCCAATCTAAGAATAATAAAAATACCACAGTTCTGTAGCTTTTTAAACTCTCCTTGATGAAGGATGAGATCCTTGTGAACTCACGATACAAAGGAAAAAATATCCAATACTGAGGGTAAAGCTGTATGTGAGGAATCAGTGCTTTTAAATTCTTCTACAGCGTGACAGATGACAGTCCTAGCCTTAGCCCTACTGAGTGGGAACACACCAGGCAACATCCAGACAAGGTTTTCATGATGGAAATGGCCACTGAAGGCAAAAAGTTATTCAAGTCTGAGATAAGGTTTTGAAGTAGCTGGTTACAGAGGAAATTCTTGGTGTTGTTTCAGCTAAAGTCAGATTTTTTTTTTTCCCAGTTAAAATTTTGAATATTCAGACTGTCTTTATATTAAACTTAGATCCATTGGATGTGGGTCAATGCACACACATTTCCTGTTATATTTTCCCCATGATGCCTAATATCTCTTGTATAATGGGTACGTGTTCTTGAAAACTAAACAGAGGCGTTTAAATCTCTTCTAAACCAGGCAATGTAACTATTAGTAGAAAGTACTACAGATGGCTGACTAATTGAACCATGGAAAGTATTATCACACCATTTCTCAATTTAGAGCTCATTATTCATTTGAGTTCAATCTCATTTCATTACTGTTATAATTCCATATAAAATTAAAGTGAGTTTTAAACTTACACACCTGAGTGAGGTTATTTTCCAGTCGTCCGAAGTATACCTCCTTTTCAGCCAGTCCTACCAAACCACAGAAGATGATTATGTTTTTTTTGTTTTTTTTGCTTATTTTCTGAGGGTTTGGGATTGTAGCTTAGTTATTAGAGCAGAATCCTTAGGCCAAGATGCACATGCAGCCTTTGCTCTGTGACCTTGAGCAAGTTACTTGTACTCCATGGGTTTTGTGTTTAATTCTGTGCAAAGGGTATTGTGGGGGGTTACTATTTCTACAGCACTTTTAGAGCATTAGGTGAAAGGCACTGTAAAAGCTCAAAGTATGAGTTATTAATAATATATACGTACATATCTTTCCAGGTTATGTCTCAGGTATTCAGCATAGGGATTTGTACAAAGCTGCATGTCTTCTCCAATAAAACAGACTGGAGCAGCTACTTATTTAAAGTTCTTTTGCACCAGATTAACTGAATGCCTGAGAGAATGATACTAGGTCACCTTCTTAAAATGGCCTGAATACCAGCAGAAGATTAAGAAATGGTGGGAGTGACTATATTTTGTTACACTGAAAGCACTACAAGCAATGTGTACATGAGCAAAGTGACATTCACTGACAGATTGAATTGCATTATGATAAACTAAAAATGGCAGAGAGGCTCAGACCTTTGGAATAATAACTCTTGAAGATTTTCCATTTTGATAATCAGTTGACTGACAGAGGGTACAATGAGAAAATGGCTATGACTTTTAGTTTGGAAAACAGCTGCTTTGTGATCCTACTTGGTTTCACCCTAACATCAATCTGCATCTCTGCTGGTTTTCATGAGTCCTGCAGCTTTTTTTTTTTTAAGTGCCAAACCCTCAATTTTCCAGCAGTAGCTCAACGGCTGTAACCAAACACTCATCATACCAGATCATACGTGATACAGGAGCACAAACTAACTCTCATGTGTCCAGCGAACTTCCAGTGCCACCCTATAATTAACTACTGCTTGACTTTGATTAAGATAATGTGTAATTAAAATATAGTTGGAGTTCAGAGGTTCTCAAGGGCTTAATGCCATCCATTTATGCATCTGCTCTTTCATTCTGAACTATTGTAATGTAGAACATGAGTGTGTGGGTTACTTTAATGGCATTGGCAGAAATATGCCTATGTGTGTGTATTTTATGAGTTTTGTAATTGAAGACATGAATGCAAATATATGTTTTCACTTAATGTGTTGTAGTTTTAATATACTACAGGATCAATTTCTGGCATTATATTTCAGACTGAATGACAGCTTTTTAATTCTTTTTTAATTTGTCTCTTGTGAAAGAAAAGTGAGGGGTGAGAGTAAAGTTCTTAAGTGGCCAATATCAACAAAGAAAGAGAAATACTTTTTTTTCTCCAGGCTAGTAACATCCAGCTGGGAATGAAACCTACTTTGTCAGTATAGCATGAGCTAAGCCAGTCAGTCATTGGCAGCAAGAAACCAGGTCACAGTGGTCTACAGCGATCCTGCTGCTGGATCGTACTCTCTAATGAAGAATGAACATGGACAAAGGTACAAATTGCATCAGCAGCAGCAGCTGGGTGAAATAAGGTTTAACTGCTTATAGGAACCAGATGGTGGGCTATTAGAAATCGTCTAAAGCTGCCCTGGAGTGGCAGGAACAGGCTTGAGTTTCTGCAGCAGGCAGGAACTGAAAGCATTAGTGTAAAGACTTTGTCAGATGAACATGTTGAGGCATTCATTCCTAATGTCTCCCTACTTCTATTATAAATTTCAAGGGCCATAAGCAGAGGAGAAAGATACAAATTATGGAAACAGATGGAGAGTCAGTGAGGCATAGAAGTACAGGTGCTATACGAACAGATGGAGTGAGGGGGAAAAAAGGAAAGGAAAAGTGCTAAGTCTGAGAGGTGCACAAAATTCAGCAGGTGTATAACAGTTCAGTCTTGTAGGGGGATTTGGAAATTAATTACATCACTTTTTTCTCAGATAGCTCACTCCTTCCCACAAGAGACACTAGTTTCTTCCCTACTCCATGTGCATTTAAACAAATTGACTTGTCCTTGAATACATCTGACTGCCAGGAGTTTTTTAAAAAGTTATCTTGTAACAAGGCTGAACTAAATCAATCCTATTAAGAGCCGTTATCTCCTTAATATCATTGCAGTTGCTTTGTCCCAACTCTAGACCGCATTAGTTTACAGATCAATGTTAAAAACAATGGCAAAACTGGAATGCTCTTGCTTTCAATCCCGAAGCAGATAGTATCACTGTCCAAAAAGATGATGCCAGTAGAGGTATTCGATTTGGTAAACCATCTGATAAACTTAGGCTGCATTTACCAAATCTCAAACCCAACATCAGCTTCCCATTACACAGCAAAGCACAATCTCACTGTCTGACATGAATTACATCATTTTCCCTTTTGTAGTAAAAAGACGTATGATGGCTGATATTTATCCCAAGAAGAGCTGTTTGATGACTTAGACAAACAACTAATAAGAAAACTTAAATTCAAAATTACAGTACATTTCCTCTCTGCCTTCGTTGAGTCATGGAAATGTCCCTGTGAATGACAACACTGTAGCAGAATTGGCTCTGTGAAACCTGCAAGGTTGAGCCTGACAGGAGTCCTGGCTGGTAGCTGTCTGGGGCTGTGAACTAGGTTGTCTGGAAGTCTTATGACTGACAGATTCAAAAACCATAGCCTCCACGCCCAGGCTTAGCTAGGGAAGCAGCCTCCCAGCAGCAGATGAGCACAGAGTTGAGACCTTTTACATCTGAGAACCAGTTCTGTGATTAACCATTCAACTCTGATTAAAATGCACATGTGCCTCCTATCCTGGGGGCTCATGTTTTAAATATCCTCTTTGGACAAATTAGCATTTGTAAGCAAGGCATGGCTGGGTTTTTTTATTTATCATTATGCTTTCTTCCATTATCTTTTGTAAAAAGAGGACTTAATATTCCAGGCACTACCTACTGGATATCATTGGTCACAAAGCTCTCATCTTCTCTATTTTTGAAGAGAATCTCTGGTTCTTTCCTGCAGTAGAATGTCTATTTACTCAAATAGTAAGTAAGTCTATTATCTATCCTGTGGTAGAACGTCTATTTACTCAAATAGTAATAAAAATAGGATTGCTAGGAAAGATTATTTATAATTTTTTCATTAAATCCAAAGCCAGAAGGGAAAATATCTGTTGGGTCAACTAGTTATTCTCCCTTTCACATGTTTTACGATGTAAGCTTTGCAGATCATGCATACTGTGATTGGTTCCCTCCTCCGTGGGAGGAATGGGTTCCATTTGGAGGATTACTTCTAGAGCTCCGACAGAGGCATGGGAGTCAGGATTCATGATTTCAACTTCCATGTCTTGACTACAAAAACACTTTGATGCAAACTCCAGATACCCCCATGGACACTGACATTAAACAATGTCAATGCTCAATCCTTCTCTGGCATGTGATCAGAACAAACGTGAACACAAAGGCAGCCGAATAGGCTGGGATCCCAAAGTGGCATTCCCACGGCTGCCATCACACTCGTTTTCTGCATGGTTTTTGGGTCGCTCTATATAAACCTTTGCTTGACCTTTGATTCTTAGATTCAGTTTTGTGATCTCAGTTCTGCTAGCTTTAGTTATCACTGCTTTACATCAGTGTTTTGTCATAAAATCAGAGTGATATCACAAAAGTCTGCCAGCTGGCTGAGAAACAAAGTTGAATGCTTATTAGATTTTGAAGGCAATATGCAATAGGCCACCATTTTAGTAGATTTGTGCAAGTCATGTAGCCCTACTACAATGAGATGTCTCATAAACTATTAGCTTTGGGAGCACTGCAGGATAAGGCATACATTAAGCAGATTAAAAACAAATAGGAGGTGGCAAAACACAATAGCAGCCATTAAAGGAAGGATCACAAGATCTGTTGGACAGAGTCAGTACTCTTATTATGGAATCACTCTTGCACAAAATTGAGTGTTTGAGCCTGCTGCAGTGATATTCAGACCAGCAGTGAGAAGAAATCTGTCACTGACCACCTTGTGAACTTGGGAATAATTCAATGCAAGCAACCACCAGTACCACAGGCACTCTTGTCCTGAAGAAACCTTTCAAGAAAAGTATCTGATAGACATTTGTACACTGAGATAGTAAAATAACAGGTCTGGAAAATCCACAATTAGTGTTTCAAAATCCTTATTTTGTTTAGCCAATATATTTAAAGGAATTTATTTGTTGACTTATCCAATACATTCAAGACCTGAAGTCTCAGACAAAAAAAAATTGATTTCAATATTAACTTAATTATCAGAAAAAAATCTTGTAGATAGGAGAAAAGAGACTTTGTCTTCTGATTCCAGCTGCTTGTTTTTACATAATGCAAGAAGCGAAGAGAGCACACTCACAAAAAAAAAAGTTAGAAATTGTTTGTACTCATGAGCAAATACACACAAGAAAATGTATCAAGTCTACAGTCGCAAGCATGACAGATGCACCCAAGGTCTTGCTGACATTGGCAGCCTTACAGGGGCAATCTGTATGGAAGGACAACATGTTCTTGAGCTATTCCTTCTAATGAGGTAGGCTTAGAGATTGGTTCCTTTAATATCTCTGGCACGAAGTTTTGAGGTTTTTGCGTATGCATTGAGCACTGGAGAATTCTTTGAGGACTAATAATAATAATAATAATAATAATAATAATAATAATAATATTTGTTACCAGGTTGATGACAGACCCTGAAATGGATCCCCAGAATCCTCCTGTATATATGAAACATATTTTTCTTTTCCCTCAATTGGAGACAAAGCCACTTAATAAAAGGTTCAAAAGAGTCTATATCATAAGCATTTTACCATTTTCCATGAGAATGCAACTATAAAGGGGAAATCATACAGACTGAGAAAAGTAGTCTAAAAACTAATATAATCTAAGTGTACGATGTAAAATATTGAAATATGCATCTACTACTTTCAGTAAGGGATGTTCACTAAAAATCTTATTTAATTTCAGGCCTGCTCATGCTTTACATATGTAATAGAAAGAAATAGTGGTTTTGGTTTAGTAGGTAAAAATCAGTAATAAACTGTATTACATGAGAAGAGGACACACTCAACATCCTTCATTTCCTTAGGGACTTGTTAATTGCATCAAAGCTGGTATGTCATTAGAAACAGTGCAATCCTGTATTAAAGGGTGTGGGGCAAATAGCCTCTGATCCTATGACAGTGAACTGAAAACCCTGTTGAAACAACCCAAGAGGAAAAGCCATGCAATATGAAAGAAGTGGCTTTTGAATATCACCTACCCTACTTCTTACAGTGGTGGAATGAACTGGGTCCATGGGAACCCCTGCCTACTAATTCAAGGAAAGCTAGGGTAATTTTTCCCCTACAAAAGACTTTAAATCCCCAGGGTTCTTACACATGCTTCTTATCTCTGTTTTTGTGAATGAAACAATTACCCAAGAAAATGACACCTACTTCTCTCTTCCCTTCCCTTTCTCTCAAAAGCTCCTATTAACCTTAGCAACTCTTTACCCTATCAACACATAGCTGAAATCTTCCCAGGCTGAACATTGCATTCTTCTAGCTCTAGCTTTAAGAATAAACTGCACTTTTCTGGCCAAGTGAACTCATGTGGAGTGAAATGCTGGCATGGAAGGTGCTGTTTCATACTTAATTGTAGTAATTGCCTTTGAAACAAGAAGTTTGGGGATTTTTCCATAAAAAGTCATTTAATACTTCCCTTATTGCCTGAGTTTTTACATCCCTGATAGAAAAGGATTTTGGTAAGCATTTCTTCCTAGAATCCTGATTGGAATGATGCATTAAACATACCTGTGTAGAAAGTATATCTAGATGTGTTATCTGTTTGTACTATAATGGGACTTGGATGTCCTAATCAGGATCAGTCTCATTGAACCAGATACTGAAATGCTTTGTAACCACCATCCATCCAAAAGCTCTATTTTGCCTCTGCTTTTCTTTTCACAAGGTTACTTAAGAAATTGGATACTTTAAAAACAATACTTTATGGCCTAATGAGGTAGAGAAAAGTCCTCTGGGTTTGTAACTGTAATGTTTTCTGTGATGTTTGTCATTGTGGTATCTGAATCTTTCATAAACAGCTAAAGTACAGGCTCTAGTTTGTCTGCAATGTTTGTGATAATTTATATACCCACAGTAAGTTTACAATGAACCTGATACGGTGGCATTTTCACTTGTGGAAATAAAATTACACACAAAAAGGCAGTTTTGCTTCATCTAGACTTCTAAATAATTAATTGAATAAGGAGGAATAACCATTCTTATTGCACAGACTCAGCCCAAGAGATGATGTTACATGTCTGAAACCTCCCTGTATGGCAAAATTAAACCCAGAAAGAGAATAACTGAGCCTACATACAACTGCAATGCCCGTGTAATTCTGTTTAGAGTCTGGAAATCAGCCACAGAAGAAAAAGACTGCCACACTTGCCCAAAAACTTTGTGGAACTCAATTCAAACTAACAAATATGTACTGTAGCACTGCAGTGCATCCTCTGTGTTTTGGGATGAAAACTGGATGTGGAGACCTCAGGTCAGCCTTTTCCTTTTCAGGTGTCCTGTTTGGACCTGGAAAAGTACATCTCAGTTACGAGTAAATTGATGGATAAATTTTTGTTGGGTTTTGGTTGTTTTGTTGTTTTTTTTTTTAATTTGGTAATTTTATTTTCTAATAACAGTGAAGACAATGGTTGTCTTTCAGCAGTATAGAGTAAAATTTGGCTGTTCTTTTCATAAGGTGCAGCAGAATCAGCTCAGCTGTATTAAGGTTACTCTTTCCACAACTCATGAATCAGCCACGCATATTTTCACTTTCCTATGAATTAAAATATCATTATTTCAGTCATCATTTTTAGCAGCTATTTCCTGTTCAGTATTTATTGCATCCAGTTCAAAACTTCACTGTAACAGTTGCTCTGCAGACAATCTTCCATATATGTGTCCTTCCACTTAATAATAATAATCGTTTTAGTTCAATCCTTCAACCACATTTCTGAATAAATGGGAGAGCCCCCATTGGGATGACCCGTGTTAACACTGCAGTGACTTAAATTGTGTAATTCGCATGCTTCCCGGCATTAGAAGAGGCATTACCATGTGCTTAGGGCAGTCATATGGGTAACAAGATCAACGAGGTATTTCAATCTATGTGACATGAATAGGCTTCACCAAAATGAGCGAAATGCCGGAGTTATAAAAGGCAGAGCATAGATGTCATGTATATTTTGTGCTTCGGGCTCGTGAGCTCTAATTAGCTGTCAAGCCAATTAGCCTGAACAAGGATGCCGAAGTCCTTGCTGTAAGACCAGCTCAAGTACGTGAGCCCAGGACTGAGAAACCCCACGAGCTCTCGGTGCTGCTGGTCCCGCCACCTCCTCCGTGCAGCAGCGGGAGCAGCGACCTGAGCAGCCCTTGTGCAAACGGGGGCGGAGAGGGTTCAGCCCACAGCAGCGACAGCTCACACTGGGTAACACAGAGAGCCCCTGCTGAGTCAGCCTCCGCGATCTGCAAATTGCTGTATATTGCATTCCCTTTGGTTACCCCCTGTTCACTGCGAGACTTCCCAGGAGCCAAAGGAAAAGCGCAGATTTTGCCCTGCATTTATTCCTCAGCTGAGAACCAGCACAGGGTTTATGTTTCCCTTAGACCCTCAAAACAAGGATTAAGTGTGACTTCACTGCTGTTGGCCTAGCTGGTTCTGCTAGAGAGGTGTGAAATTCATCTAGACTGATCATAGCAAAAATATTTTAGTCTCCTTTTCCAACTGGTATTAAAACTAACTTCTGCAGAATGAATCTTTTGCAGGAACAGCTGCAGCTGCAGTAGCAATAGATGGGGAGACAGGAGGAGAACCCTTGAATTTTACAAGCTGTTTTAAGTTCTCTGAGGCTTTGAACTGTTTTAGGGTGATCATGTTTGCTCCATTTTGAGAGCTGCTCAGGTTTTTGGCCTTTATTAGATTTTTGTATTATGCATCTTATTATATTGAGCTATAACTGTATTTCAGTTACAGTTCCTTTCTTGAAAAACTAAAATTCAAAAATTAAAATTATTAACTCTGTACTATTAAGTCTTTCTAAATGAGACTGTCCTACTTGGTTATTTATCATACCACAGTAGAAGCAGTAGTGTTTTTTGCAGTGTGTGAGCATACAAATATGCTTTTTTAGATGATATTTGTTTATTTCCTAAAGCTAAGAGTCATTAATTTTTCAGGTAAAATCAGAGCAGTTACATAGATAGCCCTGAGGTTGAATAGTAACCACCTAAAGATGACTCAAGGGGAAGTTGCTATGACAATGGCTTCTGAACAGAGTAAAAAATAGAAAAAAAACCCCTCACCACTTGCTTATCAGAGGAAAAACATGACACAGGAGTTGAGGTCATCCTGAAATTAGACCCCCTGCACAATAGCTTTCAGTAAAGCTCTAACAGAGATTTCATGAATCCAAGCCTTGCTGTGACTCCGAACATCTGTAGAAAAGTAAAAGTATGAGAAATATTCTCTCACAGTTGGAAAATAATGAGACAGCCAGGTAAGCTACACAAAGGAACAGAACAAATCAGAGCCAAGCAGTTAAGAATACCAATTCTCAGTTCCATTCAGACACACAATTTGTACATCTTCCTGTGTGCTGCATTGGCATATGTAGAAGAGTTATGTAGAAGAGTCACACATGTGCTGTCCTACACCCAAATCTGAAGCAAGTCAGCTTTCCATATCCCGGCTCCTTTAACATCTCCCCAGCTTGATATGCCTGGCATGCATCAGTCTGAACATGTGAGCTGTTAATTACCACAGCGCAAGATTTCCCTTGGAGGAGAATTCCCATGGTGGGATTTGTCCGCAGAGCCTATTCTGTGCTACTTAAGGGACAGCTGTTACAGCAGATGAGAAAATCTGAACACAAATTGAGACAAGCATGCTTTGATACGTGGAACTGCTCTTTTAGAAATGCCAAGAGGTTTGCATTACAGCATGGCTGCAGGGTGGGGTTCCTATGATATCTCCAGGTCTGCATTTGGCACACAGTGCACACGAGATACAGCTGGGGGAAAGTGGCTGCTTGGATGTAGAGCCTACACAACACGTTTTTAGTGAAGGTAAGATGTGCCATCAAAAATATCAGTTTATGAAGGTAAACAACATGCTATGTTTGGCACCCTCTGAAATGGGGACAGAGACTCTACAGGTTTAACATTAATAATTCGCATAAGGTTTCCCAGCGTTACTTGTGATGCCTTCACTTCAGAATGCAAAACCTGTGACACCGTCAGAGACAACTCCTGTAAACTCCTCTGAAATCAGTTCAAGGGGTCTCATACTAGATGCCCAAAATAAGAAGCAGCCCAATTGATAGGTCATTGCTAAATTTCTGGACTTTTTTCATTACTGATTTATGCATTTTCTATACAAGTGAAGAACAGTCAACACATTTCTACTGGAAAGATTATCCAGCTGAGGCACTAGGCCATCAGCATGCTCCCTCCAGGAAAGATCTTCTCTCTGCTTCAGCCATGCTGAATTAAATTCTGTAATAATAAGCGTAAAGACAGTCTTACCAGCCAATATGTAAAAATGTTTTTGCTTATTTTAAACAGATCTTGATCCATTGACTTAATGCCCTTTAAACATTGATAATTTCATTGGTTAGTAGCAATGGAAATCCCATTCCGGATTCTTCATTTGGCTTTCAAATTTTGCCAGCCTAACACTCCACTTCTTTGCTACAAGGTAGGCTTCGCTGTTGACTCAGAGTATGCAGTTTCACCGTCAAGAGAAAACCAGCTTTTTATGAATCATACCTGGTGCATAACTTTAATTTAATCCATGCAGGTTTAGGGATTTTCTCTGCTAATCCTTGTGTGCTAAGCAGTAGGCGGTCGATGGGCTGTTAACACAAGGCATAAGTGGTTGTGACAGGTCTGTTCACAAGAGAGAATCTCAGACTTTCCCCTTGTGCATCACTCTGCCTCATGAGCAAGGCTCTGGGTGGGAAGAGCAGACCTCCTCACACACTGGCGTCTTTAATCTCTCTTCAGCTGCCACATATGTGGCAACAACAAAAACGTAGTTGTAGCACCGGTGCATGGTACAAACACGTGAGATAAAGAAAAGGCAGTCCCAGCTGGCCAGAGTCACCCCAAGCTCTCAGGCGAAGATCTTGCTCCTGGCTACTTTATCTCTGACTCTTTGCAGTCTGCTTCCCCCTCCCTGCATGCCTCTAACCAAAGGAAAGATGATATTTCTGTGCCAGGCAGGCAATTAGGGCTTTCAGCCACATGGCTTTCTCCCAGCTATTGACCACATTACCTTCAAAACAGGAGAGTGTCAGCAAATTTATGTCCCCAGTTTAGGTTCAGTCTTCCGTTTGCAACACAAGCCACACCAACCGGAGAGCGCGTCTCAGGTTAATGACAGATGCTCCACTTAGAGCAGTTGCTCAATATATGCTCCCCAGGACTTTATCTGACAGCCTACATAAACAATATTAGAGTATTTATCTTAATTGCTGCCTACAAAGAATGGTTCCCCATCGGAAATATAAAGCATTTCCCTCTTTCTTCAAAGGAATTAGTGAATTGGTCCTCTCTTACCTCCATTCCTTCTGTAATCGATGTTAGTATCCAAAGCAGACAAATTATATTAGTTTCCTTAATTTTCTCAACTGACTGTCCCAAAAAGATGTTCTCAGTTGGTGATGTAAGGAAAACATGACTGTATCTAGAAGACACAAAATGACCAGATTGCAGATAGAAGATACTGCTTTTCAAAGGGGCCTGTTCCTCAAAAGACATGTCAAGAGTTTCACACTTTAAACATCTCAGCAATGCAGTGACGTCTGGCCTATGTGGTTCCCATTACGTGACATACCACAGTATAAAGTATAACAGCAAAGGATGAAGTGCAGTACTGAGTTGAAAAGAGAACCCATGTGCTATAG
The DNA here is from genome assembly GCA_013397865.1 of Struthidea cinerea. Classification (NCBI taxonomy): domain Eukaryota; kingdom Metazoa; phylum Chordata; class Aves; order Passeriformes; family Corcoracidae; genus Struthidea; species Struthidea cinerea. Next base: position 3,441,279 of record VZTI01005570.1, on the reverse strand, counting down.
GAAGTCTGGAGCATTTTGGCTGACTCAATTAACTCCATTCTAGTTTAAGGTTTTCAATCAGGGACCAGGTGTTACAAAAACGAAATGTGCATGGAGTCAGATGGACACTTTCTACTAACTGCCCTAAACCCCAAACTTGTAAGCTTCAAGTGAGCTAATATATTGTAAGTTCTCGTACTGAAGTCAGTAGCTGTAATGTTGTCCAGCCATACAGATTTTTTAAGAAAAATGTGGAAGTTACTAGCATTACTTGCATAAATGTTTTAATTTCTGCCTTCCTTATTTTTTTAAATATTACTGCAATATAGAAAAAACCTCCTGAAATGAGGTTTTCAAGCAAATTTATCAAATTACTTGCAGCAAATCTGAGCATGCTTTCTGATATCTGTAGTAATTGAGCTCTCTTGTTTAATTACTGAAAATATGCAGTACTGATAGCCCTGCTGGGCTACTCCCCACAAAAGCAAGAGTCTTCTTCTAAGACCATTTCACTCAAAGTCTTACTTGAGATAGGCAACAAAGATCCTTTTTTTGTGTTTTATTTTTTGTGTTGGTTTGGTTTGGTTTGGTTTGGTTTGGGGCCTTTTTTTGGATGGTTGTTGGTTTGTTGGTCGGCGGGGTTTTGGTTTTTTTCCTTTCATTAGGAAATAAACTTTAAACACTACACCATCCCAGAGAGGACATCAGATTTTAAACTATTGAGTTTATGATGTCAAATCTTCTGAAATAACAGTTGGATCTGAGTTGAGGCAATGATTGAGAGTGACAGTTTCTACATCCCATCACCAAATCCCTTCAGGTCAGGGATGTGCGCTTACATCCTGAACCATCTGCTGCCAGAAAAGCCTGCTCACTTACAGGCCTCACTCTTTCTCCTGTTCAAAAGGAAAGGGGACAACTGAAGATGGGTCTTAACAGCCAGCACTGGACTTTTCTGGAAAAGCTACAAAACCTCATTTTCACATAGAAGGTGATGAGAGAGTAAAGCTGCCTCTCCAGCTGCAGCAGCAAGAACTGGGTTCCATGGTTGTGCCCAGGCTTGAGTTTTTACTGCATACTTGCAGAGGACAGTTCAGCTCTGGTGCACTGCCTGCTCTCCCAGAAGGGAAGACTGTAATCTTATTACCCTGTGGAGCCAGCTACTTTCTGGCAAGAGTCATTATAGTGTTAGCTGTGATTAGCAATCTCCTCCTCCCCTGAGCCTACATACTCTCCCTAAGGCAAAACAAAAACTTTCTCTCTCGGGGTTGCTTGTGTCATAAAAAATAGAGTTGCAGATATCATCCTCAGTCATTTTGTACATTTGGGTAGTATTCTGTGTGGTGTGTTTGGGCTCTTTGCACAATGCAATTTCAAACTCAGAGACATCTGTTCCTCAAGTAATGGATCTAATTTTAAACCACAAGTTTCTCCTTTAATCTTTACAAGGACGTATGAGTGCACTCCTCCTCTAGAAAATAAAAGTAAATAGTTCTCTCTTTCCAGAGCACATTTGATTATTCATTTCACATGTTTGAAAAGGGTTCTGTGTATAGTCCAAGATTTGATTTCTAGACCCCTGTCAGAAACAGCAGTTAATATTATTAGACATTTTCATTCAATAAAGGAGGCTAAAAAGGGGCAGCCCTAATGGACACCCTGTCACATCTTATCCGTCTGAAAAAATATGTCTCTCATAGTAAACAAATACAACAGGATGCCTCACTGCCTTTAGCTTTCCTTTCAGATGAGCAAACCAAAGTCATTCAGATTCTACAGACACTATTCACAGTACCTTAAAAGTGAAATCCCAGCCTCAGAACACCTGCCAAGTGAAGAGAACAAAATAGTACGAGGGAAGACTGAGTAAAGGGATTCAAAAGCCTCAAATCCCTGAGAGAGCTATTATTAACTGACAGATTTAGATTTCATTTCTGCTAGAAAAAATTCAGATGTTAGGGATGCTTCATCATTAGCTACAGAGCAGAAAATAAAATGTAGTGACTTTTACCATATATCCCATTTGAAACAAGACAGATATTTTAACCAAAAACTGGAAGCACAAACCAATTTGGTCAAGAGAGATTATCTGAGAGTTTGCCAATTCATGTCTCAGAAGAAAAGTAAAAATTTTAGCCTTTCCTAATAATAGTAATTTCTCAGGAAGAAGCTGGCTGACCAAGCAAGTCTCCTGGAATTAAATGGGTTGAACCATGAGAGGAAACAGACCATAATGTGACTACAGGTTCTTCTGTAAATGACTGGAACACTTTTTGAGGGAAATGTTTCAATGGAAATGGCAGAAAGTACGACATTAACGTTGGAGTTTATTTCTGTTTCTTTTCACCCTATTTATTTAAATCTTTCCCCTCATAGAAAAGAAGCATGAATAAAAAGAAAGAAAATAGCTTTGAAATTGCCAAAAATGTTTCAGCTCTAAATAACTGAAAACAGTTTAATGGAGATAAAAAATCAGGGTTTGAGTAAAATTGTGTCCTCTCTGTACTTCTACTTACATGGAATCCAGCAATGTTTTCTAGTGTTTACAGTGACTGCTCATGTGAAAAGCACCTGTTTTTTCTTTCTCCCTAGGAAGCCATCCAAATGAAGTTAATGGGAATAACAAGAGGAGAGTGAAGATAGGAGAGTAAGTCCTTGGATACCAGGAGTAGTAAAGCTTTATCCTGCAGTCCCTCCTTCAGCCAGAACACTAGCAGAATCTCCCCTCTCTGTCTAGCCAGATATTTTTTGCTTCATCTGTAGAAATCTCATTTTCCTGCAGTTTTTTTTTCAGTTCTGCCAAATGAGGATGAAATCAGACAACTGTTTAAAGGTGATTTGAGAGAGACAGCAATTGCAGGAAACAGACATGGACAGCACAGCAAGTTGTCTTTCTTTAGGAAAACAGACTATGACAAACTAGGTGAACAGAGAATGACAGTACATTTTCTGCAAACCAGAAGGCCATGAGACACCAGTAACTACTTCCATGTGGAGCTTGAAAATGAAACGGCAGAAGGAAAAGTTTGAAGGCTAATGAAACATTTTCTGAAATACTTACAAAGAGTTTTATAAGAGTTCACATTGTTCTGACACTCCATCTTGCTGGCAGTAGCTTTAAATTGAGTATGTGGGGAAAAAAGCAATTTCCTTGTTTAAGAGCCGCTGTCCAGTGGCCAGAAGCAAGGAGGAGACACATGTAAAGGAAGGAGTTACAAGGGCCATAGACTTGTGTTCTCTTCCTGGCCTTGACATTGTGCTGTAGCAAGATCTTCAGCAAACAAGACTTTTTATGGCTCTGTGTCCCCTTAACTTTCTCGACCATTTTGACTGTGAAGTATCACGATGCTACAGTTACAGTCATAGTTCTGTTAGCTGTCTCTCATACTTCCTTCTGATTAGGCAAGGTTTTTAACAGCGTTACATCTTGGTAAATCTCAAAGTCCTCCTTAAATTTCCATGTTTTACTGAAAAAAAAAAAAAAGTCTTAGAGACTGCAAATAGTTATTTTACATGAAAGTAAAAGTGATGAATAATTCAAAAGCAGAATTCAAGCAATGGTCATACTCTGGATACACTCAGTAACTGCTAGAAATAACAGTAATTAGCAAGAAGCTTTGAAAATGCCTTTAGGGTTTTTCTGCTTCAGTCCTATAAAGCTTACATTCATATTTTATTTTCTATTCTCTGCATTCTACTCCTTTGTTTTTCACAGGCATCATTACATGACAAAGAAATATAAGTTTTCTTCTTTAGTATTTTTCCTCTTCAGTGAAAAAATAAAACAAAATAGGAGATGAAAGGGGGTTTTATTTACTTTGGGTTTAGGCCAGGACATGTTTTTCTGGCCTTTTGCTTGCAGGCTGCACCTTAAGGAAATAATAGGATTGCCTTGCTCCTTTTCTTCAGGTTTTCATTGTAAGGTGTTCCTCAAGTTTTATCTGCTATGTTTTTTTCATGTCTAGAAAATTTTCTTCCATTTTCTTCCCTTCCCTTCTCACAGAGGGAGGGAAAGATGCTGATTTATTCTGGAACAGCTATCAAAGAGAACTAAAGTTACACATCAGTACGGTGAAGCTGAATAAAAAAAAGCTATAGTGTACTTTAAACGGGAGACATGAGCTGAAAGGTAATGAGGGATACTTCACTGGTAATAAGAAACTCACTCGTAGGACCTCATGCATATAACAAAAGACCAGCCAAAGGATAGAGTGCCCTATAACAGGTGCATATATAGGACAGGACTACAGCAGGAAGTGTCTCTGATGTGTCACTTTAATCAGATCTGACTCAAGGAAATAAAGTGCTTAAACACCTGCACAAATGTTGCCAGCATGGTAGAATAAAGAGAGGAGGGAGTCTGCAAATAGAGGCTATGGAAGGACCTGGTTGAGTAGAACAGCCATGTCACAGGAATTCATGGCAGGATGCCAAGCTGGGGTAAGACCCTTCCCTCCTAAGCTTTATACCAGTCATGTCACCAGCTGTCAATGAAGAAAAAAAGAAAGGGGCAGTTTTTAAAATAAAGGCCACTTCTGTGGCTAAGATCCCCTATAACACTTTTCCTCTCCCTTTCAGCTTTATTTGATAAATAAATGAATAATTGGATTGTGAAACATGACAGAAGAATATTAAAGGCTATTAGCACATGAAATGAGCTGTCTGCTGGTGCAGTTCTAACCCCGTGTAGTGCAAATCTATGTAATTCAGAGGGTTCTGATGGATAATTAGTCCTTAGCGCTGCCGGAAGTCTCTGATGTGTGAAACATTAGGCAAACTTTCAATAAGCTTTCTTCTGCCACTTCCTTCCCAGTCACACCAGTATGTTCCAATTATACACGTACAACTGAATATGTTGCAAGGTTGAAAGCTGGTTCAAAGGCAGACACAAGTAAGGCAGCAACCCAAACACCTTCCTGCACTGCTGGCTATTAGCCTTGCTCTGGCCTGAGCTCCACTTCCCACACTCTGCTGGGAAAAGCTCTGGAGACCTGCCGACAGATTGTGCTGCATCAGCTTGTCCAGATCAAACACAGAAAAGTTGAAGTTCTCCCTTTGTCTTTGAGGGCTCTTTGCTGCCTGGCATAAGTCTAGCAAAGCTTTCCCTTTCACACAACCACTGCTGCTGAGGATAGTTTGGAGATGAAGCCAAGACTCACATAATAGTGAAACAGGAGAAGAAACAGTGGTAGAGCTCTGTGCTTACCCTTTCACAGCTCTGAATGTGGGAAGGTGTGGGAGCCATGCCTGGACCCAAGGATATCCAGATTCAAAATCTCCACTTCAACATGGTTTCTGGTTAAAAGGTTCCTCTCTTCTTCCTTTCATACTGAGGCCAAGGCAGGCAGAAAGCCAGCAGTGCCCTGCAAAATATGGATAGCACTTTACACTTCTGTGTAACAACTATTTTAGTGCTTCATAAACTTCTATGCAGATAAAAAAGAAAATGCAGAATTTATTCATGAACAAAATGTCTTTTTGTGTCTTTTTCTGTAGAAATATCTTTTTTCCTAGCTTCTTTAGACTAGGGAATCACTCTTTGCCAAAGGACACGCACTCTTCAACTCTCGTTCTTTACTGTAAGAATAATACTTATTCAGACTAAAATAATAGTTTCCATTTTCTATGCTATGGCAAAATCTGTATGACAAATGTTCCTGCTGATAGATTCTGCAGCTATGCCAGCTGTGGAGACCACACTACAGCTCTTCACCTTCTGCCAGCTCTTAACAGTGCTTTCGACCACACCCCTAATGCAATACATAGAGCTCTTGGGTCTCTGCAGAGCTGATAAGAAGACATCCAGATGTACACGTTCTGTTCCAAAACTCTCCCTTTGCCCTGCAGTCCAAACACATAACCTAGTACTCCTGAAGCCCCTTGGAATCCATACACACTTTATAGACAGTGCTGTTTTTTTACCTTTTTCTGGGTAGTATTTTGCATTCTACTTAAGTCTGCAAGAATTCAGTGTGTAAAAGCACTAAAACACAAATTGCTTACCGGGAACACAAGGTGATAAATTCAAACAGGTACAGATTTACATGAACCAAAAGCACCTTACAAAATTCTAATTGAACAAGAAGGAGACTATGGCAAATTGCAAATGTTGTAGGAAGGCAGTTTAGTCAGTGAAGTCAGCTAAAGAACCAGCAGTACAGCTGGTTTCGCACTGACCTCCCTGGTTCCATTTCACATTCTTCCTCTTGATGTATGTGTGTATATATACACACGCACACATTAGCAAAGCAGCTGAGATTTTCCAGATTCAGTTGGACAATGTTTATTTATTTTATCATTCTGATCTCTTGCACTGTGCAAACATTTGCTATTGGAATATCTGGAAGAAAAATCCCCAACAAGACAGTAATATGTCAGAGCCATGCAGAACTTTGTAATCCCTAACATTGTTACACATTGTGTAGTATATCTAAGGAATCTCTCTCATCTTACATGAACTTTTTACTTACCTGAGCTTGAAGAAAATGAGAAGAAATAAGAGCACAACTGAGGAAAGAAGATTTCAGCTGCGTTAGCAGCCCATTGGGAGATCCTAATTGCCCTAAGGGCTGCTTGTCCCCTCCTGTTGGCACTGGTATTCAAATGGCTGCATGGACCAGGTCTTGCCTTCTGTAATTTGTAACATGGTATATTTAATAGCTACCCAGCACTGTACTGCTGCCTCACTGTAAGATTTATGGAGTCTGCCACCATCTACAAGTTGATGATCCCTTTTCATTTGGATGCACTGGGCTTTTTGTCATTAGAGACGATATATTTTAATATTTGTGATAGTAGTAGGTAGCTATATATTTCTTTATTTCATCTTGGGATATGGCTGCTTTGGGAGTTGTTTCTTTGCCTGAAGTTGCAAGATTTAGTATGATTCACGTTCGCAACATTTTGTTGGGGATATAAACTGTGAATCTTACCCTGTACATGACAGAAATACAGATTTGCTGAGCCATAGAATCATCAGAGTAAATCAAAAGTTGCATCATTCCCCAATATATAATATTGCCTTAGTCCCTTTACTTTGGTTGAAATTTATTCTTTAACTTTTAACTTGTAAGGCTGGTACACAGTCACTTACTGAGAACACCTTAAGGGATGGATTAGCTAAAAGCATCCAATACTCTTGTGCTCATGCCAGTCATCTTGTTCTACATTCCCTGCAGCTCATTTTCAAGCATTAAGCTTGTACTGCAGGTTAATGCACACATTCACCCAGCTAAGTTCTAGCCATGTAGCTGCTGCAGACAGATTCAGCTGGAAAACTTGCCCAGAAAGCTAAATAAATATTCAGGCAGCGAGCCCACACCGAGCTCCAGTCTGCCACAGCTCTGCTGATAGCTGTATTTCATTCGTGGAGTTTAAAGCTGGCTGCTTCGTCTGTGTGTGGTGCAGGGATGGCAGGGCTGATAATGTTCTCAGGAGACAGAAGGACAGGACGGGAAGGCAGGCAGAACATGTGCCACCCACACCAGCACTCCCAGTTTCAGGTAACCATGCGGGAGATATCTACTTCAGGAAGAGTCACACAACATCTGTTCCTTGCCTATGGCACAGAGCACGGGACAGCACCGCAGTAAGAAGGTCTTCATCATAATGTCCCTCAGGAGGGGAACGGGAGGGGTCAAGAGAAATCACACCTGGAGCTTAATAAATAATACCTGTAAATGACCTTATTTAGTGATTGGGCAGAGAGGAAGGTGGAAACCTACCACAAAACTTAGCAGCCTGATCTGGGCCCTCCCCACTGTGACTGGAGAAAATTAGTTGAGATAAAGAGTGGGTTCTTACCTACAAATGAAAGTACAGGTTACTGTGAAAGAAATTTGAGTTTCTTAGTTCCTGCAGCTAAAAGTGTTTGACAATTTTCTGGGAAATTGCATCCACAGCTCTCTGCCAAGATGATCTGGAATGGAGCAAAACCTTGATGAGACCCAGGACCCCCATTTATTTCAGTTTTGACTGCAGTTATATTTAGCACAGATATGCTATCTTAAAAATAATAATAAAAAACCTCTAAACTACTTGCCAAAGAAAGTTTGTGCCCATATATGTGATTCTGTGTCATAACGACTCAGGCTCTGCTCCGTGTCTTAATGACGCTCATGTGATATCAGTTATAAATGGGAACTGTGAGAGCAAGTGACACACTGTATCTGAGAAGGAGTTATAAAAAAATATGCTAATTCTTGGAAGATTCTTGGAAGGAAATTTGAATATGTTGATAGAACTCTACAGAAAGTAACATATTCCTCCACAAAGACCTCTCTCTCTGTTGCCAAGAACCTCTTTTTACCCACCTTAAAGGATTACTTTATATAAATGCAGAACTGGTGTGTGTTTTCACAAAAGAAAGAAAATTCTGTTTTAGCTGTGTTCACATGTTCTTGGGGATGTAGAGTCTTTAATCAGCCATTATGTTATACAGCTTTTCAGATGTCTCTTTATCTTCCAAATTCTGATGACTGAAACATGTTTAGAACAAGAACAGCTATATCTGTAAAGACTTGTGCCTTTTTGAAAAGTCATGGCTAATGATAGTTTTTTAAAAATGAGCTTCTCGGTACTCTGTATCCTCTAGAGGGCTGGTGGGAGGAAGGGATTACATGCATTCATAGCTGCTCCTGCTAGTTCCTCATTCTGCTTCTGAAAGCTCTTTTATGGCTTTCTGAAACTAGCTGTTGTGAAAAAGAAAAAATAAATGGAGAACTAAAGCCCTTTGTGCATTTATCAGTTGTATCTTAACCCATTTGCAAAAATAGTTGCTTTGGAATCTGCCTATGTAAATAGTTCCTGTGTTCCCTACCTTGACTGAAAATAGAGTAATGGCCAATATGTTTCAGTTCAAACAATTTTGCTCAGGAGATGCTAACTAGTCAGTCACACAAAATTTTTTTCAAGAATTCTGATTTTACACAGGTTGGATGGGGTTTGTATGAAAATGCAATACCTTTTATTATTAATTTTAATGTCTTTCTAAGGCATTGCTCTACTGTTTCATACTGTCTGCAGTGTGTGTTCAACTTCTTTCCTCCCCCATGAGCTATGACTCCTCACTCTGTGTCTGTGCAACAACCAAGGCTCCCTATCAAGAGGAGACTGTGCTGTGCAACTGCAGATTTAATTTACACAACACCAGCTGTACAACAACCGCACCACTCCTTTTCAAGATGGAAATAGAGCTGTTTTCATTCACAATATTGTATGGATTATTTCCTGTGGCTTTCATTAACACTCACAATGTAAATTGATGATTGTTCATGTAACAGTTGAGATGCTGTGTGAAGTTATTCAGTATGGATGCTGTGATATGTAACCATGTATTCATGTGATGTGGTTTTGGTTCTTTCATAAACAAGTACAAACACTAAAGACCAATGACAATGAACTGAAGCACAGGTCTAATTGATTCCATTGGTAAAATTATGGTAGCAGCTTATATCTCTCTTTTCTACAGCTTCCAAATGCGCAGAATCGATCCAGGGTCAGTACTGTTGCCCCTAGACACCTCGCATTATGCAGCACTGAGGAAGTGAAATATGAAATCATGAAAAAAAATCCAGGAATCGATAAAAAACCCCAACAACAATGTTGCTAATTTCTTTAGTTGCTTTAGCAGCTAACATATTTCTGCCAGAAATTAAGCCTCCCTCGCTTTTTGTCTAGGAAGATACCGATAATTGATGTCAGAGAAACACAGAGAACATGCATTTCTATTACCTAAAATATTTGACCAGAAACACTTCCTGCTCCTTTTAAACTCAATAAACATTAAGACAAAAATGGAACTTTTTTTCGTTATGCAAGTCAAATGAGGATGAATAATAACAAACTGCAAATACAGAATGTGGAATAACACGACCATATCAATTAAATTGACAGTGTAAGGAAAAATGTTAGTGAATTCACTATTTATTTTACAACATTTCAGGAATGGTATATCTGGGAAAGCTGCTTATGTCTACAAGGGTTTTTCCAGAAGAGTACCTTTATTATAGTTGTCTTGGCAACATGAGCTCTGTGAAAATATAAATCAAAGCTTACAAAGGTTTTGTTTTCAAACTTTGAAATAAAACAGAAGAAAAGGCAACTAGGGGGGGCAGAATTTTCTCGTCTTAAACGCCTGAAATGACCAGATCCATTACATGTTAAAGTATTCCACCTTGCTTTGTGCTAATGAAACCTTGACTGAGGTAAAGTCTTAAACAGGAGCCAGGAGCAGTGCACAGAGGAAGCTGTAACAAGCCGCAGTGAGCACACATTAGAGCAGCTAACAGGATAATAAGCTTAGAGGAAGAGGACCCTTAACAAAGTCAGAAGGAATTCAGAGTACAATGTAGGAGACTGAAGGAAGTCATGATTGTGATTTTTCAAAACCTAAATGTTGTTATAAAAAGAACAGTTATAAAACAGTTATAATAGTTATAAAAAGAACAGTTCCACATGGCCAACAGGATCCCAGCCTTGAGAAGCAATGCAGGGAAAGACTAAAAAAATTCAGCTGAAATGGGGTGAAATTTTATGCTCTTAATTAATGTCATTAAACATGGTAAGAAGTTACCTAGGAAACCTCTTAATCATTAGTAATTTTTAAGTAGAGACCAAACAAGAGATTTCGATTATTTGTCCTTGTGCAGTCATAAATTGCTTCAAAGGTTTACAGAGTTGTAAACTTTTACCCCATCACATTTTTTTTACTGGAAAACCAGCAATCCCTTCCCCTTCTATGCTGGGTGAGCCTGGCACAAAGCAGGGTGTTGACAGTGCTGCCATCCGTGTAACAGAAAAACAGGACACAGCTCCACCTGAGCAGGCACACAGCCTGTCCTTCAGAAGTTGCTGCTGCTATCGTTGCCTTCATATTTACATTTATTGAGAATCGTGAACGTCAAACTGGGAATCAAAGTCTCGTAACCTTTCTTCTCCTGTTATTTTAACTACAAGGCTCATGTAGCAGCAGTTGAAAGGGAGAGCAGAGACGTGTGTGACCCTGAGGTAGCTGAGCCTTTAGGAGCTGCCCCAGCTCCCTACTCCCACTGGTAGTTTTTGTCCAATACCACAAAGAAAATATATTATGACATTTCAAAGAGGTAGCTGAAACATTTCTAGCTACACAGCATGCAAACCTAATTTCAACAGGAAATAGAAGGTACTGAAATAGATGAAAGACAAACTCACTGACCAGTGACTTCAGCCCGGATACCAATTTCAAGAAAATTTTGACTGCATTTTCCCAAGACCCCAGCCCTGCCACGTCATACAAAGATCGTATTTCTTGTTCAACTTTCTGGACAGCAGCAGTAATATGCTTCTAGCTTGGCACCAGCCTAAAAAGGACAAATACAGTTCCTTCTTCAGCAATCACTAGTAAAATGATAAAGGAAACAATCAACTAAAGCTCACACGACACAAAAAAGAAATCAAACAAATTTGACAAGAAAAATGCCATTTGTGTGATCCTATTGGTGCTGTTCCATTTAAAACTCAACTGTGATGTAAAAGGAACAAAAAGGGGGAGTCAATGGCTAAAGTTACTCTAACTCAGTCAGAACTTCAAAAATTTCAGTAGCACTTTTTTTCAGAACTTTTGTCCTTCCTTGATCTCATAAACTAGACTTATTATAGCTAATGTTCTCAAAACACTGTCAAGGACCTTGACAGATGAAACTTAACACAGAAACAGCGTATCTGGATAGAAATCGCTCAATGTCCCAGCAGGACATTTCTGCTCTGTCTCAAAGAAAGGTTCAAAACCTTCTGATCTTCAGAAGGTCTCAACTTATTTCTGTAGAGATTAAAAAAAAAAAAAAACAAAACCAAAAAATCTGTGTCTCCCTGCACTTTCCTTTATTGATCTTTCTCCTTTACCACCTGTTAACCTAAGATGTCTCTAATCATCTCTATGCAGTAGGGCAGACATGCAATGCACACCTGTGATCTTGAAACTTGCTCTTGTCTTCATCTCAGATGTAGGGAGGGACAGCTACAGGAAATGTTTTGAGTTTTTGCTGGTGCTACACATCACACAGTCCTGATGTGCAAAGAGAAAACCGCTCCTGAGCACAGCCCACTCGGCAGAACAAAGTCAAAGTATAAAGATGCAAAGGACATAAGGGCACCTACTGAAGCTCTTTAAGGAAGGAAAGGGTTCTCAGGCTTGAAAGTATTACTTAGGAAGCTGGTACACTTCGATATCATCCACCAACACAGGTCAGACTGTTGTCTACTCACTGCTTAAGAGTTTGCCTCGGCTAAACTTGTTAAATTTAATCTTTCTTGAGGAAGCTGCTATCTTTCATTCTTCCATGTTGCCCATTACAAAAGTATCCATGAAACTTAAAATTTGAGATGTACTTTTCTTAAATGCATCACAGTGAAACAAACGTAAAGTACAATTTCCCCCATTTTATTGATGTGTTACAGAGATGAGATATCTAAAATTGTACCTAGGATCTCAGGAAAACTGTCAGAATGAAGAAAAGAGCTCCACTCTCCCAAATTTCCATCTGACATGTAAAAGCTCACTCCATTTAATGCTTTTTCTCTCTTTACTCTCTTTTTACTATGCCAATTAACAGTCTGTGAGTGATTCTTGATAGAAACAGTAAAAGTGCAGGGGAAATAAAACCTAAGATACATTTAGAGCTTCTTGATATACAAGAACGTAGCTCCTTATTTGTATGGGGATGGTTTGCAGTGCCAACAAAGTTTGGTTATGTTAAAACAAATCAGACTGTGTTTGAAACAGGTGTTTTTACGGCTTCAGTACCTTATCCTGTGTGATGGCTGGATCATTCAAATATTCTCAAAAAAGCTGTAAAATCTGGTTTTCTTTCTCATTTCCAAGGTGAAGAATGCACACTTACATGATAGAAGAAGGAAAATGTTTAAGTTGGGGAAGAAAAATGCTGAATTTTCACAATTGCCTGCAATAATGTGTTTTCAAAAGACTCTAGTCTAAAAGCTGCTCTTTCACTTGCCATCTTGTCCACAGAGACAGGTTTTGCTCATGTCAAGGTTGAGTGATCTCAATATCCGAAATGGCAGCATGATGACAAGCACAGAAGAGAATGAGAAATAGAAGCACTCTCTCTCTATTTCAATCTCTTTTCATTTGATGCTTGCTGCTGATGCCACTGCAGGTGAAATCATTATATTTCTGGTGCAGAACCTCTAGCTGGAGACTCAGAGCTGGTAGTTTTAAGGAAGAAAATAAGTGATGTTGTTCACTATCTTTTGTGATTGTCAAGAGATACTTCTGCTTCACTGATGGAATCCAGTGGAAGTTTGTTGGAGGAATTACCAGGCATGGGAAGATATGGCAACTATCAAAAGAATTTTAACTTTCTTTACTCCAAACTTTAGCTGTTAAAAAGGTAGGCGGAATGTGTATGCATTCTGGGAAATCAAAACAGCTGCAGGCATAGGAGACCAAATCCTATACCGGCATTAAGGTTGTGAGCTAAGCATCAGCCAGTAGGAAATTATCTAGCAAGAAGAGGTAGAAGAAGAAAATAGCTATTGTAATAAGAAGGAAACATTCTCTTTGACTGGCTGGGGTCTCTCTCCAATTATTATCCCTCAGAAACCTCACCTATCATTATTAATCATTTTTTTCTCTCAAAACCCATTTAAACATCACACTATAGTACAGGATATGACAACTTGGGTGTCACAGTAAAAAATGTTATTGGAAGGGCTGTTTTCATAATGCTTCTTATTGTCAGAAGCAGAATAAAGACTAAATCAGTTACTATTTGGGGTTAGTGGAAGAACACTAGTTTTGTGATTAAAGTAGTGTTTTCTAAATTTTTTGTGCTTTTACAAAGTTTTGTGACTAAAGCAGTGTTTTCTAAATGTTTTGTGCTTTTACCAAGTGGCAACTATTCTTGAAGGCATTTGCAAAGCATAATGTGGTGTGACAGTTACAATCCTGGAATGAAAATGTAAAAGTAAGATGTTACACTCCAGCTGGGGAAATACACATTTACCTGATTTCTCCATTGTTTCTTTTTCTGATTTGTCTCTATAAAACTCTGCCCCCTTAGATCTTAGAAATTCTATAAACCTCACTTAGAGCATTTCCAGGTGTAGGCATATTAAGTGACCTCCTTTAATCCTTTACGTCTGCTGATTGACCTTCTGTCCAAGTGACTGTTTTAAAAACATGGGCTATTTTCATCTAGAATTCAACATATTGTAGTGTAAAGTTCAGATTTTATTTATTCTGTTAACTCATGAAATGCTACACAACATTAAGTGCTCTGAAAAAAACCCTATTCCGGTATGTATGAAAATGGATTTTCAGAACTAGGGAACAGCTTTAGAATAAATATCTGCTTTTCCCAGGTCTTCATCTGTAAGTTAGGAATTATAGTATTCATTTTATCTCATAGTGACAGCAGTAATGAAAATTAATATTAACACATAGTTGAGATATTTTAAAGATGATCCCATAGAAAAGATCATGAGGGTAGGGGATATGTTGCTATTTTGCCATCGCGATGAAGTAACAGGAAAGGTGCAGTAAATCTTACAAGGAAAAATATATCCTAAATAATTTTTCATTATTGCTTGTCTGTTGGGAAAGGTCACCATGAAATAAGCAATTTCTATGACAAACTGATTTTGGACAGGTCTGTTGGCTGATCTGCCTCAAGACAAACAATAAGATCCCAGAATGCAAGTTCTTCCTGGCTTCTCTTTGTTCTTAAAACCCACACCATTAGCAAACTTGTAGCCAGAGGGAAGTCACACTGAAATGGTACTCAAAAGGGCCAAAGGAGGAGGGAACCCCTATGTATTTGTGGAGAATACATAGAATTAGTAAAGCAAGAACACACCATGATAAATCTAACATGAAATCGTTTCCCTGTCTGTCAAATATTTTGTTAGCATAGGTTGTGCTGTTCACAGGCCTGCTACGCATTTCTGTGAGAGGGGATTTTAAGAAGTGTTCTGTTGAGCCATATCAAACTAAGTTCTACAAACCTATTAAAGGTACTGTTTCTCAGTGTGGCTAATTAACAAGAGATGGAAGGAATCTTACTTTTTACCCTAAGTCATTTTGGTTGCAAAGACAGTAATGAAAAAAACCCATAGAAATTATATTTAATGGTAGAATAGCCCTCTCCTCCTTCCTCCCTCCTTCCCCCCAAACCCAATCAGAATTAGTCTTCCTCCATGTAGTTTATGGAGTTAGTGCTCATATGGACAGTAGTCCTGGCAAAGAGCTTCATAATTACTATGAAAAGTTCAAAAACCTTAAACTACCATTGTTCTGCATCCTTCCATAGTAGCATCTAATGCCACAACAAAATGTCCTCTCTTGATTTCAAAAGAATGCAGGATCACACCTTCTGGGAATAACGTTTTTCTGCTAATTATACTATGTATTGCATAGCATGAAGTGAATTAGAGGGCTTGTTAATGGTCCCTAAAACAACGGCATCTTTGAATGTGAAACGAACTCACAATTAAAATCCAAGCAGCATTCCAAAACTCTAATATATTTGTAATACACTGTAAACTATGGAACATTTATTCCTTTTGTTTCTAAAAGACACTATATTTTGATACATTCTAAATACAATGAAGATATAACTACAGCTCATAATGGGAAGTGTTGCTTACCAGATATGATTTTGTCTTGATAAAAAAAACCATACACTACTATGCATAAAAATCTCTTGTTAAAATAATTTTTGAGTAAAAACGTACACAGAGAAAAATACCCATTAGCCTTTCTCATTATAGCTAATGGCAAAACCTCATTGATTACAACAGGAGTTCTTTTCAGAGAGCATTTCTGTTTACTTTCACTGCAGGCCAAATTATACCTCTGTAATCTCTGGAACCCTCAGTATTTTCCATTGCCACATCAACAGCTGCTAAAAAGTGCTCAGACTTTTTTGAAGTGCCTGAGTCTCTGCTGCTGTCCCCAGCCAGCTTGCTCCATGGGGTCACATCTGAAATGCACACATTCTGCTGCTGGAATTGTCATTTCCCTCCCATCTAATCTCAGCAAGGATTTATACCAATCAAATGAAAGATGTGCAGAACATGATTATTTGAGTGTAAATCTGCATACACTCATTTTTGGAATAGTAAATCAATTTAGTAAAGGTCAGTGACAAGCCTATTTTAGCTAAATCAAGATTAATTACTGAAATGCTAAATAATAATATAGTCACCAGCTGACAATGTTTTAACACATGTTTTCTATTAATTTGATTCAAATCTGTTTTGATTAGGGATCATGTTTGGAAGGGAAGCAGATGACTCTTTTCTACATGTATATAAAAAATGTATGTTGTTTGCCATTTGTCATGTTTTAAGTAAAGAGGTTTAAATTATGGCTCATTATTTTTGCTTCCTATGAGCATGAAGAATGGGATTTTGAGTTTGTTCACATGAAGATACTGAATTCCAAAACTTCCTACCTGTCAGCATCAGTTGCTTTCCAAAAGTGCAATTTCCCCCCTTTTCATGGTCACTCAGGAAAAATACCCAAAATATTTAATGTAATTTCATGTTAGTTCATGTAACCAAATGCAGCTGTACACAAAATAGCATGTATTTTAAAAATTGTAGTAGATCCTGGAGTAAAAAAAGTTAAAATATTTTTAAAAATCACTCCCCACAAGGGGTTCCTGAAATGCAAAGTTGCTAAAAAAACACACAATAAAGATTTACACAAGCTCACAGGGAAATTGTCATTTGGGATCTCATCCAAACTCCCATCTGATGGCTATAGATGTAAACACACATCCTGTTTCAGATGGGGGTCTGGGACCAGGGAGATGCAAGGAGCAATCTACATCTATGGGAAGTTGTGAAGAAAAAAATGCCTATAAAGTGAATTGTTTTCCTGGCTCTGACAAACTCTTGGCCATGAATTATTTCTCACTTAGTTAGCCCTGTCAGAGAAAGGCACTGATTATGGCAAATTCTTCCTGTCTTCATGCTAGTTATTTTCTCCAGTTCTGTGCTAAACTTTCTGTACTCTTTTCATTTGTTATCTTGAGTGAAATAGACAATATTTTGCCTTTTTTTTTTTTTCCTGGAAATTCAGCTTCTTCTATTTCTCTGAAGATGACAGTAAGTTTGTTATTACAATGAAGTGATAAAATGTACAGTTCTCCTTCAGCCCAGGCCATTTGAAGCTCTGGGGCATCATTTATAATGATCCCAACTGCAAAACAACGAGCAAGATACATTTGCTGTTATTGTTTTTCAGTCTCTTTTAATACGATATATTTTCGATGAGCCAAGCCAGAACAAATACTATGGCCAAACTTCAGCTACCTTGGAAAGAATCTATTCTCATCAAAAAGACAGTCGCAGCATTACCACTGGTCTGTAATGACAACGCACCTTGTACAAAGATTTATTTTTTTAAGTTGCAACCAGATAAAGAGTTGAAGCTATTATCAAATTGACAAGGCTGCTGACATACAGTGTGCAGACAATCATTTTTGTACATTGATGGCTACATTTCTCACACACAGTATTTAAGCATGATAGCTGCTCTTTTCTTTTGCTGCTCATGTGGGATTTTTATGGACATTATTAACTACACAAAGCAGCATATAAGCTTGTTGGATTCACTTTGCAAAGGGCTGGGCTCACAGTGTTTTGTTATCATTACGGGATATATTCTGTACAAATTCATATTTACCTGCTTTTGCTTTCTTCCCAGTCCATTAGGTTTTTCTGTGGGGCCTAGAAAACTGTGCTCAGTTACCTGCTGCCTCATTGAAACAAGAGTGAGAAGCCTTGGGGATACATGATACAGGAAGGCCACTTGTGGAGTTTCCTGGGTCTGCAGGGACGGCAGCGATGTGAGCAGACACCACCATGTACGGGTATGGAACACACATGCAGAGTTGAATGGTTGGCTATGAATCACATCAGCTACACACATATATATTGCTTTTCTTTTAGTAAATTGCTTTTCATTTGCCATCCTACAACTCCCTGTAGTTGGCTTTTGAGCTGATCACCTTGAAAAACTTAGGTCAATTCACTTTTTCTCTCCTTTATAGATAACATAGGAATAGGCTACTGGAAACCTCCTTTTTATGGAAAACTAAGCATTTACTTGTCCCCCCTTTGTTTTCTGTTATTTGGTTCTTAATTCAGAACTGGACTGTTCTTCTCATGCCAGGGTTACTAACCTGCCCTTACAGACCTCATGAAAAACCTTCTTTGCTGCTTTCCTAAAACCCTAATAATTTTGCATTCATACCTTGTGAAGCCTTCGGCAGTGTTAATGAACGCAGAGGTGTGAGATTGTGCCATCCCCTTTACAAAGGTTCTCTCACCTCTTCTCCAGTATATTACAGCTACCTGTGTGTCTACTAATTGTATTCTTTGTTACAGTTCTACTAATTTGTCTAGCATGCACATCAGACTTAGAGTCAACCTGCAGTCATGCCTGGATCCAAGGGGGAGACATCCCAGGCTCTGCCTCTGGTAACATCTTGAGGAACAGGTAACATACCATGTTGCTACATGAACAATTTCTATTTAACATATTTTTGAACATGAAGGTAAATAATCTCAAATCCTGGCAACTCTTTACTAAGAGACTGGAGATTTCTGTAAATAACACCTCTTTTATGGCATCTTCAATATTACTCCAATTAATGCATGGTTTTAAAAA
Organism: Struthidea cinerea; assembly: GCA_013397865.1. Classification (NCBI taxonomy): domain Eukaryota; kingdom Metazoa; phylum Chordata; class Aves; order Passeriformes; family Corcoracidae; genus Struthidea; species Struthidea cinerea. The sequence goes on along the minus strand of VZTI01005570.1, from coordinate 3,422,621 downwards.
AAAAGTACAGCTGGAATAATTTCTTTGATCACCTTTTCCCTGAATAGTGATGCAGGCAATATATTTAGCTTTTCAGCAATGGCTTTTATCTTCCCTGACTGCTCCTTTTATACCCTGGATCAACAGTCTGCTCCAAACAACTCCCTCAAAATCTTCCTAAGTTCTGATGTGATAAAACCAGATTTTGATACAAGTTTTCATATCTCTAATAGAATACTCCAGTTTTAGCTTTAACTAGCAATATTCATTGTTGCTTGCATGGAAACACTCTCTACTTGTAAAGACCGGGTTTTGGGATTTTTTAAAATTTCTTAAATTACTTCCTTTACATGGCTGTGCAATCATGTTGACCCTTGAAGGTCATTAAAATAAATAAAGTTCTACTGAACTGGGTTGGTTTCAACATTTCTCCTTAAAAGAAATGCTCTTTTTTATCAAATATATCTGCTAGATCTTGAACACTTGAAAACGGCAAGTCACAGCATAGTATGGAATGCCATATCCCACATTATGTAAATGTCATTATATGCCATGAAACAGCACATTGTTTTATTTTTAATACATAAACCATTTTTTTTAATGTGGTACATGTTGACATCTCCTTCCTGATTTTTTTGATAGCTTGCAATGGAAGTGGGCACCAAATTCAATGAAACCATTTAATACTAGGAAGAAGAAAAACAGATAAGCATTCAGCATACTAATTAGAGGAGCAGCTATTTTTTGGATATGTCTCAGTGTGGAATAATTTTTCTAGGATATTCAAAACAGATGCTCTTTTAATTAGAAGCAGAAAATCTGAGTTTCAGCTAGCAACACCCAAGAGTATGTTTGAGTGTATTGGAGATAAAACATCAAGTTTACATAAGTTCTGCCACCTTCTGTTATGTAATGTCTGCTTATGTACACATCTGCTCGGTGGCATCAGCTCAGTCAGGATGTGTGCCTCTCCCTGTGGCTGTGACATCTCCCCTGCACAGAGGACAGACTACAAGTCAATAAAACAGCAGGAACTGCTCTTCTTGAACAACGGTGGTCAAGACCCGTAGCTTTTCAATGCGTGGGTCCTGGGTTCTAGTGCCTGTGCTGTGTATATGCAATTTAGTTAGCTGTGCTGTCTGTGGCTATACATAGAACCAGATTTATTACTATGGGTATGTTACCAAGAGAGCAGATCCAGCCTGATAGGAGAAAAAATATTAATTCCATTGAGTTAAAAAAAATCTCCTGTAGCCTGCTTATCCTTGTCTCTATTTTATAGCCATGACAGCAGTAATAAATGTCTGAGAAATACCTAAGCCAGAATAAACCTCAGTAGAAAACCCAAAATGAAATGTGACCTCTCAAAAATTTTAATTTTATGACAGCAAAAATACAATAGCACCTTATTGCAAATGACAACTTCATAGACATAAAGAAACCACACCCATATTAACACCACAGATCACTCCATGTCTAAATGCGGGCAAGAAGAATGAGAAGGGAAAAGCAGAGTCTTGTTTACAATACTGTCTTCTTGAGGTTCAGGCAGCCATTCCAAAAATAATAGCCAGCAAGTCACAACAAAAAGCATTGCTTGGACCTTAACTCCTTTTGGCTCTACATAAGGTAAAAGTTAAGTATAGCAGTTTTATTCCTTCACAGCGCAGGGTTGACCATGACAACACAGTTACCACAATTCTTATCTTCCATGCTGTTTTGACTGCCTGAAGTTTGCATTTCCAAAGGCAGAAATATCCTAACATTTTAACCTTCTCCTGGTTCAAGTCTAGGTTGGAAGGTGAGAAATGAGTGTGAAAGAGGCACCCTGGTGGTTTAAGATGACACAATCAATCACGAGATTTACCTAAGCTCAGCCAAGGGCCAGTATCAAATATTCTGAGAGCCCTAGAGCCAGGGATGTCTATCGAAGACTGCTTACTTCTGATAAAAGGGAAAGACAACTTCTTCTTGAGCTCTTTTAGTTACTTTACAGAATGAAAAGAGGACAAAGATCTAATGGAATAGGGCTTTAACTGGCTCCCCGTGCTAATGAGACCTGCAGTAATTAGCTTGCTCAATACTTTCTCACTGGATTTGATAAAAAAGGTTGGGTATTTAGATGGTCCTGCCATATTGAACACATGTACCATACCCAGACTAGCTTGCAGACCCTGGCCCTAAGCAGACCACAAGACATCTGAATGCAGACTGTAGCTGCTCGTTACTATAGAGAGGACAGTGTGGGAGGCAAGATGTAGAGTTTTAAATAGGTTTTTAAGACCTAGAAAAAAGCCTGAGTCAACTGCAGAGAGCAGGGAGAGTGAAGGGAAGGAAAACTGACATAGTGAGATGCATAAGCAGATTGGCAAGACTTGTGACAGTTGGTGCTTTCCTTAGAGCTTCAGCTTTTAGAATTAAGGGACTAAGGAGAGAGATTGATTTAATTTAATATTAGAACACTTTTAGCTCTTGACCAGGTCATTTCGACATCAAATTTGTAACAGCCTCTCTGAAATTACACATTAGCGAAAACAGTGAATCCTTTAGAAAGGGGAAAAAATTTCAGGAGATGCATCATTTATACAACTTATCTATTGAGAAGCAAAATGTTCTTATAAATATGCTCTTGTTTTGAATGTCAGTACTTTGACAGAATTGCATGGAAGTATCAAAGGAACCAGCAAAGTTCTGGAGCACAGAAGGCTAAATGAGAATAAGATAAGGAAATATCATGTTTTCCTTCCATTGTAGCTGCCTTGGTATGCAGTATTTAAAAGCTAGCTTCAAACTGCACAGTGCTGTCCAAAACAAATCTTGAAATCATGGTAGTTGGGGCTGGATATTGAAAGGTGCACCGTAGATATCTTCTTCCCAAAGAATGACTTGAACTTTTCTATTATAAAAACCATTTTCTTTTAGAATTCAGGGAAATGAATAGTGAATATATCCATGGCTGTCTGCTCATCACTAGGACAGCTCTAAGGCTCCTGAAGCACTCTGCAAATACAAATTCTTTCATTCACACGCAGGAGTTGCAAAACCAGCCTTATAGCTATGTTACAGAAGAATAAATGGTGGCTTGGGCACACCGTATGACAAGCTCAAGGTCACACAGTTAAGGAGGAGCAGATCTTGGAATAAACCAGAACAAGCCTATAATTCCTGATCCCCCTTGGTTGGCATTCTTTCCTATTGCTATGCTCGAGTCTGATGACTCCACAGCACTGTAAATACCAGCCAGTCCTTCAGTACAGAAGGACAGGGTTTGCTTTAATGCTATTTTTAGTTAAGCAGATCCCACTTTTAAATCTGCAACGCCTTCATTTTCAATATCGTGATTATGTTTAATGTTCCATCGGAAGATGAGGGGATTAGTATGAATCAGAAAGCACAATGCAGCGTAGGCAGTACCATGCTGCCTTCTGAAACACCAGCACAGAGCAAGTAGGAGCTTCGGAGGGGGCTTTACAGGGGGAAAAGGCATTAGGCAGCTGGACGTGTCAGCTGGGTGCCTCATCAGGCAGCTGGTGCGAGTGGAAGGTCAAGAGCACATTTACTGTTTACTGAATTTGTAAATTACTAATTATTCAGCTCACTAAGCAAGGCAGGCTCATTGCCTGCATGTGATATTCCTCCTCCTGTCAAGCCTAAGCACATATGGAAGAGAAGGAATTCTCAACTATATTTTGATAGATGGAAGTCATTAAAGCACCGTAATAAAGGGCATAAAGAGCTGTAATGGGTAGGTCACTAGTAAGTATAAGCACACTTCCGTGTTGGTCAGAGAACAGGTATAGAAGTCCAGCTGAGCACCGAAAACGGCAGGTCTCTGTCTCCGCAGAGAGCTCAGAGGCTGCCTTGCTAACCAGGAGATGGCAGGATTTGGTGTTGGTGTCCATGGGAAGCAGCAGCCTAGGAGTTAAAGAGGGGTCTTCACTCACATTACACTGTGGGAGACAGAGGCAGTAGCCAGACACTGTGTCAGAGCCAGGGAGATTTCAGAGGTACTGGCCAGCAGAAGCTGTGGGAGCTACACCACAAGGAAGGAGACTGCCAAGAAAGGAAATAAGAAAATAAGGAAATGGTCTGCAACATAAGGGTCAGAAAAAAAATTGCATGGTGGGCCTTGAACCAAGAAAACAGATTTGTTCTTTCTGTCCTGTCTGTCAGCAAGAGAGATGATTTTGGAAATAAGCTATTCAAGAATCTGTAAGGAAGACACCTGAGATGGAGTATACCATCATCACAACTAGCAAAATGAATGAACTCTGATGTCTTTAGTCTGCCTACATTGGGGCAGTCAAGGATGCCTGTGGTAGCTTCAACTGAATAAACCCAAGTGAAAGGGAAACACGGGGAAACTGTATCCAGTTCTTAGGCTAGCCAAGGGGCCAAATAGGCATGTCTTCCTCTCCAAAAGTGTATCCTTGCACAGGGAAATATCTGCCACAAGAAGAATCAAAATGTGACACTTCTGGAATGGACAGGGCTAAAGGATACCTTCTCTACCCCGTCTTTGGTTGCTGCCATATCTACCAAGACCCTTTATGAACAGGGAAAAAAGATTTACCCCTTCCTGTACTTGAGAGCTCAGACAAGACTAGGAGTGAAGACTAACAAGTTACCAGATCTTCCCAGGGTAAAGACAAGAAAGGTCAGGAAAAGAAGAATTATAAGTAAAGTCAGTTTTTGGCATGGAGGGATGGAAATAAGGGTCAACTACAGCAGACAAATGAGACAGTGCATTTCTCAGAATATTGGAAAAACAGAAGTAAATACTCCAGGTGGGAGGATGGACTTGAAAACAAACAAAATTAAAAAGCCCTAAAATGCTTATGTCAGTGGAAGAAAACAAGCCAGCAATGAAAATCAGGCATTAAATCCAACAGAGAGACTATGAATAAACCACACTGTTTCAGAAGTTCTACACCGAGGCCCAAGCACGCCACTCAATCTATACATATCGCTAGAAGTCAGGCTTTTTAGGCAGTGTTCAGGCACCGGAAGCAGGGGAAGTGAGGTAATGCATTGGTGAGAGGGCAGTGAAGAGTATTCTGCTAGATATGCCAAAAAGAGCTGAGTTTTGTGATGGCAACTTTCATTTCTCAATTCTGGCTCAGATAATTCTGCATCAGAAAAGGGATATTCACCTGAGATGACTTGGAAGTGACAACACTACGTAGTTTTCTCTTTTATTTCTTTCCTTATTTTTAGAGGAGGACTACTTTAATACAGACTTCCATGGAGACAGTTCAAGACTTTTTCAGTCACAGACCCTGCATTATCCTAAAATGCATGAAATTGCATCTGACGTTCTGAAAGATCTGTTTCAAAAGAGACACTATCAGCTTCTCAAAGCACTTCATGAAGCTCAGTTCCCAGTGGACAGATGGGAACACTAAGATGCTGCCAAAGCATATCTCAAGTCTTGCAGCAAACAGAAAATGCACATACATATACTGTTTTAGAGTATATCTGAAGATGTTCCTCTAAGCCTTCTCAATATCATTTATTATACAAATGTGTATCTCAATTGTAGGTGCTGTTGCAAGGTATGACCTCATGTCCACACCTGGTTTCCTACCATGCTGCTTTGGTAGCTGACCTTGGTGAGGTTTGAACAGTCCTGGAGGACTGGAGCTTTTAAGAAGATTTGAAAAGTTCCCTGAGTCACGATGAGATGCTGGGCAGTACACACCCAGTTCTTGGAAAGCGCTGTTCCTGCAAGTGACTGTGTACTCACGGGGTAGCTGTGCACAGGTCAGCAGGGCATGGACCCCGTGTGGGAGCTAACTCTGAGTGGCTTGAAGAAAGAGGAGGGAAGGCAGTGGCTTACACTCTGTCTGATTAAAGTTTTATTTTAACTCCTACTTTAAAAGTTGTCAGGTTATAAAAGAAATAACATTCCCAAGAAATCACTAAAGAGAATTACGGGACAAATTAAGCTGGCAGAACTACTGTGGAATAAATATGATGCAAACAGCAGAGGCAGAAAGGCAGGCAACTACTTCTTATACACAAATACGGCTACAAACTGCTTCTCCCTTATTTTCATCTTCTCTCAACCACAAAAGGCCTAGGTAAAATCTAGACAGAGATAAATATCACACCTAGCAGGCAGTGTCTCTATGCCCCTGGAGTTTGAGCAGTATCTTGACTCTTGTGCTTTTCACCTTTTTTTCTTTCCGAAGTACATTTCAACTCATTTTGTCTTTTGAGCATAAAAGAATAATCAAGAAGTGAAACTTTTAAGTGAAAAGCAGATTTAAAGATCCTCAGGCTGTTGAATATTGTGATTATGGATCTTCAGTTGTTGGAAGGAGCAGCAAAATGTGATGTACTAAATTGCAGAGACTTTAGCACATCTCAGCAAACTATACGTGTTACAGTTTCGATCTGCTTTCTACAGAGGAAGACCAGTCACTTCCATTGCAGACTGGAAGCTTCTCTTGGAAAAGAATGGGAAAACAGTGAGATTTGGAGTTTGCACGAACTGCTAGTGACCCCCTTTGCTGTTTTGTCAGAGGCTCTGCGGCACTGCCTCTGTGCCTCACCCATCCCCACACTAAGCTTTCAAAGGTCTGTTAGAAATCAACTGCAGAATAATTACTGCAGTGCTTGGCTCCAGATCTAACTTGGAAAGTGCTAAGTCATCAGCTCTACAAGATATAAATTATCACTTCTGGTCAGTCTCAATGAAAAATATGAAAGCCACAGCATCTTGAAAGAGCATCTAGACATATCTTAAGTCCAGTCCAAATAAAATAAAAACACATGATGGAAATGTGTAATGCTTTCTCCAGTGGTTTGTGGTGCCTTTAGCACAAAGGGGCAGATAAGGATGGCTTTGAGACTGAGCAGTGCTTGTGCCATCCTGGGTATATTTGTTATGATCTAAACCTGGTCTGAAAAGCAGGAAAGACTTTTATAGCGGAACTTTTCCATAATCTTAAAATAAAACAAACTTGAACATTTTCCTTTTCAGAGTTCCATTCTTTGTGCCTGACTGCAAGGTAAAAGTCACATCTAGACAGAAATACTGGTCCAGGAGATAAACGCACTAGAAAAAATATTTTGGTTATGAATTGCTATTGAACATTTTCCGATTCTCACATTTACCATTATTCTCTAAGTAATTTCTGCAATGGGCTTTTGGGCTAAAGACTAAACAATTTAATTTTTTTAAACCCTAGCCTTGCAAACCACTTGATAAATAGCTCATGTGAGCTGTTTCCATTACTTTGAGTGAAACCAGGCTCCTTTTGCAAATAGTTGTCTTAGAGGCAAACATTTGCCTTCTTTAAATACTTCTATTTGTCTAAGATTAGCTGTTTCACAAACATTCTTTGACATGATTTCTTCAAACTTTACTAAAATACTGTTAAGATGAGAATACTGCTCATAGATAAAACACTCAATTTTCTTAAAACAGAGACAAAATGTACTTTCAGTTATTTGTTGTACTGTGATAATAGGATATTAATCAAACAATTAAGAAACATTTATCCAGTTATTGTGCAGAAGCCAGAACTATTGCTTCGAAGTACCTCAGAGTCTTATGCAGAAAATGTTTCCACATGGAAAGGATGTACCAATGCTCCTATTTTATAGCCTAAGAGCAAGGCCTAGAGAGGCTAAACGGCCTCATAGAGATCGCTCAGAGCCTTTGAGAAAAAGGAAAACATAAACAGGGGCTCCACTTGAATACCTTTCCTTTCCTGAAGAAAAAGGAAAACTAAATTACTGAGTGACCCTCTCCAAACAGCACTACTCAGACACAGAGCACTGATACTTGTCAGATTCTTTTAGGAATATTCCAGGCATGAGTCTTTGTTTTAGTCTCTCTGACACTTCGTATAATTCCTGAATCCCAGTGGTACTGAGGTAGGATGTATTTTGGCACACCGCAAAAAGTCCCAAGCTATTGTGAAAGATTTACTTAGATATCTTTCTGTAAAAAATGCAGGAGTCTTTACAAGTATCCCATTTACTTCTAACTTTGAAGTTAAAAAATCACAAATGCTTTAGCTAGTTAAATATTTATAATAGCTTGTCTTTATGCATGCAATGCATAATGCCTTCCAAGTACTTTAACAAGCTAGAAATAGAGAAATATCCAAAGCTGAAAGAGCCATATTTGGGGTGAAAAATGGAAATTGTTTAAAAACATCACATTCAGTTAGAAGAGAAATGACACATTTTAATGTATGGGCTATTTTGAGTCAAGCAGGCGGTAAGGATTATAGTTAGAATTTGGCCAGAATATCAGACCAGGATATCATACTTGCAAAAGAGAGCAGCTGTCAGTAATAAAAGTAAATAAGCAATAGGAGCCCTCCAAAGAAAGAGACACCTGCACCCATGGCCTGCCTGGAGGCCGAGCGCAGGCATGACCTGTGTACAGCAATTTCACTGCTCCTTCCTGCAGTGCCCTAGGTTTCCTCGTGAGGAAACATTCCCTGAAATAAACATCTACTGTCCAAAATTACCCACAAGATGCCCAAGGCATACAGTGTAGTTGTACTCATTTGTGTTACAAAGTTCTTGGAACATGGATGTTCTTCTTTCAGCATAGGTTTTCCCTCACTCAAGCAGCAATGCTCCCTTTTCTACCACTTGGATTTCTTCCCTGAACACCACAGCCCTTTGATATCAGCCAGCACAACAGCAATGGCAACAGGTGAAAGCCCTGGGTTCTTTCCCAGTGCATGCCTACAACTGCTGCGGCTATAAAACATCTTTGTGAAATTTCGTGATGCTGGCAGGAACAGCCACAAGATGGGTATTCCAGTGATGCTACAAGATGTCAATATTGCCACTCGACAGCAGTTGGCAGCAAAGCTTGTCACTGCAGGCCCAACCTCAGCATTCACTGCTTTGGGTACTTGCAAACCAACTCCCATGTCACTAAATGCTATTTTCTTTACTGGGAAAGAATGAAGGGAGACACATTTGCTCTGTAATCAATACATTTATCTGTACAGTCAAAAATTTGGGTAGACAGGCATACAATTAATTGCCCAGAGTGCTTGAAAATTTGCACTAAATTCATTTTTATATATTCCATTTGCCAATTTTCTGTAGCTTATCTATTTATGTATCAATTGTTATGTGTGCCTGCAAAATGCAAGGCTTTATTCTCTATAAATCAGAAATTGCATTATGGCACTTGTGCCCTTTGGTTTTTTCTCTGCTTTTAAAGTCTGTTTACTGAATGCTGTGGTTTTGTTTGCTGAAATCGCATGACAGACACAGACTGGTAGTGCAATGAAAATGCATTTGCCCATTCCTGTGGACTCCCAAAGAACTCAAATCAGAAAGGCATGGGGGAAGGAGAGCAGGGAGAACCAGCACTTCTCTCACGTCACTTGGCTGTGGAGACTCAGCTGGGTGCTGTAAAGCACTGAACATTCTGTGACCAACAAATAACACTCTCTCCTTTCCTGCTCAATTGCAGCTCCAGCAGCTCCAGACCCCTCCTTTCACCAAACAGACATGCTGTCTAAAAGCTTACTTTAATGTTTTCTTCCATGTATAGCAGTTCTGGAAATTTTCCTATCTGGGCTGCTCAGCAGTCACAGATGAGATCCTAACCTCTTTCTACAAGGTTTCATACAAATTTATTGATCAAAAGCTACAGCCTGAAGTCAACAAAACTGGCAAGGAAAGATAAGTGGTGTTATTCTTCACCTGGGTGAGACAGAGAATGGCACTTCTTTGGGGTGGGTGTCCTTAGTCTAGATGGCCTATGAAGAAAACACACTAAAGAAGATATAAACAACCTGGGGCAAAGTTTCTGAATTTGAGGTAGATTTATTCCAGTTCAAGGATATTATGACTGCAATATTTTTTTCCTTTCCTTTCAGCTCTGAGATTTTCATTGAACACCAGACTGACTTGCCTGGGATAATAAAAGACACCATTTCCCAGAAATGGGAGACAATTTTCTGAGTCCCCACCTAGTATCTTATCATACCTTCCTTCCTTATTTCTGCATCTTCCAACACCACAATACATTGAATGCAACCTCAGCTTTGATTGTATATCTGTTATATACAGACAGAATAGCTCTGTATAGGAGTCTGTAAGCTCCTATCCTACCTTTTTCTAGTCAAGGTACACATCAAGAGCTTTGAGAAGGATGGGAAAAGAGTAACTGAAGTAACTGTTTCAAAGCCATGTGGCTGACAGATCACTGTCTCATAATACAAATATGATATATATGTACAGCTATAAGTGAGCATCTCTTTGGAAGCACATACATGACAAATCCCTTGCAATCTTCATCTAAGCTAACATAGCTTCAGATGCACGTTTTCATCCAAGACTCAGTATGTTCACTGACTCTCAGTTAAAATAGAAAGGCAGCTACTATGCCAAAGGGAGATGATGTGAACTGCTCTCGGCTGGGAGTCTCATTTATGCAGTTTACAGAAAGGCTCTGAAAAGCTGCAGAGTAACGTGAAACACAAGTGGTAACAGGGTACAATGAGGCTGTTCTCACAACTGCCTCATCAATAAACATCATAAAGGACTTGCGTCAAGAAATAGTACTCCATCTACACTATAAGCAAACCATAATAAATAATGAAAACATAAATAGGAGAGCAATAAGGAAGGCAGGCAGGGAGTACAAATGAGACCACTGAAACACAAATAAAGCAGCAAGGTTACTGGTGAAAACAGAGGATATTTTCTATATAGGAAATTGTGCATATCTTTCTGCTACAACAGACATCAGTACTGGGATGAAGAGTAAAATGCACAGATTCATTCTTTTATCAAGATGCTGGAGTACAAGTTCTTTGTGTTTGCAAAGAGTCACTTGGGAAAAAGTAATTTGAATTTATTTTTAAGTGAAGCACTTGCGCATCTCACATTGCAATGTGAATCAGAATTCAAGGAGCTTTTATTTCTGCAGTGTAACTCACTTCAAAGAGCCTCTATTCTCGACTGAGTATATCCACACAGTCCATTTTGGTTTGTGCAATCAACGTTACATTCACCTGACTAGATTAACTGTCTGAAGCACCTCCACACAGACAGACAGTAAATAAGGAAAAGAGATGCACCACAGACAAAGAAAAGAATAAGACAGGACTACAAAACTCATTTTATCTCATGTTGCAGGCAAATCTTGCCTCTAAAGGTATCAGGTGAGTAAAAATGCAGCCCTTAATTCATCCAACAAATGCACAAACCACATTAGCACAGAAAATGAAAAAGCTAGCATTCATATGAAAAGGCTATTGAAAATCTAAGTTGAAGATAAAACTTGGAATATATTTATTCTTGAGTTCTTAAAGGATAGGCATTTTCTTTAATTAGAAGCAAGCATCCACATAACAAATGCAACCTTGTAACTTTTAATAGCTGAAGCATAATCATAATCAGTTGTGATGGAAATTCCAGATTGCATGCTCTCATCTCTCGACCTTGGAGTCACCATGTTTCTCTCTATCTGTAATTATTACCTTTGCATTAGGGGGAAATGACTTTGTAGTGAAAGTCAATAAATACAGGCAGTCTAACGCCCTTCATACTGTCACAGGTGCCACAGGTCGAGTCTGTGCTGTAGCCCAGCAGCTGCACAGGCAGTGCTTGTCTTTCTGGACAGAAAGGACTGACCGCAGAAGGTCAGGGAGGTGCACAGCCCATTTGCAAGCACAGTGAAGAGGGCACTGGAGAGCTGACCCACACAGCTTCATGCAGCCCCTGGTCACAGACTCCCTTCTGTCAGCAAGGGAAGAGATGGGATGTTGGTACATAGAACCTGCTGGAAATCAAGGCTGTAATTTAACTGTCTTTCAGATGTCCTGTACGTAAAACTGGAGCTACCAAGCGGCTGCATAACAAGTACTGATCTTCTAGCACCAAGTGCTGGTAGAGCAGAACAAACTGCATTAACAAACTAAGCACTCACACGGTCCAGACCTTTCTCCTTCAAAATGCTCCCTTTCACAAAAAGAAAAAAATATTTACGTCTTGTTGGAGAGGGGGATTTATGTCCCTCTCTGCTCTTCTCCAGGTTAAAACTAACTGATGACTCCTCCAGCTTTGGCTGGAGGCCATGGCAACATCAATTATGTGGGACTGTCCAGCTTTATACTTGAAGAAACTCAATTTTACCCAAAAAAAAAGTCCCACAAACCCAAAACACCCCCAGAAACCCAAAAAGAGAAAGAAGAATGAAGAAACCAATCCACACAAACCAAAGAGCACCAAATTTATCTTTCATCGGTCTCTCTGCATTAAAAAAAAAGAAAAAGAAAATTCATGGTTTTGTCCCCTACCCCCGCATTCTTCACAGGTCAGAATTGTTGGGCTGCAGAATAACAACAAAAGGCAGCAACAAGTTTTGCCTTTGAGCTGCAAAAGAAATGCTATAGCCTTCGGTGGCACTTGGGCAAGAGCTCAAACTCTGTTCTGAAAGACCAGAAGAAAGAGGAACAGAATGATGCGAGGAGTAAACTCAGAGAAATGCTGATTGAGAGATACTGAAATGTTATTTCCTGGTGTAATTATTTGCCTCAGTGAGTGCCCAGAAATCAGCCACACTTAAGGTAGTTTGACACTTCACATAGCTTTGTGTAGCACAGCTCTCCAGTTAAGCTACATACTTAGAGCTCTAACATGCCTCTCCTCTTTATGGCATCATTTAGAATATTTTATTAGCCATATTTTTAAAATTCCACATGATTTCTTCACAACTAGTCTCTATTTGCCTTGCAACTTTGTATCTGTAAAATAGGATACAGCTTCCTATCTGTATGATATCTGTAAAAAAAACCATTAAGCTGCATAAAAAGGATTCTACAATCTTCTGGGATAAAACACAAGCTCCTTTAAGAACCAGAGGCACTCAAACCCCCCCTCCCCCACCCCTGCCATCACATCTGGGTATATGGTGCTCTGCCTCTCACAGAGAACTTCACTGTTGAAGAACTTGCTTTAATTATTTTCCTATTTGAAGGAACAGCCAACCACTCGCTGAACTCCCTGCCTCATTCCCTCTCTATAACACTAGATTTTGTACAAATACAAACAGGCAAGACACCTGTAAAACCCAGGTAATTTTACAGCATGTCCATAGTATCAAAGCAAATGAAAAAATAAAGTGTAGCTAACAGGGGCTCTGGGGCCTCCAGCAGGGTGAAGAGAGAAGCAAGAAACGCAGCCAGTGTCTCAGTCTCTTCAAAAACAGCAATGCAAAATGCACAGAGCAAGCACAGCAGGCAGAGCTGGAGTGCAGCCACACTCCTCCTCACGCCAGAGCGAGACTGTTCCTTGTGCCCTTTGATGGTAGAGGTTAGCACTGGCAACAGGCACACAGTGCTTCAAAACCTCCACACCGAGGTGTCTGTAACTTGAATAAAGAAACACAAGTGAAAGGTCACGGCCCAGTGCATGGATCGCAAAAGGAAAGACATGTAGCAACTTCTCGGGAGGCACTGGGACAATTTGCATACGCTGGGTACAAGACAGCAACACATGGCAGAGGAGCTTGTTGACAACTTAATGACTGTATTACTTACTCTGGTGCCTAAACAAAAGAAGGTGCAACTCTGTAGTTTTATCAAGAGGAAGTTTTATAAGTCTAACTTCAGTAGCTGGTACCTAAAAATGTGCATCTTGTCAGTGGGAAAATGCTGTTATCACCAAATTCTGGACCTTTAAAATGTAAAGCTCAAAAGTCCAAATAACTAGACACTGGTATTTCATAGACTTGTGCCTTAGAAGGCTTCCTCCACAAATTTGTATGAATATCCCATAAAGGACTGCAGAGAGCTCTGAATATGTCATAAAAGGAAAATGCTACTCAAGCTGTACATGTTTCCATAATGAGAAAAGCACTGTATCTGTGAAGGCTTATACAACAGTGACTTCTGCTGTGAAAACCTTGTCAAACCAGCAAAGCAACTATGAGGGTTAAAATTTCCTGGTATTGTTCCCATTACTCAAAATACTGAATACACTTTAAATAGAACTTAACAATATGCTTCTGACAGGGGCATTTGAAATGCAACAGGCCTCAATTCCTGTTCTTGCTCCTATAGCAGGGAGTAAGGTGTCTATTTTATTGGGACAAGGATGGAGACATAAAAATCCAACCATTCACTAGTCCCAAAACAAAACCAAAACCTTTTCATTTTCTTGAGATTGTGAATACTTAATTTTAGTCACAGGTGGAGTCAAAAGAGTTTTCAGGACTTGCATCTGACATCTTGATCGGATGACATTGAGTCTTACCTGAGTTAAAAGCAGAGGTAGTTTTAGTGAACTTCTGTTGTGCCTGCATCCTAGGAACACTTAGGGATTTTCCTCCCAACGAAGAGTACAACAATATGTTTGACAGCCTTTGCCTCTAACAAAAAAACCAGAATAAAATAAACTAGCAGGATTTGGAGGTTTGAGAAAATCTCTTGGTTATTTTTTAAAAAATTGAGCAGTTTTGACAAAGAGCTTTACTTAGAATAAAAGAGCTCATGAATCCTCACAAATTTTAATACAGGCTTATTTTCTGGAAAAACAATTACTAATGAAGAAAAACCATCTGTTCCCCGTAAGTTAAAACTGGTTAAATATTGGAAAGTATTTATCTGACTAAACAAAAGAATTCTCTGCACCCCTCTATGTTTAAAGCCAAATATCCTTGCTTGTGTATTCACAAATAGGTGGAAAATAACTGTCTGCACAGGCTATACACATTAAGTTAGTCTGCATAAACTGTCACAAAGGCTTTCCATTTTAAGTCATACCTTTTATAAGTAGGACTTGACACTAAGCCAGTGAGCCTGATGCTCTATCATGCTTTTTGCATACTTTAGAGACTAGATTATTATTGTCTGGTCTCAACTAAAGGTCCGTGGCCATACAAGGCTTACTATGCCTTCATCAATTTAGAGTGATCGTTATAAAATAGCCCATAATAGGTGTCTGAATTTAACACGCTAGAAAGGTTGGACCTACAGATAAGCAATATGCAATACTTCCCTTCAGAACTTACAATATTTGAAATCCCACTAATTTTGTATTACAGACTACCACACACATTATTTTCAGATTCAGTTACTTTGTTTTTCCATGCCTTGCATGGCAGCTGTTGATTTAGAGTCATCACTAGGGCTGCAAGTTCTCACCATTGATTTTGCTGATACTTTCTGTCTTGTGGAAGAAATTGTCTTAGAATACACATAATTTGATTTTCATTAACCTAAGCATGTTCGTCTGGTATTTTTTTGTTTTGGTTTGAGGGGGTTTTTATGCTTGTTTGTTACTAAAGTACTTCATGATTTACCAAAAAAAAACAAGAGAAGAATTTACTGCCAGGCTTCTGACCTTGAGGAAGACAGTTTAAAACTCTGCTCTTAATCTTGCAAGAAAAACAATCAGTGCTATATACAGCATAAATTGACTATAAATGAGACGTTGCAACTATAAAAATAAATAGAGTGTCAGAGGTGTTTGATGTGTGAGTTTGCATCAAGGGACAGGTTCTCAGATTTTAGAAGAATAATTTGATAAATGCAAGTCATCTTCCATGTATTGCTGAAGAAATACTTTTTCATGCTTTTTTTAATCTGTTGTAGTTTCTGTACTGCTGTATTAGCACACTGTGAAAAGAAACATTTATTCTCTTTCACATACCAGACATAATTTTTTTCTCTAATCATTACATTCTGTACTATATACAGAAAAAATCCCCAAACACAACTTTGAATGATGAGCAATTATATAGTATAACTCCTATTTTCAGTAGCTGGCTTGAGACATCTTTAAAAGGGTAGTTTCTTTTTCAGAAATTACTGAAAATTTTTCATGAAAACAGTAAATACCAAGATGAAATAGAACAACAGCTTTCCTTTTGAGGAATGTCTCATTTCAATGTTTATTAAATGAAGTATCCCATTCCAATGCTTTTATTTTCCAAACATAACTTTCAGGCTAATAACTATCCTTTTAAGGCAGGTATATTAAAAATGGAACACAAGGCTAAATAATTCAAAAACAGAGCATCAGGGGTTTGTGGTTTTTATGTGATCCATCAGCTTTGCTCAAAACTATTTTGCCATTTTCTGTTGCACATTGACTAACAAACCATTATTGGTCAATTGCTTATCTGTAGCACCACTGATTTTCAAGATACATTCTTTGTGTTTGTGGTATCTGCAGAATTAGATTTTTAAAACATACAAAAGAAAAGAGAGCAAAATGCTCCACTCACAAAACACAGGGATATATATACACTAAAAGGGCAGTCCCACATTGGATAGGTTAGCTGGCCTAACTTTTTTCCCCACTGAGAAACAGGACACTTCAGTTTGGAGTGACTAGAGAACCATGAACTCACACCATCAATCTGGACGATGGGTTATGATGGAAAAAACCTTTATTTAAACAAAAAACCACATCCTTTAAATACCAGGGGGTAACAAAAAGTGATAATTCCCAAATCGCTGAAATAGATGAGGCTTACATCTAATAAAACAAAAGCTGAAAGTGCTCTACATAATGAAGTACATACCCTGAGGCAGAGAAGTTAAAATAGTATTTTCACAGGAACGATTATTAAGGTGCCACAGATGCTTTTGGTCTGGACACCAGATTTTTAAAAATAAGCAAGTCAGATATTGAAAGTCTCATTATCAGAGCACTGACAACAAAAAAGAAAATAACTTTCAAACTGTCTTAATTGTTTCAAGAAAGGATTTCTGTTTCTGAGTAGCTCCTTCTACAACAAAAAGAATTGAAAAAGGATTTTAAGGGCCCTGCAACATTCAACAGTGGTTTGTTGCAGTTCTTGTTCTTTCCGTTATATTGTGTATTATAGACTACCTGCATCTTGAAATGGCTGACATAACAGAGGGTGTAAAACAAAACCTGGGCTTTAGGGCAAGAGTAGCGTGGAAAAGAAACAAGAAAAAAATGGCTACTTCTGGTGAATTCCAGCATTTCAAAACTCTTTATAAACTGTCATCTTGTAACTCCAGTAATATCCTAAGTGATAGCAAAACAGGTCAAAATTAGAGTAATAATAGTTCATTTCTAGTGAAGGTCAGGCACCATTTGTGGATCTCAGTAATTTGCAGCAGATCAGTTCAGCTATGCCTCTGCATACCTTACCAGGGCTGGGTTATCACAGAATCTGAACAGTGCAGAGGGAAATCCAAATTAATCCAAAGACTGAAGCCTCTGTGAGCCAGCAGAGGTAATAAAATCTTAAGACAGGTTTGTGGACTTTCCCAGGTTGTCTTCTGTTGCTTACCAAGTATGTCCTGCTACAAATATACTGCTGACACTGCTGGAAACATAGCAAGGCATCACTTTCAGAAACTGCAGATGTGCAGATCTTGCTAAAACATTACCTGAAGCTGCTGGCTGCTGAATGCTGGAGTGGATCAGCCACTGCTGTTCATGAGATCATCAACAGCGGGGATAACAAGTGTTTAAAATCGAATCAGTGATTAATACACAACCACATAGTATGCTTTGTGAAACAGACTTTACATAATGTCCCAAAATACTTTAGCATTAGATAACAGGGCAAGGAAGGGAGAGATTAGGTTGCATCAGCGATGGAAAAAATATCTTTGAGAGTTTAGATGTGTAACTGAAGCATGAAGCAAGGAATGGGGCAAACTGGAAAGGCTGCACTGGATGAGGGACACACCTTGAAAGAAGATTTATCTACTAGTGATAACAAGACTATAAAGCAAAGGGAAACTAAAGTCACATGTAACAGTAAAAGGAGGGGAAAGCGTGTGATGTATCCGTAACACAGCTCTCAAAAACAAGAACCTCACTTCTAATCTGAGAAAAATTTCATGGAGCACTTGACAAAACTCTATGTCTGTGTATGGTAACATAGCAGAAAACGGACAACTGAAAGGAAAAACACAGCAGCAATAGCTGATCAGAAATCCCATTTGAGCTCTGGAAGACACAGAACTGCCCCACGGAGCCAGGACTGGAAGCATCTCGCTAGAGTTAACCCAGGCAAAGACTGAAGCATTACGAAGTATTCCATTCAGGAGCACAGCTGAGGACTGAGGTCAGGGCAGGCTCAATGCTTCCTTACTCCACACAGTCAGGAATCAGCTCTGATCATGTCCTGCCAGGACAGCAGAGCAGTGTCACATCAGACAGGAATTCAAGTGAACTCAAGGGAGTTCAAGCCTTGCAGCTCTGAGGAAACTCTGCCACGTAAAGACCAGAAGGGGGAGGATATCCAATTGATTTTTACAACTTCACTTGAATTATTTTGCAGCTGTAAAATAGTCACTCTGGCACAAAATATGTGGTACCACCCTGACAAATGAGTTCTAAATAATTGAACTGAAAATCAGTCAGAGCAAGTCTCAACAGATCACATTATAATTGCAGATATTAAGCACACATTTTTTACTACAGCACAAGTCAGGGTATAAAAGTATGAGAATTCATCTGAATGCTAGAAATATATTTGCAGCCAGAAGCTCAGCAAGGCCATACAGTTCAGCCAACCCCAGATAGGAGAGATACACATTTGCCACCACGGGACCAACCGTGGCAATTGCTGAGGACATGCAGTTTTTATCACCTTCCTGGAATTCAGCTCCATGTGTTTGGTTTCTTCAGCAACTGCACTTACTCATCTTTGCATCACAAAACTGCTTGTTACTATAATGATACAAGCAATTGCTGGCACTCTCAAATCCTATTTTCACAGCAGAGAACAATTTTCTCTCTCTTACCTTAGGTTCTTCTGGCTGACTTTGCTGGAATTATCCTCTCAAAATGTTATAACTAACAGTTATTTTCATCACAGAACTATAAAACTTACAATCACATTTAAATTCCTTGCACATATTTAGATGAAAAAAAAATGCATTTGCAGCCTTTTCTTTCTTACACTAGCCAAAAAGACAGGCTTGAAACCTAACACCTCAAGTTTATCACAGTAGGCCACAAATTTCATCTCAGTTTGGTTAAAAAAATCTGATGATTGAGCCAACTGCTAAACTCAAATGGTAAGCATTTGTGGACCAAACAGATTTGTCAAAAGAAGGAATAAAGATAATTTTAATTGATTGCTGTTATTGCTAACAAGATAATCTGCAGCAAAATGAGGTGCAAAAGTTGTAAAAAAAAAGGGTCACTTGCTCTGAAGATCAAAGTCACCATCTTCAGAAAGCTGATCATTCCCTGCCTTCAGAGGAAGGGCGTAGGGAATATTACATAAGGAATGTCATTAACATTTGCACTGAAAAAAACTTTAAAAGAAAAAAGCCATTGCAAATGTGTGATTTTATCAAGAAACAGATTTTTTTTCAAGCTGTTGAAAATATTTAACGTTTTGACAGACTTGTTTCTAATTCTAGAGAAATACAAAGCATGTTTGTGAATTAAGTTAAGAGTAAACTGCTGTCTTTCTTTCTAAGAAATTCTAATGTATCTTCGGGAAGACAGGAAGGACATGAAGTCATAAGAAAGCCAAACTGGACACTTTAGAAGTGGGGTTTGGTGGGAAGGGAGTTGTTTTGTTTTGTGCACTGGGTTTGGCGGGGGTGGGGGGTGTTGTTGTTTCAGGCTTGGGTTGTTTGTTTTTCTTAACTAGCAGCAGAAGTGGTGTAGCGCTTGGACACCCTTTGTAGCGTGAGCCAGTGAAGGAAAAGGGTCATAAATGAAGAGACTGTATCTCTGAAAGCTTCCTCAGCCATTGGTGCCATTTTCTTCAATATAGTAGACACAGAAAATATCCCAGTGAACACACACACTCAGCATACAATGTACTGTTAATAAAATGTATCAACGATAGATAATTCACCACTATATGATGTGACTAGGCTATATAGTACAGAGATTTTTATGATTTGATTCTTGAAACAGTTATTATATCTCTGCCATTTTCCCTCCGACATTTTTAGAAAAAAGACCCATTTTAAAAACCTGCGTGTACATCTATGTTCAAAAAAATCACCTAGAAATTTACACTTCACACAGGAGGATAAAACCTCTTCATCTTTAACAGGGGCATTTTGTAGAGGAAAATTAATTAAAATTGCTTAATTGAATGAGAACTAAGGAAATCTAAAAAACTTTAATACACCTCACTGCTTTTCAAGAGAGTTAAGCAATATGATTAAATAAATATTAAAAAAAAAAATTAAAAACCTAAAACATTTTCCACACTGGAGGTCTACAAGATAACTCCAGAATTGAAAATGCTTTAAATTTCTTTAGTCACAGTTTATCCACAGTTTGCTTCAAGAAAAGGATCCATGTAGACAGACAACTTATGAAGTTGCCTAAATATACAGTCCTCACCTAAAATTATAGAAAACATAAAAAAGAACTACTCTTACAAAAACTTGTAAGGAATTGTTTGTTAAAACAGAGTTGAACAATCTCAGATTAAGCTGGTACTTTTACACTTAAGTAATAGGATCCCCTGTTCACCTGGTTTTTGGATTCATGTTCACATCATTTGTGTCATGTTAGCAAAAGTGTCTCTTAGTATTCAAACAGTGAAAGAAGACAAACTGAATAGCTAAAAGGTTTACTACCAAATGTTATCAAAAATGTACTTTTTCAGCTAAGAACGGCAAGACATTTTCTAAACAAAATGACACAGAGTTCATGTTGGAAAAAACCCAACCAAATGAGTAAGAACCGCTTACACGCATGGGCACAGCAGCCTAAGAAAATTTACAGGAAGAGGCCAAGCACCTTTTTTCTGCTGTTCAGCTTCTATTGCAGTTCTGGAACTTTCACTAGTTGTTGCACAAGACCAAAGTCTGCTCTGTTGGATACCTGTATTTTTCACAGTAGTCTCTTTAGTTTCCAAGCCAGTGCCTATTTTTCCAATGTCAGTCTATTTTAACAGAAACTGTCTATCGTGAAGTGTAGGCACAGAAATGTAGAAATTACATGGAGCCTTAAACATAAGTCTAGAAAAGATTACAAGATTGTATTTTAACCATGAATACATCCATCAGAGGCAGACCTAGGAGAGCTGTTCAAGACTTCTTAAGACAATGTTTGCATTCACTACAAAGGACTATGATATGGCCTCCAAATTTATCAGGCACTGAAGAAGAACCCCTGTCTGAGGTGAACAGGTTGGCAGCTGTCACAGTGTAATTTTGGATCAGGCAAACACTTGCCCTGTAATTCAAGTCAATGTGAACCGAATGCAAAGGTTTGAAAGCAAGTAGATGTTTGTCAACATATTAATAACAAATCATATATATGGGCTGCAGTATCTTCAGCCATTTTATATCAGTTTAGCTGTGGAAAAATAAAGTTCAAAGATTTTGATTTCTAGTTAACTCTACCTGCAGCCACACATGCTCAGTGATGGCTTAAAAGCATAAGGGTGAAATTTTCAGACTTTTTGTTTCTAACTTTACTATTTTAAAACTATTTTTAAAATACCCACATAACTACTTACTTTATTTAAACACCTGGACAAAATTACTCTTTCCAGAACAAGGGCTAAATCTATCTCCAGCATGTAATATTATAAACCAAAATGGCGTATCAGAAAACTCCTGATCAGAGCTAAAGGCATCTCTTTCTAGTGTTCAATCATGACTTCAGTTCTACTTTGTTGCGATCAGAAGATATGCAATGTATGGCTGTTACTGACCTGCCAGAACCTGCCTATTCTTATTTTCTTCATCCTCTATTAGATGATGCTACCACGGTGTGGTTTTTTCAAGAGCAGATAAGGTGCAAGTCCTGTCTTATGACTAAAGGCTATTACTAGTTACGCAGATTACAAGACTTGTCCATTCATCAACTGGGTTCATGCTGAAGCTATTCGGCATCTGAGAATAAAGAAACTGATAAAACAGAAAAGTTAGTACATAATAATTATCTTCCCTAGGCTTTCAGATAACTCAATGAACAAAAGAAGCTGGACTGTCTGAAGTATAAAAACTGAGAGCATTCTACAATGTGCCTTTAAGCCAATATTCACATTTCCCCCCAGTGACTCTCCCTTGAAAATATCAGCGATATAATCATTCTTCAGTTAAAGCCTCCATCCAATCAACTGCATTTCCATTTGAAATATCCTTAACACCAGCGGGCCAGAACATTAAAAATGTTAACACAAAACAACATCTAACTTCTCGTGTCCTGCAATTTTTGAACATCTCTGGTATTCATGCATTCAAGCATAGGCAAGAGCACAAAACAAACTTGCTCTTCTCAAGGTGGCTATCTGAAACTATCAGGTGGATATGCCAATTTTAGTCAGAAATGAAAACCTTATATGGGGACTCAACTAAACAGTCAAAAAGAGCATGAGCTCTATGCACCCATTACACACAAGTGAAGTTACAGAAATTGACCTTTATTTAGTAATCAGTTTCTTTAACTTTTTTTTTGATACAAAGTGACATTTTCATTTAGTACAGAAAAATCCATGTCAGAACAGTACCTGTCTGTTTCAGTCGTACCACTGGAGTCTACTGTGATCTCAAACTTTAAAAAACAAACAAAACAAACAAAAAATTGAGATAAACAAAAAACTTCTGTCCCTCACCATGAGAAGTACTTGGACTACTAATTCATCCATACCATTTCATATTTATTAATTTATATATACAGTATTATAATAGTATGGTATAATACTATATAAAATACTATATATATATTTTAGTCATTTTTATAGTTCAGAATACTCTATATAGTGTATAACTATATAAATGCTATAAAAAGTATTCTGAACTATAAAATAGCAACTGTAGAACAGAATTTAAATTTAGGACCAGATCTTTCTTGAAGAACTGTGCAAGAAGAATCCCTTTTTTTAATTATAAAAGCTGCAAACAGAAGCAAAATTACAGCCTGTAGCGTAAAACTAGAAACCCTACATAATGAAATGTTAGAAACAGTGACTGAGAAGCAGGTCTACTCAAATAATATTTTAAAAACAATTAAAATACAGTACCCAGGAAACATGGCACAAGAAACAGAAGAAACAGGTACAAAACCTGTGTTAGGAACACAGAGTCAGAAGTGCAAAAAACCAAAAAGGGAACCGATATAATAGAGTTTGGTACAACAGGTAAATAAGTATTGCAACCAAAACTAAACGATCACTTATTTTTTGACAGTGAAAACACTAACAGTTTAGTACCTTTCTAAAGGCTTTTAATCAAAGCCCTAAAACTGTGTCTGCTCTTAAATAAAAACAGTCTATGTGAATGCTACACACTGAAGTACAAAGCTTAAGAATTACCCTGCAAAATTGCACCAACATAAGCTTTCCATATTTACAGTATCTAAAAGTGACAGAACACAGCATGCTAGGCCTAGTTTATGACTCTCCCCCACCAGTACTTAATCCAGGCCCAACAACCAAAAATTATTATTTGTCAACACATGTTGAACTTGGATTGCTCAGATACATTATGACATTTAAATATTAGCTTCATGCATAAAACAAGAAACAATATCAGACAAGCATTGACAGGATACAAAGAGTGGTCTGCCCTGTGTAGGAAGGAGTGTACTTCCGTTTGAGCTTACTCCCAAGGTGTACCAATTCAATCCCATGTTATTACCCGGTTGTCAAGTCAACAATGTGCTTAGAAATGGTCAAAACTGTAACTAAGAGTCACATTGCGCATAAACTGTCCGCTCATACTCAGAAATTTCACTCCATTTTGGAGAGTTACCTCATTAAGTGAAAGGACACTGAGTTAAAAAAAGAACAAAACAAAACAAAAAGACGTTCAAGTAAACAGCAAGAACCAAATACTTTGAAAAGGTTTTTGTAAACTTGTCATTCTACAGGGTTTTGCAGCATTGTTAAATTCATTACTCATGGACAAGTACACACAGGTCACAACCCTTGTCACAACCTGTCATGTGTACTTGTACGACATAAGAGACAAGCTTGGTGAAGTGATCCACCCCTTCCCACATGCCTCGTCAGGTCCTCATGTGTTCAGTGTTATCATTCCCCTTCATGAAACAGAAATCACTTATGGATATCTTTTATAAAGACAGAAATGAACTGAGTTCATTGGATAGAAAGTTAGTTGGTTATTTACATCTGGGAAGTAGTTTCACAGCAAAATAAGTCTACAGTGGGCCAGCTGGGATCCACAGGACCTTGTTTTGTTCTTGGTCGACAGTTGTCATAATCTGAGTGCAAATGCTTGAAAGGGCTCCTCCCTGGACAGTGCCTGGAGAAGAAGAAACCCCACACACAAATGAGACTGGAACAGTTAGGAGTAATTACCAAGAGCCGTCTTCTGCATTTATCTGCAAAGCGTTTATCAACAGATCAGAATTAAGCAACTCAACTCAGTATCTGACAGATGCATGGCTCTATTTAAAAAAAAAAATAAACAGAGCAAAGAGGTCAAGCATTCAATACACAGTTTCTTCTGCTAGCTCCTAAAACAATCCAGGGAAGTCAAGGAACTGATGGCTATAATCAACTAAGACAACTGTTTTGTAAGAGGCCTCCATGTACTATTTTCAGAGGCATCAGGTGGCAAAGTTTAAGTCTAAAGATGGCCAGAACCTGCTATAATAAACTTTCGCTGTTCAACATGTGCTGTTAAGAGTTTTATATTTATGGGGTAATATACATAGAGACCATAGCTGTAGCAACTAGACACTATTTACAAATATTAGAAGTAAGTTATGAGCAGCTCACAGATCACTGAGCTAAAAAAAACAGCAGCGGTTGCTACTCCAATTCTTATCGCCAACTACATTCAAGGAACAAAAGGCCAACACCAAGCAGCTCCCTGAAAATCAATTCAAAAGATAAATGAACACCTTTTATTCTACCCTTGCTAAACATAAAAAGTAAAATGCCAACACTGACACATGGGAGGATTGTCTTTAATACTTAAAAACTGAGGAACTTCATGACTTGAGAAATATATCAGCAAAGCCACTGGCCACAGTCATTGTTAATGCTGAAAAGGTATGGAAAGTCTTATACAGCTTAAGGCATAATTTTTCTTTTTGAAAAGAGAAAATATGATGTCACATAAACATAAAATATTTGGCTCTGCAATATATACTACATTAATGATGTCAGGTGACTTTGGATACAGAACACGGTAAACTGAAAAGGTCTATGAAAGGTGACAAATGGCAGGGAAGAAGTGATTCAGATTACACACTGTGTTCACAACTTGGTAGAGGAAACGCCAACTTGAAAGTCATCGGTCAAAAAGTGAACTTCATGAGGTAGTTAAAGAGCTCTGGTCTGAGAGAGTGTGACCTATAGCTCCACGACTAACCTACCATGTACAGCATGCCTATCTACAGGCTTGTTTTATGTACAGCATTATAACTTCAACAAGCCTAAATGTCAGTGCAATTTGAACACCAACCCTCTCTGACTACCAGCATCTGGAAGTGTTGATGACAGCTGGAGTCCACTGCACTTGGCACCAACAGAAGGAGGCCCTTCATCAATGTGAGAAGATACACATAAGACGCTCTTGGACTGAGTGACACTTCCACTATCAGGGTGAAACTAAAATGTCACAAATGACTAAACAAGAAGCAGAAGATAACATGTGGTGATGCAATCTGGCCACATGCATGTAAAGTTCTGTGCAGGTTTAGTATGTACCATGTAAAAACATTTGTATGGCTATTACATAACAAGTAAACGATTTTGTTGAGAACATGCGGCTTCTCTCAGGATGCACTGAACGAGCTCTAAACTAAACACACCCCTTTGTCTCTCTGCACTCGGCAGTTATGCCTCAAAATATTTCTGTAAGAATGCCATTGTTCAGGGGATGAAAAGTTAGATTTTGGTTAGTTTAGGGTGTTTGTTCTTTTTTTAAGTTTTGTTGCCATGCACATCAAGATACATTCAAAAGAGTGGGGATAAAATTCTAGGTATGTGGAACGACAGATAAATATACTCTGAAATGAAAAGAGACAGTCTCCAGACAGTTTTCTTTCTCTGATAAAAACACAACCCAAGACTGATTTCATAATTTTATGAAGTTAAAAAGGCTTCTAAAGGTGAATTTAATTATTCCAAATTACAATGGATGCTCAAGAAACCTTGGACAATCTTTTTTCCATTGTTGAAACATTTAAAGTATGTCTCACAAATCACAAAATCACACAGAATTACAGAAGGGGTGGGGTTGGAACGGACCTTTGAAAATCACCATTTTTTAATTTAAACTACAAGGGGTTTCTGTTGTTTTGTTTGATTTTTACAATTTAAAAAAAAACCAAACTTCTACTCCTTACTATGTCAAATTGTCAAATCTTGACCATAGTTTCTATACTACTGGCTAGTAATAAAACCTTTTCAGAACCTCTTTAGATCATAAGATTCATAACATTCAGAACAAAAACATGTAGAAGATTTCTATCTTGATATTTCCTCTCCTGGTAAAATAAAATAACAGAACATGAGTTTGTCAAAAGAGAAGGCAGAAGAAAAAAACTCAAGGTGCTCATTGAAAGGACATTGATCTTTTGAATTAAAGTGCAAATGGATTAAATTACCACTGTGTTCCTACTGAAAGTTTGATTAAATACTAACCTGTAAAGTACTTGCTATACTCCTGTTCTATTTTTTGAGCTGTCTCAAATTGTTCTTTGGAATGTTTTTGTGTAACTTTGTCCCTCAGGAAGATTGGGTCTTTCTGCTCTCTGAAAAAAAAAAACCAAACAAAAAAGAAAAAAAAAAGAAACACCTTGTATAAGAGTAATTTTTTTAATGGACTTGAAAAGAGTGCCTCTAGTTGGGTGCATACTAAAGGCTAATTCACATGCAAGCACAGACTCCTAGGCCCAGACTGCCATCTACTGTGTTTCAGCAGCATCAGCAGAGTCATCAGGATCATTTCAGCGCTAACAAATGTATTTGCTGTCAGACCAAGACAGTATTTCTTTAAAGTTTCAGCGACTGGAAGGCAGTTGAGGAAGAAAGAATATAATTTTTTCCTGTTCATATGAATTGGATCATCATCTCATATACATGCCAGTACTCCCTACACAAAGCTGGGCTCAAGTACCACTCTTCTAAGGGCTTGTGAAATATCAAGCATCAAGCAAATACAGTATTTCCATGTAATCATATATATGACACATTTTTAAGATGCCTCTTTTTCTATTACACAAGCTCTTGAAAATATATTAAAAAACCAGAGAAATACAAATGCTAAAATAATTATTTTAAAACATAATTACTAAAGTAACCTATCATTGCTGTGGAGCATTTCAGAGAACGCCAATAGAACCTGTGCTGTACCAAAAAGGATGTTTGGAGAAACTTTTGGTGCTCACACCAGGCAGAGACAATGTGCCACTGCAACTTGTACTGATGACTGCCAGAAATCCTTGCTTGATTAGCTTGATCTCTGTCACTTTCCAAAAATAAGAAAAAGCTGTAACGGTCACCATTTCATTTCCAATGGAGGTCAAGACATGACAGTTCCATTTATCATTTAAGTGCACAATCCTGTAGTGACAATGAAATAAACCTCATTGCTCTATGTCCTGTTGCTACTTTAAAGTAGTGATACTTATCTTCTTTATTAAATAGATAGTAATCAAATTTACCTACAGATCAGGTAAGATATATAATATATCTAATATAAGAATATAAGAAATCTTCAACTTTAAATATGAAGAGAGCACAAGTATAAGATCTCTTAAAAGTGTTTCTTAATATTCATGTTGGAAGATTATGTCCCTTCTTGCCAAATCAATCTATCAAAATGAGTGAAGTCTTTCTCAAACATCAGGGGATGGACTGGGGTTTGCAACTCATGTATTCTGTTCCTGGCTATATTCAAGCAGGAATTTCACAATTACTGAAAGAACACAGCCTGAGAAGACCACAGTACGTGCACTGTGCGGCAAAAGGGGGCTTCCCTTGCTCTGTTTACTGGAGAAGGAAGGTGGGAAAGCTGCGGTTACGAATCAATTGGCACTGCATCCACACCCTTCCCCTTCTAAGAAGGCGAAGAACAACTCTTTGTCATGGCCAACACTTAATCCTCAGTGGATCTCACCCATGTCTGTCTTACAATTTACTACAAAGGTTAGCAGGAAAGATCCTCCTGGAGGACATTCAGTTTGGTCTCCATGGGTTTCTTTGAAAGATTCACTTAACTGTCATGCAACCAAAATGAAGTTAAGACCATATACCTCACAGTGGATTTTATGAGGATTAATTTCCCCATTTTACAGAATCACAGAATGTTCTGAGTTGGAAGGGACCCAGAAGGATCACGGAGTCCAGCTCTTCAGTGAATGGCCCATACAGGGATCGAACCTTGGTGTCATTAACACCAGGCACTGAGCCAATCTCAGTGGCTGTTTTAAGAGATTTAAGATGACTAGGATGAAATAAACAGTAACAGTACAACAGACTTATTTTAAGCTAGAATAAGCATCCCTGAACTACACCCCTCACAGACTTACTTGATTTGTTTAGCATTTTTGTAGCGAATAAAAATTACAATAGGGTAGATATGAACACTGTGGAGCCGTTCGATGGCATGAGGAGCGATGTCAAGCAGACAATGACAATCCTAAGATCAAATGTAAATGCAAAACACTCATTCAGTTAAAGAGCACAAGCACACATGCAAATCCCCCATTTCTACCCCTACTTAAATCATAGCAACCCAAAAGAATTTTGCCATACATTTAGCATTTTGGGACTACTGAGCAATTTGTACCCGAAGGATTTATAACAAAAGACAAAAGATGAAAAACTGCAAGAAATTGCATTCATAGTATCAAAAGCATGCACTGATAGAAATAAAAGTACTTGAAGAACTAATGAAATGAAAACTCAGACTGAAATATATGCAATACATTTTTTCAAAATTTAAATATTCCTATTAATTTTCTCTTTCAGTAATCATAAGCAAACACAAGCATTAATAGGACTTCCCATGTGGTTTGACTGAAAACTGTAAGCAATGAACAGACTTTAAGTAACATCTGTCTCCAGGATTATGATGATGTCTATATTCTATACGACTGCATTAAATGGAATAGGTAAAAAAATTAAATCCTTTTTTGGAGGGGGTAGAGGACGGAATTTAAGAAAATTATTTCTAACTTTATTTAATAATACTGTAGAGGAATACGAGCATTTCTAATTTCTATAAAGTTGAGTTTGCTTTAAATAGTCACGTGCCAAAGTAAGGTAAGTTTTATTTTGTTTAGCTGCATGGGGAACAGTTCTCCGAATGTCTTAAAGGTTGACACTGCTAACATAAATTCCCACCCTCCCAACACAAGTATGTAAATTGTACAAAGAACTACAGCATTAAAATTGACTCACCTTTTCTGTTATCTCTTTTATTGAAGCGACAGTTGTCACATCAAAATGGCCACTCCTCCGTTTGTAATCAATAAACAGACAATCCTTCACACCTCGTTCAATGGCTTGCTGGGAAGCTTTCATAACCTCTGTTTCATAGAAGAGATCCCCTTTCGTTACTATTCCTTAGGCACAGAACAAGGCTAAGAAGACAATGTCTGCAAGTTCAGATTCTTGGGGTGTTATCCATGCTTGTGTTAGCATTTTGTTCATTTATACACACTACTGTCATGTATTCTAAGCGTGAATAAATGAGTTATATTTGCATACTTACCAAGAGGACACCTGCAAAATTTTCCAGGGGATTCTTTGACCAGCATGTCTTTCACAGCATCAAGTAAAGGTCCTAGAATAAGGACAGGCCTAGGGGAGGTACAGTCCACTTTCTGGACACGCTGATAAGCCAAACTTGCAGAATCTACACACACAGAAGATATTTATTAGTAAAAGTATACATTTCCTGGCATTCCTCAAATAAGCAGAAGCATCCTTCTAGGAATTACGAGAAGACCTCCTCTGCAAGGGCAAAGGGCCTTGACAAATACAAAATACAGTCAGCCATTATTGTGATTTTTCCACTTGACAGCTGAAAAAAGACATTTTTCTAATTGAACCTAGTATTCAATTAGAAAAATTGAACTCCTCACCTCCATCAATTGTCCCTAAAAGGGTAAACAATACACAATATTTGGTATCTCTGGCTTGATTTGTTGAGCTTTTACAAGGAAGTAAGCATTGTAACCAACATGATTTTTCTAAAGGAGTGAAGAAATAAAAGTGAAGATTTTGAGTGGTGCACAGGATTTCTGTCTAGACTAAGCAACCAGGACAGAAATTAAATAGTTGAAAGGAAGATCAAAACCATGCATCAAAAAGAATCTCCCTCTCCAAATGAAATAGCAATGCTAATAGGTCTAGGAAGAAATTACCAAAATATTATTTTGAAACACACTGGTTTGTAATTTAATACAAAGAAAAATGTTATTAGAAATAATTTTCACCATTTGTATTCAGAGCAATTAGAAAGTACCATTATTTGTTGTGCTGGGCTGCACCTGATTGAAAATGAAAGAGAAATAAAGGCAAACCCCTCCCAAGTATAACAAAGGGACTTGCCATCCAAGAAAGGAATTGAGTCTGTACTGATTGTATCTAGAGCCAGTAAATCTTTTCCATCTTTGGAACCACTTCGCTTATGTTTATGCTTTCTTCTGAAGAATGACCTCCTTGCTGCTGCTGACAATGTCTTAGATGAACTGTTTTCATCTTTAGCCTCAGACATGCTGTGTCTCCTGTAGAATTCCTGATCCATCCTAGAATAAAACAGACAAAATGGCTGGTATTTAAAGTTATCTTTTTTAGAATTTTTTGACCGTATCATGGCTGGTGATGCTGTGTCTGATGCACCCCAGGACACTGTCATTTCTAGTTTATTATTTAGCAGCATTAAAAGAAACTTGATAGAGCAATATACTTAATTCAATGTGTATTAAAATATGCCATCCCTAAAATGACATATCTAAGAATTAGTAACTCCCAGAAAGAACAGAAGCAAACAAGTCTTCTATCTCACTAGTCAGACTTTTAAAGACAAATACTTTTTAAAGATGAACACTGCAACTGAGGTCACTTACATATATTTACTTGGAATCTGTCCTCTTTCCAGCTTCTGAGCATTCTCATCTAGCTGCCAAGCCATCCAACAACCAAAATTTCCCTGTGGCAGAGTGTCATCCACATATAAAATGTCATCTTTCTTAAAGCTTAAATCCTGTTCCATCTCTGCCAGACGGTCATAAAGTGCTCTGGAAAGGAAGACAAACAGGCTCTGCAAGTGGTCTATATCAACTCAAGGGAAGAACACACCTTTTTTGAAAAAAATTAACAGATTAGTGGCACACTCTGAATTTCAAGAACACACCAGGAGTGAAAAGTGAAGACTTGCTATACTAGACTGTGTACTCACTGTCAGAGAATAGCTGGATAAATTAGCAAACTAAATTTTAAAAAACATGGCAAAACTGATGTCCTCTCTCTCTCTTTCATGATGGTCAGCACATTATCCTAACAGCCTTATGCTGCCATTACCAGCATGCACAAATACCTGATGTAGAATCCATCTCCAGGAAGCTCTTTTATCTTATTAAACTCTTCTATTCTGTATTGAGTCTTTATTTTGATGTTTTCTCCAGGTTTCAACATTTCAAGATAAGCTTCCTCAGCCGTTTTATTTCGCATGTCAATGGACCCATACTGCAAAACACAAAAAGAAACCTTAAGACGTGAAATTGTATTTTAACAAAAAATACAACTAGGTGAGCTTGTAAAACATGCAGAATGAGTTTGTTTTTATCACTTGCAGGTTCCATATATATAAGTCTTATCACTCAACTCTAGTACAGTTTGCACCTTAAGATGTCTAGCAGGAGACTGAGACATTACAGAGGAAAACAAAAAACTCAAGTGCAAACAGCAGACAGGTACTGTGAGAGAGCACTTCTTTAAAAAGTTTTCCAAGTGTAATCTGAGAATCATAACATTCACACTGAAAAAAAATTAATATATTTAGGGATAGCAAGTGATCTGAAGGAGGTCAAACATGATTACAAAGAAAAATCTAGATACTAGAAGTTAAATGGGAGAGTCTCAGTGCTCACTTGTATCTGAAAAGCTCATAAAGACATGTGTTTATCACCTTAACAGTCTTCACAAGCAGGTAAATATTCTCATTTCAGATACAGAAAGCAGAGTCAAAGACACAATATATGGTATGGGGAATTATAAGAGAGAACTGGGTTGAGAGCTGTAAAACCTGCCTGCAGAGGCACACGGCAGCACAAAGGAGCACATGGCGGCACACAGAGGCTTGTCGCCACCGGACCCTGGGGGAAGGAGGTGTCGCACAGCAGAGCCCCACAGAGAGGAGCCTGCCCAAGCTGAGGGACGGGTGAACAGGGAGTGACCACCCCAAAAAAGGACACTGAGGAAGTGTGCTGCTGATGTAGCAGCACGGGATAGGTCACGCCATGTAAGGAAATACTGTGCCTTAGAAAAGTGTATAAAACCAGCTCATTCCTTTGAATAAACGATTCAGATTCCCTGCTGGTCTGGGTCCATCATTCAATCACTGACAAAATGGTTTTCCCTAAACTCTCTTTAAAATTTCATAGAGGTAAGATCAATATTGTTCTCTGTTTTACACTATCTTTCATAGCCTTGCTTTTCTCCTACATACAGCAATTGGATTCAAAACTTCCCATTTAGATGAAGGGAGCAGGTGTTAATAATTACAGGCAGACAATATGTGAGTCCTTTCAAACTTTAGGGCATCTTGTGCTATCAACAGTGATAGTTCTCCAGGTTCACATCATCCAGCTCCTCATGTGCTGCAGCCAAAATGCAAGTTTGCTTTCTGACCGTTCCTACCTGGGCTTTGTGGCAGGAACTCAACATTCACAGAACATTCCACACTGGGGGACAGCACAGCACTTGGTTCCTCCCTCTTTATACCATCCCAGCCATTCTTCAGTACACTGCAGGCATTTCTGAAGTGCTTACCTCAAGTATCATGTCACCCAAGACTAGTCCATCAGGTCCTTTTGCTGGGCTATCATCATCTACATCTGAGACAAATATTCCATACAGGTTTCCACCACATATTTGGATCCCAAGATCCACTTGGGATTTTTTAACAACAACAATTCTCGGTTCAGGAGTCCTTTTGTTTGTGTCCACAGGGCCCCTTTTGGCAGAAAGAAATAACACATATACTGGAATTTTAAAACTTGCATTGCAGAAAATCAACCTGCCATCTGAAGAATATATATTTATATAAATATTATTCATAATAGGTCACTTTTCCAACTAAACCAATCTTGCAGAAAACTTTCTTCACTCCTTACAGACCTCATGTTTCAGAAACAGTCTGAAAACACGTACATTTATATTCGGGGGTCCACTTGTTTGCTGACTTACTTCAACCAGACACGGCAATCACAGAAGTATACTTCATTTTTTAATACCCTTCATATCCACCCTGACTATTTATTTTCCTTTAAGACAAAAGTTTTACTCTCTACCTTAAGGAATTCCGGGGACTTGTAGTTGGAGTGGTTTGTTTGGATGGTGGTGTCATTGTTCCTTCATCCTGTTCACTCACAGTGTCGATTACAGAATGATTGTCAGGCGTTGCAGCTCCACTGCCTTGAGGGGTGGAATGATTACTCACAGGCTCTAAGCGAGAACTGTGACAGGGGAAAAAAACAGAACAAAAGACTGGCAGGTCAATGCTAAATATTTTCCACTCAAAATTTTTAATTTGGCTGTAAGTCAGTTTTAAAGTAAGGGAGATAAAACCCAAACCCTATAACTGAAATGAGCATGCCAAAAAACATATGTTCACCATAAGTCTAAAAGAAAGACAAAGCTCTCTTTTGAAGTGTGATCGTGCATCAAAGTAGGATGGGTAATTTCACCAGGTCATATGCCTTCTCTAATTAATACTGGAAATTCTAATCATGGGAAAAAAAGTAAAAACTATTTGAAGTATTAAAATGTCATAATCCTACGAAGAAGTCATCTTGGATTTTAGTTAGTAAATTTAAGGATTATGCCCAAATAAAAGAGAGAATATATTTAGATGCATCAAACATTTTCCTTTTGACTAACATGTATTCATACATTACTTTTCCGAGCAATTTCACTTATCAGCACACACGCTCATGTTTGCAAACATATTAAGTGTACAGAAGTTAGTACTAGCTAAATAATTGTGTGGACAGGAGAGCTGTTTTTTTTCCAAGTCTAGCCAGCCTTACCTTGACCGTGAGTGATTGCCAAGCTGATACATGTGTGGGTTATACTGGGCCAGAATGGTGATGGTGTCGCACTGCTGCCCAATGATTAGCCGAGCCTGTTGCTCTGTGGCATTTCTCAAATTTATTCCATTAAACTATGGGAAAATTGCACAAACCAGAATGTCAAGTTTTCAAACTAGCAAAGCTAGCAAACTCGTTCTTTCAGTGTCCTAATTAATGTCTAAATGCTCACCCAGTCCCACTGGAGTAAATAGAAGAATGAAAATGTTGCTAGACAGTGATTCCTAGGGTTTACTCATTGGAAGGAATCATCATAATTTTCAAGTATTTGGTAATCTGAGGAGGAGTTTAACAATATTTCCACTGTTAAAAGACATAGGTATTCTGAGCTGTGCTACAATTTGATATCACTGATTAAATACAAGTTGGTTCAGATCACCAATCTGAGTAAATTCAGAATTTAAAGATAAATTCAGCTCTATTCAGGTCTATTTTAGTATCAGAAACACTGTGCAACAGAAGGTGCTTTAACATGATGTTACATTTACAAAGCAGCCCTGTACTTTACAAAATGTTACTCTCTGTGTTTATCTAACACAGTAGGCAGAAACATCATTGAGCCTGCATGAGTAATTTTTTAACCAGGTATCTTAGCTAAGGAAATGGCACAGCAACAACAGCATGAAGCTCGTAACAGCCAGCTGCCTCAAAATATACTCACCTCACCAGGCAGAGTACGGTGTTGGGACTTTTTTGCTTTAAGTACTGAAACTAACTAGCTTAAAATTTAATTGTATCTATATAAGACGGAATGTAGGTATACCATCAAAAGACATTACATTTATGATAAAGCCTGAAAAAAGTCACAATCACAATTACAGAATATTACAATAGAGAGTACTCTTTGCTACATCTCACAGTGCACAAGGTTTCCCAATACAGTCTTTTTGGGGAAGGCAGTTATGGCTGCAGTCATACAAACTGATTTATTAAACCTTAGAAATAGTAAGCAAACAATTACCTCCAGTAACTGATCACCATATTCAAGGCCAGCTTGATGGGCAATGCTCCCACCTGTTACTTTAGAGACAAATATTCCACCATTTTCTCCGCTCACAATGGAAATCCCGAGTGGCTCAGAACCCTTCTGCACTTTAACATGGCGTGGCTCTTCCATGTAGGGCCTTTTAGAGGAGATAGTTAAAACTGATTTGGAAAAAATTGCACTTGAACCACCACAATATCAAACTTACATGCAATATTTATGCCTGTCTGAACTGTAATAATAAAATAGCTTTAAACAGTTACTTAAAAAACCCCACTAACTGTCAACTGTCTTAAATGCATTCCCTTAACACCATGCAATGTACAGGGGCAGAAGTAAATGTATACCAGGTACATGACTGCTCTAAAAAGGATGGTAAATATGAATTATAAATAGTATGGTCATGAAGTTGATAGGAAAGGAGCTTCCAGATGCATATAATATGAAAGGAATTGAACCACTGCATATAATACGTCATTGTCAAACCATATTCCAGAAGAGTATGTTACAAATACAAATGCTGGGAGTCTTCATTGCCAGTGAAAATAAACTTAATGAATAATAAGGTGGTAAACCAAAGGACAACAAAGCACAAATATCATATTTCATATTTGTATGCTGGGAAACATAAATTAGTAATGAAAACTAAGCAGTTGCAAACTCAAGCCATTAAGACAGCAGTTTGCATGGTAGCATTACAATTACCATGCAAATTCTCCTCAGGGCAATTATCCAAACGTAAAAAAAGCACAAAGTGCGCAATACTGCTCGAGAAGGACAACCTTAGATCAGGCCAACCTCAAACTCCTTAGTGATGAGAACCTAGGCCTAGGAGCCACAGGGATTCTCAGAAAAGACCTATTACGGAACAGATATCTGAAAGATGTAGAAGATTTGAGAAGACAAGAACACTTAGAACAAGACAAACAGTAGTAAGACACTAGTAAGTATAACAAGAAAATGGCTTATACAAAAGAAAACCTTGATACATTCCCCTTTCCTCCCCCCATATTTGGGATGTATCCACCTGCACAAATGGGGCTGGTCCATTCATGATGTGTATAAACAAACAGTAGCCTTCTAAAAAGTCCTGTTTTTTACTATTACAAACTTAATAATGTCTACACAGCAAGAGGCATCACCAGGTGTTAACAGTTGAGCTCACTGTGAATGAAACAGCTTGGGCACCAGGTGTGGTGTTTTTTTTATTTTAACACTACTATACTGTATTTGACATACATTAATTTGAATGTTTTCTTTCCTAGCATTTCATTATGCCATAGAGATTCTCTAAATTGTGCCTACTGCTTAAACTATTTTGTAGTGCTCTTCAGAGATGAGAAGAGTTAACTGGACTTCACTCACTACCACTGAAGTGAGTGAGGCTGAGGAAGGGTATTTTTGGGAAAAGTAGGATTTGGGGCTGGGGGCAGAGTTGTTTCATAACTGTGCATATTGCCACACTTTGAAGGGACATTTTTGGTAGCCTTCTGCAGCAGAGGCATAATAGTTTGCCAGCTTATTAATGCATATGAGATAAAAACTGTTGGCTGCTGACATGAATGCAAGTCTGGAACACAGTCATCTTACATCACTGTTAGAGGCAATGCCCTCAGCAATTGCTTACCAATGTACTGAACTTAGTACTGATGCTTGCATTTTTAACATGTAACCTAAATTAACTAAATTCTGATAACTTGCACAAAACCTATTTTTTTCACTCACTTATGAGCGTGTAAGCAATGTTATATGAAGGTTCTTCATGTCACAAAATTTACCAAGATATATTATCTCATTAAAAACTGAAACTGCATCTTTCTGAGCTTTGTTTATTGTACTTTTCTGCTTTTTCATCTACCACTCCCATTTTTAATTTGTTTGTTTTGCATTGGAATAAGAAAGAATCAAACCTATACAAATTACACAGGATCCTATCTGAGAATTCTAGTAAGTACAGAATGACAGATAACTATGCCTGTATAGCAAATCAGTAATAAAGTAAAAAAGAATGATAACATTAAAAAGATGTTTTATTTGATAAGCAGTGCTATCAAAATCAAGTGAAGCACTTTTCTATAATATTCAGACTGCCTGCCAGAATCCCTAGACATGGCGTAGATAAAACATCTTAACTGATGAGATCTTCTAATTTTCATTTAAACTAAAATCAACAGAACAAACAGAAACTGTGATTTTTTTTTTTCATCTATGTTATTATTAATTTTATCTGGGGAAAGGCCAAGTGAGTTATTTGTATTTTGTGGGAAACAGAAAGCTTATAAAACTCCCCAAAATTTAAACATTTCTTAGGATAGATTTAAGTAGCTACTTTTCTAAACTGAGAACTGTTTAATAGTTTGTTTTGTTTTAAAAACCCACCACCAAACCTTAGAATTATACTCTTCTTAGAAAGTGAATTCAGACTATACATTAGCACAGCAAGAGTGATGGGGCTGGAACCTGGATGTACTTCAATAATCTGATCAATGTTAACAAAAATTGTTATTTCCCAGAGATCAGAACGTGTATCTTGTGCTCAAAGACACAAAAATATAGGAGTGTCAAAACCCCAGCTTGTTCAGCTGAACACTCACATCATTAGTCATGTGAAAGAGAAAGACATCTGACTTGGAATTTGCAAGTGACAATCAGAGGAACATTTATACAAGAATACAAGTTGAGTACATGTAGTACAGAAGTCACACTGAAGTAAGAAAGAATGAAAATTCACAAAAACCTCTTTACATTTCGTTTCAAAATAACACTGTACTTTGTACACAACATTCTAGAATTGCTACAGTAACTTAGTCACAAAATCTTCAAAGAAAACAAAAGTTTAATATAACATTTTATGAATACGTTTTTATTGCTACCAAAAAAGTTAGAATACAGGATAACCTCATAACTTTACCATTCACGTTTTTTGTGGTCAGTGTTTTTACATAAATTAAGCATACAAAGGGGTCTTGAAGTCCACATAAATGTAACCTATTTCAACACATTGAAGCTCCTTTACACTGCCAGAATGGCATTTAGCTGCCTTATTGGAAATAAAAGTCTGATTCAAATTTGTGTCTTACTGTTCTATGCTTTGAATTTGTGTAAACTTTTTCATATATTCGCTCTAGCCAGATCATGATAAAATGAAAACAGATGTCCAATACTGATACTATACGCAACGTATCTTTGAAATACTCATTGTGAGATATAAAGTCATTAAACACAAAGCACATGTTT
The DNA here is from genome assembly GCA_013397865.1 of Struthidea cinerea. Taxonomy (NCBI): domain Eukaryota; kingdom Metazoa; phylum Chordata; class Aves; order Passeriformes; family Corcoracidae; genus Struthidea; species Struthidea cinerea. The sequence goes on along the minus strand of VZTI01005570.1, from coordinate 3,384,199 downwards.
TTAAGAAAGCTATCACATTAGATTCAAATTCTGCAAGCAGCTACACATATACTGAATTATTAGCAGTGGTCCAGGTACAGCCAAAGGGATCAGTCAGAGCAGTAAAATTGCATCTGTACATATGGATATGTTCTTCCACAGTTACGCGCTCAATTTTTCATGTTATCTGGTTATATGGAATCAAGGCACAGTGGTTAGAGCACATATTCTGCAATGCTGAGGCACCTGATATTTAGCTATCAGATGTAACTAAGTTTTAATTTTGTTTAGATTTCCAGAGTACAGAACAAGGCTATCGTAAATAAGCATGTGAGGTAGTTGAGCTGAAAGGGTATATTCCAATTTAGACTGCTCTTACTTGGTGTGGCCATTAATCTAACATGGAAGAAACAAAACCTTAATGAAATCACTTATTCTTAAAATCCACAAAAGGTTACTTTCTAAAGAAAATAAAAACATTCAATAACAGGACTGAGATGCACCTCTGCAGCTACGTATTTGTTATTTAAATTAAATGTTCACATTCCTTTAGCCTCATAAACACTCAGAATTTCCTCAGACACATTTGTAGTAAAAACAAAAAACCTGGGGACCTTACCTATCTTTTCTACGTTCTCCAACAGATACGGGGCTAATGGAAATCCTAGGTAATGTAGAAAGGGAGTTCTGAGACTGGCTGCTGGTGAAGGAAGACGTTTCCAAGTTAAGAGGTGACTGGGGAGGAGTAATCAAGCTGGGACTGCTACATTCAGAGTGTGACAAGGAGCCTAGGAAAAGTCAACAGTTGAGTTTTAGTATCCTGCATCTGTTGTAAGTTGGCAGATCTACCCAGTCACAGTGAAAGACACCACACGCCTCTGAAACAAGAAAGAGGACTGTCTGTTCACTATCTGTTAGTCATGTACGGGGCTTAGGCAGACCAGGTAACTCATTTCAGACAGTGCAGACTTACTGTCCTTAATGACTCTGTGTTAAATCCGTCCTAAGTGTGCAAACAACTACTGCCGTTTTCAACGGGAGACAACGTTACAGACAAGCTACACCATAAGAATGTCTGAAAAGCACGTTAAAGAAAAATAATAAAAGACAGGAAAGAAGTAAAATAAAAATCTAATATGTAGGTGTGTTTCCAAATAAAATATTTATGTGCAGCCCTTCCCTTTACATAGGAGATATATTATGCAACACCTGAAAAAGATAACAGAAGCCAAGCATGAATCCTACACAGGGACAGGAAAGCTCTGAAAATTCAGACAAGCTTGACATGACTTAGTTTGCATCTTTACACTGCTTGTACCCTCCCTAAGTAATCTACCAAACAAGTGCCCTGACACAGTTTGCTCCCTTTGAAAAGCTAGAGAAAATAAACTAAAATTATTAATCACAAATGAAAGCTATTTTTAAGAATTGTATTTGCCCAGTTAGGAAAAGCACTGCACACAATACATTAAGGCTGCAGAACATTTGAGCGATGATGGCAGTGAAGAGTTGCTGATTGCTGACAGCAAACTCCTGATTCTGCAGCACTCCAACTACTGCTTGTCTTTAAGCATCTTCCACCAAGCAATTTTCAGCGAAGTACTGGAATATTTTCAGTGCATTTCAAAGTATAATTTACAATTAGTAATACAACAGTAAATAAATTATATACTTAAAGACTGAAAAAAGAAATGCAACTCATCTCACTGTTAACATTTTCAAGGCATCATACTAGAAGAAATGACAACTATAAAACATACAGCAATGCTTAATCTTACTTTTGTCTGCACTTTTACTCAGTGTGTCGTGTACTCAAGTCAACTATCAGAAAAAAACGACTTTCTAGTGAAAGTTTCTTTTCTTTTTTAACATTTCCCTGGCAAAATGCAGATTTTGTTATCTTAATAAAATTGTCCTACTTAGATTGTGGCGTAACCCGATTTAACAACTGCAAGGGCTTTTTATCAGTTATACTGAAAACAGTATGACTAAAATTACTTATGAAATAATTCACCTCTGTCAGAGCCCATCATGGACCTTGGATATCTTGGTGTTAAAGGGATCTTAATTCGTTCTGTTCTGTATTGCAAGTTACTCGAAGAACCTATTTTTAAAACAAGGAAACATTAAAATGACAGAAGTAAAAGCAGCTACATTAAACAAAAAAGTACATTTAGATTGTACTTCTTCAGTGAGCATTAAAATGGCCTCTAAATGATCATGGCAAAAGCTTTGATGATTACCCTCATAATTGTAGCAAATTATCTTGATCACACAGTTAGTATAAACAGAGCACAATGCACCTACACAGTATATACGCACTGTTTATTCTCGTATGAAAAAATATTTTGAGTATTTTTCTATGAAGTTAAACTTTACTCTAAGTCCAAGCAAGAATCTAACAATCCATAGGACTTTGCAAAGGGCATTTAAAATATTCTGATTACAATCTGCTTGGATGAATACATCACTGATACTGGTCGCAAATTGTTATGCCCCTTTTTGCTGTGCTTATAAAGCTACCATGCTCTACTCAGTCTTCGACAGAACACAGGAACAGAAACACATACAAAACCCCCAGTTATTACATAAATTAAAATTTAAATAAATCTAAAATGTTAAAATGTCACTTCTACAAAGCATGCATTTGCTTTGGTATCATTAGGCTAGGCATAAAAAAAAGTTTACATGTCAATCAACTAACATAAGCATAATTTATTTTCCAAGAATACAGTTTACATTTGACCATTAGTCATCCTTGACTTTTTGTTCAGGGGGCTCTCTCCTTTTCTTTCTTCTCGCCAGCTCACTGAACCTCAACCTTTGGCCCTGCCTCCCGTCTCTCTAAGGATACTTTCAAAGTGTAACAGGCATGGAAAGGAGAGTCCCTCACACACATAGACCATTTCAAAGAGACTGTGAAGAACAAACTAAACACGGCAACTTCCAGGGAACACCTTTAGTCATAAACCCACAAGAAATGAAGCAAAGGAACACCAGAAGCTTTTAGGCTTCGCCAATGATGACAATGCCATAACATGGGTACTTAAGGAGCTTCCCATTTATAATTTTCTCCAATATACAGAAGTCCCACAGGAAATAAATCAGAAAAGCTAGTTACCAAGTCTGGCACTAGATGGCAATGAATTTGAGCCATGAGATGCTCTTGTACGTGAATTTTCAGAGTAGTCATTGGAGTGTTTATGACTTAGGTCCAAACTCAGGCGACCTTGATGCTGGGAACTACATCAAAAGAAAAGCAGTATAGGGCAACAGTTAGAATTGGGCAAAGAACTTCAGCAAATAGAAATTGGCCAACAAAAAATTTGGTTAGCCCCCATGCTGCTGAATGAAATGAATGCTTCTCTCCTTCCCACTTTCACATTGTCCCATAGTTTTATGAATTATTAGAAGCCAGAAGAAAAATAGCCTTGAAGTACTATAAAAGAGGAGAAAGCTTTGTTTGTTTGGGCAATGACAAGAAAAACTACTAGAAATTAGTTAATTAAGAAGTTAATTCTTTGTCAGTATCAGTCAGTGGGGCAGAGAAAAACCTAATCCATCAGTTACTGAAAGACACAAAAGCAGAAGTTAAATCATTTATATGCAAAAATAATGCATTTAATGATGCATTTAATAATGCAATAATGGTTTTGAGAATCCTGGATCAAAATAACACACAACAGCAGTGTGTTTTACTCTGCACTCTACCAAACTACCAGAAGCAATTTTAACCTAATGAAAACAAAATTTTAGGGACATAAAAAATTCAAAACACCTGGGATGCAGATGCTGATGACATATTTGGCTGGCAACTGATGGGCAATTGTTGGTGTGAACTCTATGGCTCCAGGCAGTATAGATTGGATTTCTCATAACAGCAGTCACTGCAGGACACGGTGCTAAGCTTCTTGGTACCGTCCCTGCTTCAGATGATAAAAGCATATCCTTATCAACATTATTAACATATAAAGCACAGATTTAAAATATACCTTAGTATTTTATAATTATGTATTATAACATTTACATGTACGATAAATAAAAATATTAGCATACAAACATTATTAAGCACCATATGACGCCTTTTTGATAATACATGGATGTTTAAAATCTTGTTTATAATTCTGTAATGAGTCAGTAATAAAGTGGATTATGTTACCAAAAATGAAGCCATTAACAGCATATGATTTTAATATGTGCTAGTAAATAAAAAGATTTTCTGTTTTCAAGTACAGAAGATTTTTATCCAGGAATGAAAACTCTGCATTTAGTCATCCAACCTGCATGCATGTTTCTATTTGGCACTTGAACTGACTGCAGCTAAAATTATTCTGGTTCCTCTCTTTTGTTGCCTCAAAGAGGCCTGCTTCTAACGTGACTTTAAATTCTAGTATTTCAATATTTATTTCTGAAACTTACTGCTCAAGCTGTTCTTTTAAGTACACTCATCCTTCAGTACTAAACCAAAGTCTGATTTTCTCTTAAATGAGTTGGTATCATAGAACACAACAGCAAAAACTTGTTCTCATTTCAAGACATAGACTCATATTGTCTAATATTGTCTAAAGGAGGTTTGACTTGACTCAGGTATTGGGCAAAAGCATCATGCTAAGATAAAAGTTAACTACAAGGTTAGAAATAATACCTTTTAATACTTTTTCTACTACCATAGAGAGAGAGAGAGAAAAAGTGAGAGAAGAGTAAAAGAAATCAAAGAAGAGCAAAAGCTTCTTGGTGTGAGCTACTCTTGAGCATGTCTTTACATTCTGAGAACTGACTGGGACACCATTGTTTGAAGCTCTCCATTTTTCCAGATACACAGATTATTACCTTCATGTTCTCCAATAAGAATAAAATCTTCCATAATTTCTAGAACTTACAGGAGTTTGGGGCTTTACAAGAAGAGAGGATAAACTCATAAAAATCAATATCATCTTGATTTGAAATTTAAGATTAATATACAACTGCTGAAAACTGAAATCTAAGACTAGACACTAAAGAATGAGCAAACTATCTGACAACACATTTACCACATGCTTCTTGACTATTTCAAATTAACTAGCATACAACATCCTAAATTACCTCGTTAGGCACTCCATTTAGTCAGTCCCAATTCAAAACCTGCTAACATGAACTTCAATACCAACAACTGTTCGATCAACTGAGACAAAATTGGGTTTTCTGTTCCACCTGATTATATTTATATATATTGAGCTTCTTGTGAGTCCCCTCTTCAGTATCTTAATATCTCAAACACATTTAACCTTTTATTTAGATGAAGATCACAGTCAGTTTGGGCACTCCATGTCAGATATCCCAAATATTTCCAACAGGTAGAACTTAATATGTTTCACTTCCTGAATAACAGATCTTTTTCCTTGGAAGTATTTCAGAAATAAAGGAGCTAAAGTCTGGGATACCTCCATTTACTTTCAAAAATACTGGAAAACTTACTTGTCCCCCTAATGGACAGGCTACACCTTGTTCTGCACTAATGTATTGAGAAATTCTCTGCACAGAAACTGATGAAAACAAATCCTTCAGGCAGAAGTTGCTCAGCTTCCTTAGTGATTCTTAAACAGGTTTCACTTCTTTACAGTCCAAAAGCTGAGCACACCATGTTCAGACTACAACAGACCATGGAAATATGTTTTCTGAGTCGTGTTTTTTCTGTACTTAACTAAGTACAGAAGTACTGACTAATCCCCAATATTGTCCAACATGGACAAATGCCTTGGGGCATTCCTACAAAGCAGTTAGGTTCTGTCACTCACCTCCTGACATGCTGCCAGGGCACAAGGCTGCAGGCACAAAGCTGTCGCTGTGCCTAGCAGAACGTTTTGGGGAATATGGTGCCCATTCCTGTAGCTCTGGAGACAGATGCTCCTCACTAGCTGGAGCATATTTCTGCACCTACAGAAACACAGAAGTTTGATTACAGGAAGTTGGAGATTTAAAAGAGTAAAATAGCCAAACTGTGGAACAATAAGCAACATGAAATTTTCAAGTATCCATTCCAAAATGTGCCACCACAGCGCTTCTTACACCTTTGTCTTTCCATGATGTCCTTCTATCCATTTTTCCTCCCTCCTACTTTGTTATTATTTTTTATTATTTTGCAATCTTCTTAGGCCAATATTTGCAATTTAACTAATATTTTTTGTTTCAATTAAACACCCTGGATTTAGTTACATTTCTCCTTTAAAATGATGCTTTCACAGGATATTTCAGCCGCTATTGCTGCAAGTATTTGCTATAGAAGATCTTGCTAAAAAGCCAGAAAGCATTTTCCTCTAAGCCTGCATTTCCAGATATATGTGGAGTAATCTCTCTCCAACAAGCAATTCAGGTTTTAGAACATCACTACTTCTGTTCTGTATATAACAAGTAGACACTGGTGAGTTAAGAACACATGAGAATAGCTCAGATATTGACAGTGATCCAGGAGAGCTGCAAGTGCAGGGCTCAGCACATGGTGTTCACACATCTGAAATGTACAACACAAAATATGAGACTGATGCATGTAAAAAGTGAAAAATAATTATTGAAAATGTTCAGTTTTTATGATAGCAGTATTTTAATCAAATGAAGAGTTACTGAGAGCTCAAAGTCTCTAAAAGGCAGAGGTGCCTTCTTAGAACCAGTACTTGATCATTTTAATGTCTGCACTAGTAATTGTTCCACCTACTACTCAGGAACTAAAGTACACCTAAATTTATCAGCTTATCAAAATACACAAAATTAACTGTGTATATACACATCTAAATAAACTGACAACACCCAATATGGCTACAAATTAAACTACACTGTATTTTGCTATTACAAATACTACTTCAGGAGTGAATGCGTGCAGACTGGGCACTACTGTCACAACAGCCTCATGTAGTTGCAATGGACAAGAGCAATTCCATCAGAAGAAAATTTTCAGAGTGAATGATGTCCACTTTTTGAGGCACAGTATCACTTGTGCTCTCCAGCCAACAACTTCAGAGTTACAAAGCTCTGCCTATTTTCTGGGCGGACAGGGGAAAGAGAAGAAAAATAAAAAAGGATCATAGAATCTAGTTTTAATTTAATCCTAGAAAAAAAAATTAACTAATGCATAAAGTAACCTTAAAGAAACAAAACAAAAAAAAAAGTCACTGTAATTCTATTATATAATTTTTTTCTCTACCTTGAACCAACACCTACTTGACACCTGTAACACAGCTTGGGCAGTACAACAAAGCAACTGCAATATGTCCCCATATATCCTTTTGGTCTCTTCAACAATGAGTGCCAAAACCACCCACTCTGTTCCAGCTAACAAATCTCCTGGGCATAAGCCCCCACCTACATGTGTCCTTGTCACAACTGGCAACTTTTCCCTCACTCATTTCTCACTATACAAATATTACTACAGTTATAACCAGGGCAGTGTATATGCTCATGACAATGCACTACAACGAAGAATGGGACTATCAGTGCTAATGGATCAACCTGATATTCTACATAAAGCAAACACCCCCTATTCAAATGTGTTCAATATCTTGATGTTGTTTTGTTGTTACATATGTGCTAAATTATGACATGAGAATATGCCCTCCTTCACTTCTTGCAGTGAAGTTCTTGATGAGAACTGGTGACCTTTCTCTTAGCCATACTACTCTTCAGACCAAATCTGCTGATTACAGCTACAAAATTAAACCCTTATGCTTTTCTGTCATTTGGTGTGCTGGTTTTGGCTGGGATAGAATTCATTTTTTTCACAGTAGCTTGTATGGACTATGGTTTTTTTTGTTGTTGTTGTGCTGGAAGCAGTGCTGGTAATACAGGCATGTTTTTGTTTTTGCTGAGCAGTGCTTACACAAAGGCCTAAAGCTCTCCATAACTACTTTTCCTAAAAATGTTTGGGAACGCATAAGGAATAGAAGCAGACAAAACACAATGGAAGCAGACCAAAAAAAAAGGTATAAAAACCTTCCAACTATTCTCATATACCAGTATTGCTGCAGGATATGGCTCTAACCCTGAACTACTTCCCATTCAGCTCTGCCATCTGTATTGCTTCTAAAACTCTGTGAACAGGATGGGATTATCCAGGTATAAACAAGTAAGGGAAATGAATATGAACTTCTAAGTCATTATGATGTAATTACATTAAAAAAAGTAACGCTTCTATAAACTTCAGTTGGGAAAGAAAAAAAAATCTCTATCTGCCAGCTGAGCAAATCTGAGGCAGTGAACCTGAAATGACGTTATTGATTATGCCACTTTATATAATGCACTCATCTAAATAGGTCCTTCCCAGAGCACAAAAAATTTTTCTTCCATCTACTCTGTCAAGACATGACCCACCATCTTCTCAGCAGGGCTGTTTATTCTAACCAATTATATGCGGATTTTGAACTTGCATCATATTCTAATAAACAGTTCACTTTTGTAGTGTAATGGGCCTAACACCCAATGAATTTCAGATAAAATGCACAAAATTATTTAGGCACATACAAAGACTTACAAAAAACCAATATTATGGATGGTACACCTTCTTCCATTAAATTGTACAGTGATCTGGACAACCAATCTGACATATGTAAAACTTCAGAGACCCTATTTCCAGTTTTTCTAAAGCTGATACTTTGCGTTTTTATTTATGTCTTTTTAGGTTGTCAAAAACATACAAGAGCCCAGATGTTCCAACAAGCAGCACAAAAACCAAAGATATGGCAGCTAAGCAGACCCCTATCTTTCTGTTTGGTGGTCACCACTGCCTGTTAAATACTGAAACTCCACAAACTGGTTTTGTATTTTGTGATATACCAAGTGCCAACTGAGCCTGAGTTCAGAAGACCTGAATTCTGAGGACAGGCTATGCTTCTCCTGCTTCGGTACATAACTGGGCACCCAAAACTACACTGCTAATACACTTCAAGGTTTCTAGTTTTGTGCTTCAATATAGCAAGCTTCTACCTGAAGTGCAGGATTAGGAATGGGCACAGGGGTCATTTTATGCCTCAGAGCAGGAGCCGATTTTGGCCTTGGTCTTTTAATCTCTGGCTCTTCAACTCTTTGAAAGCCAATATCATCTTCACAGGATTTCCTTGAAGATAGATGAGTGCAGTCAATTCCCTCCTCCCGATAATAATGCCCAGCATTCCTGCTGCGCCCTTTGAGAGTAGCAGAGTCCTGTTTAAGTGCCAAGGAAACTGGAGCTTGGGCAGTGGCTGGGCTGGTGGGTGGTGATCCTGTTGTTACTGTAGACTCTGATGCAGAGCTTGCCTGCGGTTTATGTTTAAATTTGATAGAGTCACTTCTCTTAGGAGGAGTTGGAGGAGTTGAAGCCACTTCAGCTTTTGATGGCTGAGGTGAATGGCCTGTCACCTGATTAGGGGAAAGGTACTCCAGTTTGGGAGGAGTTGGTGGCCTTTTGAAAGTATCAGGGTCAAAAATAGATTTCCTTTGTTTTGGCTTTTTGTACACAGAGAACTTTTCTGTTTCTGTTGCTGAGATATTAACCACGACTTTTGGCCAGGTACCACCACTGTGCTTAGTTCCATGTCCTTTGTCAAACGCTGTCTCAACCATCATACAGTCAGTTCCTGTAGGTTCATAGGGGAGCCTCCTGTTGTCCAAGTCAACAGCTCCATAGCCTTGGTCCCCATATGTCTCTGGGCTGAAGGAGCTGAGACTGTGTTCTGAATTACTATGGCAACTGTGCACTGTGTTCCTACGAGAGTCTACTCGTAGTGTGTTATTTGGGAAAGGTTTGTGATCGCAAAATGGAGTGCTGCCCTGATCACTCTGCTCCTTCTTGCCATCCATGATGTCTGGATTGAAAATGTCGGTCTGGGTTGAGCTGTTGAGTTTCAGATTTCTTTTATTTTGTGCTTGTATCTCTGATGCATGAACTCTACAGTTTGATATTTTTTCTGAATCCTTCAAATTTTCAAATATATTTTGACCACTCCAAGATGAACTCTGAGGAAAAACCTATAACAAAAACCACATGCGATCACCATATTGTGGCTGATTTCTGTTTAGTATGAGTCATATCCTAGCCTCCTTCATTTATCTATACCTGAATATACACTTAAAAATATCATACAATTCAAAGCACAGAACATCAGATAAAATGAAGCTAGAAAAATTTTTGTAACATTTTCAGAACAATTCCCAAAGGGCAACTCCACATGGTGGCAAAAGTACTCAACTGAAAGAGAAGGGACCTGCATTCTACTTCTGCCTCTGATAAGTGATGCCAATAAGATAACTTTCATTGCCCATTTCCCCTCAAACATTTCATCATCTTACTTTCTTAAAACCTCAAGCTTTCTAGATCTGAAATTACGACTCTCAAAATCCATGCGACAGACCCAGAATAATGGGATTCTAAACTCAAGAGCAAATCAGAATAATACTTTTATAGAAATAAGTCTGAAAAACAAAGCTTTGTACTTCATGATAGCAAAAGTTCAGTTTTCTGCACAACACCCTCCTGACTAAAAGTTACCTTTCGTTAGTCAGCAGGCAGTTTATCTTTCACATACAAAAGTGCTGCAGCTCTGAAGCAAAACACAAGAAGCAGCAAACAATTGCGGTAGCACTCATTTCATGTGACCAGCAAACAAATGGGAAAGAAGACAGTAAGTTAGTCCCATTTCCTACTAGATGGCACAAGAGCCTTACCTTGGAAATAACTGTTGAGGGAGTGTACCACCAGTGAAATGTGTCCAGATGGTTGTCTTTTTCCCATTTTGATATACTCTTTTTTTTTAATATACTCTTCCCTGAACAACTAGAATAATTCTGTATAAGTTCAAGAGAATTCTGCAAATTTAGCTTCTGCTACTCACCTTCATGAGGGACAGAGTAAGGGAATCCCTACAGTTTCGTAGCAGAGCTTCACATTCAGTAAGCGATTTATTATCTAGTGCAATGCCATTGATCTATACACAAAAGAAACCACAACAGATGTCTGTAAATCAAAGGTAATAGGTGGGGAGGATGTAAGGCAGAGTATCTCTGAGACAGGGAAAACACTACTCTACACACGTATACATGACTGAAGTCTGGTTGATGTTTGTGCATTCCTCAAGAGTGGAGAATAGAAAACTCCTAGGTACAATCTGCTATTCCTGCAGGGACACAGTGTAAAACCCCTGCCCTCTGTGCAGCTGTACCGACAGCAACCACCTCACCTTTCACAGAGCACAAACCACACCCATCTCGTAACAGAGCAAATGAACCCAGGGACACACTTCCTCCCCAGAACAGAGGACAGCTGTGGTACCAACATTTACAAGACAAGAAACCTCTCGTCCAATAAAGGGATGCCTTTTTGGAACTGACCTTTCCTAGTCAATATAAGAAACACAGATATCATTATATACATACATATAAGTCAAGTGTGAAGAATAAGCTAATGCTTGTGACAAAAATGCTCATATGAACTCAGGAAATAAGCTGCACATTATATTTTGTCACTCAGCATACAAAAACATTAATTTAGAATAACTATTCAGTGAATTTACAAAAACGAACTTAATATTGCAAAAGTAAAAAACTAATTGGAATGTTTGGCATCTTAAACAGTAGCATCAATGATAACACTTCAAAATAAATAAAAACTTAAAAAGGCAAATGCAATTGTAAGACTTACAGCAATTATTCTATCTCCCACAGTAAGGGAACCCTCTTTGGCAGCTGGGCTTCCGGGCACAACAGCAGCAACAAATACTCCATTTTCTAGACTGACTCCACTATCTGAAATACACAAAAAAGAATTTGATTCTGCAATTCAAATATAGTGTTCAAATGGCATGTCTGACCTGCCTGCACAAGAAAGAAATATGACTACCAATCCAAATGAATTTCAATTTCTGAAAACCTTTTCAAAGAAATAACAAGACAGGGAAAACAAGGATCTTGAGTATCCCAAAAATTAATATAATCACACAAAGATGGGGTAACTGGGTTTAACAGACTTGTTTGCACTCCCAGGAACATTCCAAACAGGCAGCTACCTACAGACAAGTATTTAAAAAAAAAAAAATCAACTAAAACCCACCCAAGGACAAAAAGAAAAACTGTACTTACAGAATGAAGCTATTAATAATAACAGCATTCTTGGTTTGTTAAAAAAAAATAATTAAAACCCCTATCTAGGAGATGATAACAGTGCAAGTGTTATTTAAGCAAAGGTTCAGAGAACATGTACCTTTATGGCAAGCCTTATCTGGCTGAACAAACATGTGCATTTACATCCATCCTTTATAGTCATTACCTTTATGTCCAGAAACATTGATGTGAAGAGGTGTTATCACTCGCCCACCTAAAGACTTCCTTCTTCGCACCACCATATTAATAACACCTCCTCCATTTAGAACAGCTTTTATAACTTGCTTTTTGTCCTTATTGGTAAGATCCACATCATTTATCTTCAGCAGCCAATCATTCACTCTGGTAGATATACAGAATTAGGCAGGTCAGTTAAAGCACACTTTGCTGGACACAGCACATGAATAACATTCCATGAAAAGGCATGCAACAGAGCTGATCTCAATAAACTCATTCTTCATTATCTGGAGTTATCTATTCCTGAAAAAGCATTAAATAGGAGCTAAATGAAAAACAGGACTGCTAGCCTGCACTGCACTAGGAAAAGTATATCCTTAAATCCCTAATGACTACTTCTTATCTAAAAGCAACTCTTTGTACTGAGAAGAGTTACTAAAAGCTGCTATCAACACTAAGAATAGGAGATGGTTCCAAATGATCCCTTGCTCCACTCTCCTTCTCTCCTGCCCTTCCTCAAAACTTACCCTCATGTCTTTCCCAAAATTTACATAAAAAGATCTTTTTTAAAATAGATTTGAGGAGATAATAATGGAGTAAATGGGGCACAGTGCAACAAAAGAACATTTCAAATCCTGTTGAGTTTTAAGTGCTGAGTCAACCAGTGTTTAATTTCTGTAATGCTTTTAGGCATTGGTCTTCTCAGTGTAATTTCCCAACCAACGTTAATAATATACACATGGCAAATGATTAAGAAAAAAGAACTTCAAAAAATGAAAATAATGAAGACAATTTCCAATATGCTCATATTTAGTCAATTATGACCAACAGAAGACAGGTATCTTCCAAAGTCAAACCCTACCTTAACCGACCATCTGCAATACTTCCTTTGTCTACTTTGGTAACGAAGATCCCGCAGTCTCCAGGGAGATACGGCTCATTCACACCTTCTGCCACATCAAAACCAAGTGCTTTCAAGTCCATATCATCCTAGTAAATATTAGTAACAAGTGATTCAACTGCACTGGCAAACAGTGTCTGTTAGCAAGAGGCATTACGGCATGTTTGCACTATGTACTTACATTTACAGGGTTCCTGCATCAGGCAAGTTTTTATTTTTTGTACGTAAATATGTAAGTTCCCAATTCCATTAGTTACAGGTGTCCTCTGGCATTAACACTAACAAATGTGATGTACCAGCCAAACATTTCAAATAGAAGAACATACAAGAATTACATACATAGCAGCAAAATAAAAATTATGGACTACAATGAAAAAAAGTGAAATTATATGGAGAAAAATACTGCTAGGTTAATGAGAGGAAGTAGAGATTATCTGGATTGCTGAACATAAGAACTTTACTTAATATGCCAAAATAGAAAAGGATTTAATTTCCTCTACAGACAAGCAAGAGATTAGCATCTCCTTTCATCCCAGATTTTCAAACTGAAAAGAAATTTTGCCCTAAAATACGTGTTCACCATGAATAAGTACTTTTAATACTTTAAAATTTCTCATCAGCATATCTGAGCAAAAGTAGGAGAAATAGTTTAGTGTAAAACTATTTCATGCATAGATTTTAAGTGTTGTTGCCTGTAAAAGATTGGCCTCTAATATCATCATTTCCTTCACATCTTAAGTTTTGGCTGCCTTAGCACTGCCATGTCTGCAGTGAATCGCAAACTTAAAGAACCCTATACTAGATGGACCTGGGTACCCTGCAACATTAGGTGTAGGAACTATTCTTATTTATAATGCATATGAAGAAAATTATAAAGTTTGTATGTAACAGCTTGGTTTTATCAACTACTTTCATGTAGCTCTAACTGTACTTGCTGCCTCCATGTGCTCCTACGTCGTTCTTTGCCAAACAATAAAGAACTAAAAAGACCAAAATCATATTTTTAATCTTACCTAGTATTGAAAGACTATAATTGGCTTCAGAGCTATCCAATACACAAGACAATGCAGTGTATGATTTTACTTACTCTATCTTTTTCAAATTCTACCACTTCTGTTTCCCATTCCAGAGAATCTGTATCTATGGCTGAGTCATGAGAACTATGGGCCATCAATTGACGAAATCTGGCCTCCTTTTCCAATTGATTTTCCATCTTTTCCCTAGGCAAAGAAAATTATTACTTGCAGACAGAGACAACCCCCTTTTAAATAAACTGAAAAAATAATGTTATGATTGTGATAGATTTTGTATTTGGTTTTCTAAATCAAAAATCCAAGCTGTGTCAAAAATTTCCTTCAGCTTCTGTCTTTCCAGTATTCTTGGTCTGCTATCAAATAGACTTTCCATTTCTATATATTATCTTAACATAGTCTTACATTTTTTGCAGTATTTTTACATGACTAAGTGAACTAATAGGTTTCTCACATCTTCCAAAATGCCTTTAATTTACCCTCAGATGAGCTCCATCAGTATGTAGGGCATGATAAATATCAGCGGCAAAACCTCTCCCATAAACCAGTAAGTAAACAGTTGAGAGGAACTAAACTGCAGTTAATATGACTTTAGTGAAAGGACCCCAATATTGTTTAAGTGTATCTCCGCAGCACAAAGCTTACACTAAGAGTCTCATTAATAAGATAAAATTAATACTGTCCAGCATAATAATTTCCATGATAACTAAAAATAAAGGCAATGCTTCCACACACAATAACATGAATGCCTGCTGCCTACAGCTGTAACAACATATGGTTCACTTAAGAACACAGCTAACGAAACAAAGTTTTTATCACAAACTTCCATGCAGTTTGATCATTTCTCTAACATACTTCAGTTCCTTCAGTTCACGAATGGCATCATTTTTCTGCTTTCTCATGTCATCCAGATTGCGAAGAGCTTCAGCCAAGTCACTCACAGCCCGGTCTCTCTCTCTCCTTAAGTTGTCACACAAAGTTCTTCAAAAGAAAAAAGTTTCAATCTAGTTACTTAAAATCCTATTAAAGTAAACTGGTTTTACCACATTGTATAGTTAATGTAAAATTTCAAAGAGGAGTTTCAAAAGGTATCTATCTGCAAAATAAAAAAGGATAAGGAAGAAAAAAATTACATTAGCTAGGACTTAATTCTTCATCCCTTTCAGAAACTTGTTTCTATTTATCTTCTTTAAACTAGCAGAAAAAACCTTTATTTAAGTATTTTCCCTTAGTTCCTTAGATATATTTAGTAGCAAATATGTTGGATACTTTTTGTGCATGTTCCCACAGGTAAAGAATTATCTGCAGGACTAGAGCTACAGCAGGATTATTAGTATAGCATGACTAAAAGAATGCACTACTGGCTGTTCCTATGCAGCAGTGCTGTTAGACTCAAGGGTATTTACTAGAGACATTTTGGTTATGAAAGCACAGAAAACGACAAAGATCTTGTAAGGTGCCCTCAACATTTTAAAAAAATCACCATGTGACAGCTAATGCAGAGGAAGTGCTAGCAAATCCAGCCATCCTAGAACTGCATCAACTGCACACCAGATGTTACAGAGATCACTCATGTATCAGCTAGCAGTTGTTTACCGTATACTTTCCCGTTCTGCAACAATCTTATCCCGCTCTTGAAAGGCCCAATCCCTCCTACACTTGGCTACTTCTGCTTCCTGGACAGCTTCCTTTAGTTCTTGTGACATTGCCTCATATTGTTTCCGAAGCATTTCTATTTCTTTGTTTGCTCTTTCTATGTCTAGGGTAGCAGAATCCTGTATCTAGGAATTAAGAAACACAGAGAAGTATTTTAGGTACAATTTTTAGGTACTTATGCACAAACAGCTTTTACTATCTGTATGTTGCCTGATGTATTCAATTCTTACATTTTCATGAAAAATATTCATTTATTTTAACAGCAGCTCTGGGGGGGTGGGAGGAAAGATAAAACCTGTTGTAATGCATTTCATCCAGTAGCACACAGATTTGTACAACTACATAAATAAGAATCCTCACTTCAAAATAACAGCAGTGAATGTTTCATTTTTCAGAGACGACATTCTATATTTCAATCTTGTTCTGCTCAGCAGAAAAACAGAAAAAAACCTACAAGTATACTTGGAAATCAGACACACTACTATATCACTTACAACACATATTTCCTGCATTAACACCTGTTATTTACTCTGGGACAACAATCTCAAGACTTGGGATTCAGACAGGTCCCTTAATTCCAAAGCAATGAAATTGAAGAGCAATGGAATTGAAAGAAAGTTTTTATTTAACGCTTCTTCTTTTAGATAAGAATTACTTCATTCTTAAGTTAACTTGTCCCTCTAAAATTCTCTATTTTGAACAAGAAAGATGGTGACAACAGTAAAACAAATACACAGAGAAAACTCCAAGCTTGCAGCACAATAACACAAGCCAACTACAACAGTACAGCCCACCACAAGCTGTGGGCTTGCAAACAACTGCATGTGGTTATCTCAAGAACGTAAATGAAACTAATGAATCCAGACTTACTGACTTATAATTTTGTTAAAATGTAAACTTTTTCTATTTATATTTACAAACAGAAACTTAATATGAAGCACAACTGTATTTCTTCCAAACAAGAATTTCTGTCAGTATGTCTGGAAGAACATACGTGTACACGTATGTATTTTTGAGTGACTTGAGGAAAAGAGGGAAGACTCCCAATGTGCCCAGACCTAACGGAGCTAAAAAAGAAGAAAGGCATCACTGAAGACTTGCAATACCTGACGGGCTTGATAATATTCCCTTAGCAGATGGTCTCGCTGGATGATAGCTTCAGTTCTCTCTTTCCTGGCAACATCTCTTTCTTCTTTCACTGTCTCTATATCCTTGCAAGCTTGATCAAGCTCCTTCTGGGCCTCAGCTTTGTCCTTCACTTCATGACAGTATTTTTCCAGTAACTCATTCCTCTCACAAATCGCTCGATCTCTTTCCACTAGAGCAGAGTTTAGTTCCTAAAACAAGATCCGTTGTTTGCAGTAGGTTAGGTTCAGAAGGAAATAGTTCATCTTTCCAATTGGATACATGTCATGACACCTTAAAAGCCTAGAGAGTTTACCACTAATGTTCTGAAAAATGGGAGCAGATCACATTACATACAAGTAAGTACTAGCAAAGAATATTAAATGTGGTATTAAAAATAACACACCACCACATGAGCACAGTGCTTTGTCAGAAGTAAGCAAGATTCTGGGAGTGCTCATAGCTTTGAGGAACCTAAATGAGAAAAGGTTATTAACCAGACAGACTTGGTGTTTTTTAAAAAAAAAAAGTTGGTAAATATGGCGAAGGGTAAGAATATATTACAAATATTTTTAAACAACTGCTTCAATTTTACAGGACTGAAATAATTTAGACAACCCAGCTACATAAGCGCCTTACAGCTTCTCCCTAAGTTTTAAAGGAACATTAAAGTTATATGCCATTAAGATACCAATGTGCCACAGAATGTTCCAAGATAAAACTACAATATTCTATAAAGCAGAACGACAGTACATCTTAAGTGTGGAATTCAACTGCATTGTAATAAAAAAGATAAGGCAAATGTAGATGTGTCCTAAAACAGAATCTGCCCTTCTAAATTATTTAAATTAGGCTTCCCATTAAAAGAATGGGTCATTGAAATGATCCAATTTCATGCCACTAAATTTTCAGATGGCTCAGCTCTCTAGAAGCATTCAGTCAATGGCTACAAAGAAGTCCTCCTACATACAGGCACTCCTAGCTGGAAACTACTGATGTTTTGATCGCAAAAGACTCACCACAGACAGCTGACATCTCAAAAGCAAAAGAAAGAAAGGGTTCAAGTGCTTAAGGATAGAAAGACACCATGTCATAAACTGATTTTCATTCTACCTCTACAGTTCGCAAAGAATAAAATGGAATATTTAAAGCACAGATGACAATTGCATTTTGCTGTACTAACAGAATCGTTTTTGAGTTATGCATGTAATTAAGACTAGTCAGACTATTAACAATGACATTAAGAGAGCCATTTTTGCTGTAGAGTAACAGACAAGCACTAGAATTAATGACTGTCAGTGAATCTCAATTACCAGAACAGCCAAGTGCTTTCAACACCAGTAAGACCTTCCTTGCTCAGTACCTCTGAAGAGAGAAAAACCCCTGAACTGTCTGTTGGTGCTGACAAGTTTTAGTACTGCAAACAGCATTTTGCACAGTTTAACTATAGTTTGCATAAAACTTGCATTCAAATGTGTGTATAAAACTTACACAAAAATATAAAGCCTTTTCCCACAAGCAGCTGAGATGAAAGTCACAAGGAAGGCAGAGGGGAAGTTCTCAGCAAGACCTTCACTAAACAAGAATTTACAGTTTTTTAAAGTGATTGGAAAAAATACACACTACGACAGTTTAATTCAGCATGCTCAATATAAACCATCCAAATAGGAGCAGCCATTGCCTCCAGTGGTCAGTGGTAAAATTTCACCTCTTTTTCCTGTGACATTTGCACAAAATTACAACATGACAGCACAGGGAAATGTCCCATTTGGCACTGACTAGAACAACTTCTGTTTGAAAACAGTACAGCAGTTTGAGTTGAATGATTCTGAATTTGTGAATTATTTTTATGTTTTAAAGAAGTTCTCACATCTGAATATAACATAAGGACAAAATATAACAGATCTGTTAAACAGGGGAAAAACGACCATCACTGAGATGAAACATAACATTCTAAGTATTTGCCAGAGCAAAAGATTATGCCAAACAAAAAAACACCGTTGGAGAAAGGAGAGGGGAAAATCTATAACATCCAATCCCTGGCTTTGAGTGGCTGAGTTCATGAGGACTTAACCCAAAACTGTCCATTAGTGCAAAAATCATGAGATTTCTTCTATCATTTATAAATACCAGAAAATTAGTACATTTTAGATGTCTATTGAACCAATAAGTTTGGACATGTGTGACTAATAAAAGCTTACATGTCTAACTTGGAAATTAACTGTCTGACCTCATCAGTAGCTGCTCAGACACAATGCCTTAAAAAATCAACCTCTTCTCCATTTCAGTTGTTTTACAGTTTTTCCGGGGCACCAAAGGCACACTAGCAAACACAAGCTTCAGGGAAGAAACTACATTTAGAATTACCTAAATGGGTTCAGTGCTGTTTCAAACAATCAATTAACACTACATAACAGGGCACTTAAAAGTACTATATATCACAAGAAAAGTGCAAAGCATTAAATTGCCTTTTCAGAGAGCACCAGAACAGCTATGCACTGAGAGGATAATCCCACTTACAGGGCACATATTTCAGGATACTATTTCAAGTGCATTGATACATTCATTGATACATGTTTTCAATGTTTCAAACATTTTCCTAGACAGAACTAGAAAATCCTTTATGCATTGAACACAGCTGCAGCAAGCCAGTACTATATGATGTAAGAACATACCTCTTTACAAGAAGAAGAGTCTTAGCTACAGGAAAGAAAAACGGGAACAAAAAGACAACTCACAGTACAGTTATTTTACACCTTTCAGAACATTACAGAAGCACTTATTTCTGCTTGCTGAAGGGCCAGCTCTGGAGGTGAAGAAAAATGTAATGCCTCTCCCTTGCAAGCACCACGCTCACCAGTCCTAGGCTCTTGCTGATTCTTGTTCTAACAACCCTTAAACTCAATACCTACGTATTTAAAATTTTAATTCCCTGCCCCTTAAGGCACTTCGGCAAGTTACTCATAGTGCTACAATGACAGATATAACAAACTGGAGCAGAATGACTAATTGTGGCTATTTCCATGAGTAACCTGCCCTGATGCTTACCCTACCACTGAAATCAACAGACATTTTGATTGGCTTAAAGGCTTTGATGAAGGTAGAAGAGGTATGAAACGTATTAAAACCTCACTCACTGGAGAGCTGAATTACTAAGCTGACAAATATGCAGAGCTGAAAAATATGGCTTCTTAAAACCAGAATTTAGTCATGTTTAGAAGCTCTGATGTCACATGACACAATCCACATTAAGTTCCTCAAAAAATGGTGTTATTTGTTTAAAAGAAAGCTCCACACCCTTTTTTGTAAGAGTATTTTGTTGAGATGTAATGCTGTGAAAAGAGTAAAATGAGATTTATAGGCAATGGAATACATTTGCTTGTATCTATTTCATGCTAAATTAAGTATTTGTAAACCAAATAGTCAAGTGAATGCATGTCAGCGGAAATGAAACTGAGCAGCAAATTGTGTTCTGGAAATCATAACAGCTTCATTCTGACATGGCTGTGATATAAGCATTTCAACAACATATTGCTGAAAAATAGAAAGTTCTGGTTTCATACATTTTAAGGCATGCCTGAATTCTAAAGAAAAAAATCTTCAAAATATCCTCTTTAACTTATAAGCAGTAGAAGGGCAAATGAGTAAGAACATGCATGTCAGCACAGGCTTTGCGTAAGTATTTGAGATGACTTGATCATGTACCGTCTTAAGCCACAGCAGATAGTATCCAGTGGTTCCTGTAGAGGTTAAAAGTTTAAAATAATGAGTATTTAGACCTATATTATTATAGAGAGCAT
This sequence comes from Struthidea cinerea, assembly GCA_013397865.1. Classification (NCBI taxonomy): domain Eukaryota; kingdom Metazoa; phylum Chordata; class Aves; order Passeriformes; family Corcoracidae; genus Struthidea; species Struthidea cinerea. The sequence goes on along the minus strand of VZTI01005570.1, from coordinate 3,363,434 downwards.
TACTTAAGAAGGTATAAAAGACAAACACAGCAAAGGAAAGGATTTATAATATGCAGAACAGAATTAAGTCAAGTGAATAGCAAATTTCAACTGGCAGGTACTCTGTTCAAATATGCAAGCTTAATAAATTGATAGTAAAAAGGACTGCTATAGGAAAACATCAGAAAACAACTTCCTCTTTGCAGTGGATTCCTATTTTCCATTAATCAGTCATACATTCCTGATTCCAACATCAACAGCACATACTCATTTCCCTTCCCCATTAAAACAATAGGTTAGTACCTGTCTTAAAGCTTCCATCTCTTCACTGGCCACTCGTTTCTCAGAAGAGGTGTTCTTCAGCTTGGACTCTGCAAGCTCCAGTTCTGTCTGAAGCTTATCTACCTCTTTGATTACTTGATCTCTCTCACTCATTATGAGGCGGTACTCATTGAAAACGGAATCCCTTTCTTCCTTGTATTTTTCTGCATCCTTGGCTGCTTTCAGCTGCATTGTTTTGAACCTTGTCACCTCTGACTGCAATCGCTCCATCTCTCTCTGCAACTCTTTGTTTTGTGCTGTGGCATTGCTTAGTTCCTGCTGTACTGATTCAAACCTAAAATCAAGTGGAAACACCAGTAAGACAGTTGTTATATATTTTCATACATTAAGGATTTGGCTGGGTAACCAAATGTATCCACTGGTAAAACAACCACAGAAGACTTCTTAGAAAATGTATTCTCTGTGCTGCAAAATAACCACTGCTTTAGGAACATTAGTGAACCTTAAGGAATATTAGATAACCTCTTTAAGGACTGAACCACAACAATTATTAGGAACCATTTATGAACGTGGAAAAACCATTTTTTGGCTTTGGTCTGTATGAGTAGTGTATCACCCCTAACAGTCAATGAAAACATTCTCAACACACTATGGATGTTCTTTGTAGTCCCTGTGTGTGCTGATGCCCTTCCCCATATGGTTGACTATGTTGGCTTGGTATCAAGGAGCAGAGAGGGGGATAAGTGTGGTATAACAGCATCTGTGCCCTTCCTTTTTAACACGTGCACTGCTCATAACAGCACCTTCTCAGTGAAGCAAGACTCCCAAACCCCTGCAGCCAGAGGACTCTGCTGCCAGCCCAAAGCCCTGTCTCAGAGTTCCCCCCAGTCTGCAATTCTAATACCATGAAAAGTTAACTTAGGCTTGAGATGATCTTCATTTGCAAAACACCTTAGAAATTATATTCCCTTACTGATTTGCTTTTATATTTAAATAAGGATATATATATGTACAGGCTCACCATGCATTAAAGGGTTTGTTTGGAACAAAGTCGGAGCTTAAACAAAATTCTGGTTATATTTGACTCCTGTATCTACAACTAAAAATAAACAGAGGTTGAAAAGCAGATCATCCCTTTCTCATACGAGCTAAACAATGGTTAAAATTCCTCATACAATTCCAAAACCATAACTGGGAAACCCTTTTCTTAAGAAAATGCACCATTTCTCCAAATTAACATCCCCATCACACATTCTAGAACCTTTCAGAATTTTTTATATAAATACACATGCTTACTCATCACACCAAGATTACATACACTAGAGGAAAATTTTAGAAAAAAGATGAGAAAGGTATTTGTGATTCTACCACAATGCAAATAAGATGCTATATTGGAATTGATACCTCAAAGGTATCAAAACTTGGTTATACCTCCTAAGAGAGGATGAATATTGCTGCTGGAAATGAATTGCTGTGTCCCTTTGCTTCATTAGCATGTCAATCTGTTTCTGAAGACGTCTGTTTTCCTCCTCAGCCTGTTCCAGGCGGCTCAGATCCGTGTTGTGACTTGCAATCTTCTCATTGTACCGTTTCCTCAGGGCATCATAGTCCTTCTTCACACCCTCCAGCTTGTCCATTGCTGTATCGTAAAGTTTGTTTAATATCTCTGATGATCCATTTTGCTTCATAACCTTAAAAAGTGCCAGAAAGTCTATCAATAACCTTTACCATGAATCAGTTCAAGAAATTTGATTTAAAATATATACATAAGAAACAAAATTAGAACAAAAATATATTAACCAATTTTAGCAATCATTCTTTTTAATGACTAAGGAAAGACTTAACCTCTTCTAAGTGCCACTGTTACTCTAAGCATTATTACACCTGCTTTCTGTCTGCTTTATCACAAGTGCACCAGTGTATGAAAATCTCTCTCTAATGGCAATTGTTATGAACACCTATGAAAACCATGTTGTTTTTGAAGTACTTGTAGTTTTAACAAGAAGTAATCACTATTTGATGACCAAGATGATAGCGGTAATTTAGGAGATGTCCACGAGGTGGCATTCCTGATAGGTTGCCTGTATCCTCTAAGAATGAATTAAATAATCAAAACTTAATGAGAATAAAATCTAGCCAAAATATGTTATACACTCAGGCATATTATTTTAATATTCATACAATATTTCATCTGAGAACTTCCCACAGAGGTTTGTGTTTCAAAAACCATACATAAAATATGAACAGGAAAAGAAAAATCCATTTAAACATGAATAAAGCCTGACCTGAATCTCAGCTTTAAATTAATTTGCATCAACGTAGGAACCTTGCTGTAAATCGCAACACTGATGACACATGACCAGCAACAACCTAAGAAAGCCCTAATGAGTGTCAGCAAATCGTTGTTCATTCTCAAAAGGCAAAAAATATGCCTGAAATAAAGCCTAAAGCCTTCCCCCCACCCTTTTTTTTTTCATTTTTTCATTCTATGCTCCTTTTTTCTCATTTTGTGTTTTAAATTGAAATCTGGCCCTGAAGGAGCAGTGGGAAGAAACAGGAATGCTCTACATAGAGAGGTGCCAGGAATTATATAATACTAACATTAGCCTACAAAGGTATGTTCCTAACTATCCGAAAATAAAAAGTATAAAAAAATAGAAGGAAAAAAGACAGAAAACACGAGCTCTATAAAAATTTGAAACCCAACACACAGCAGCTATCCTGCACAAATTGGCTCCACATCTTCTTTCATGTTCTATATTCAGAGTAAGGACCAGTTCCTGAACATGGAGGAACCTGGATGCCTGCAGACCAGAAGGGAAGGGGAGAGCAAGAGGCTGCCCACTCTTCACTGCCCAGAGGCAGAGGCCAACAACTGACATTGTTAATAAACCACTTTGCTACACAGGCAAGATAACAGAGACTAAACTTCTTCAGTCTGACATTGGTCTCCTTTAACGAACCAAGATATAGAAAAGTGGCCCTGGAACAACACTGCGCTTGGGCTACTTCCACACCATTGGGGTTTTGGGAGCTCACCTTCTGTTTTTTGTCTTTTTCTCTCTTGTGGAATTTTTTCTCCCATGCATGTTACCACAGCAACAAATTGCTGGGTCCTTGGGAGAAACAAAGGAACTGGCCACAGGGGGAGGGGTCCAGGGAGCCACCCTCTTTCACCTGGGCTGGCTGGCAGTGAGTGCTCTCGGCGTTCGTTCGGAGGGAGAGAGGCTGCCGTCCGTCCCGCTGCTGCAGGCTTTCCAGCTGCCTTTCTTCTACCGGAGAAACCCCGAGATTCCCAAACCCGCCTTTCCCTGCCCTGTCTGGAGCCGGGCTGCAGCCGCGGAGCCTTCGCTACATCGTAGCTCCGCACGCCCTGCCCCTGCCAAGACTCCCGGGGTTCCTGCTGCACTCCGGAGTNTCCGGCCGGGCACCGGGATCAGCTGCCCAGGGGGTTTGTGCAGCCTTTGTTCCATCCCTTCCCGGCTCGGCTGAGCCGCCATTGCCACGTGCTCTCCGTGCCACGTGCTCCGGAGCGCCCCCTGCAGCCGCGGGGGAACCATCGCACCCGCCCCGCTCGCCGGGAGCCGCCAGCGCCCCTGCCGGCTGTGAGCGGAACTGCACCCACGGGGAAAGGGCCCGACAGCCGAGAGAGGCTGGCACGGGGTTTATGGTTCTGTTCGCTGTTACTGCCAGAGTTATTGTTGTTCTTTTGTCTTGTTATACATATATATATATTAGTAAAGAACTGTTATTCCTACCCCTCATATCTTTGCCTGAAAGTCCCTTAATTCAAAAATTACAATAATTCGGAGGGAAGGGGCTTACATGTTCCATTTCAGGGGAGGCTTCTGCCTTCCTTCACAGACACCTGTCTTTCAAAACCAAGACACACACACATCCCAATCCTCAAGAGATTCAGCAGCTTAACCCACACAGAGCTGGACACATAATTAGCCAGCATGCATCATGAACCATTTCAGATAAGCTAAACACGTGGTAAAATGTAGGCATACACAAAATGTAAATGCATAGATTTAAACACACTCAAGAAAGCCATTTTCCTGAAGACTACTTCCCAAAGGAGTTTAAGAACAGGTTTGAGAACAAATTATTTAGGAATCCAAGTAGAAACAAATCACTTCTCACCGTCTAAAGCATACATGGAATGTATTGATGTTGAAAACACACTAAATAATTATCGAAAAGAAGGACTAATATAGAAGAAATGGGATGGAGTTCAGCATAAACTTGCTAACAGAGATTTGACAGAGGAAGATAGACCCACCAGTGCAATAAACATCTCCCATTCAAAATCCTAGTCTGAAAGAAAGCAAATAGTCCCAGCTGGCCCAAGCAACACAGCCGTGGCAACATGAAACTCCATATGTGAGCAGCAGAAACTTAAGCTGGTCAGCTGCTACACAGCAAATCCATGACAAACCCACACAAAGAGTAATTTGATCAAAAGCTTTTGCTCTCTGAGGCCACCAAGATATATTTTGTTATGGGCTGACAACAGAACAACACGTCAGAGGGATCAACACAGAGTTAGACTAATTCATACGAGAAATTACAGGGACAAGATAAGACTCTTGGCACGCCTTCAAGATACCATGATTCACTCTGACAGGCTGAGAAATGGAGTTATGCAACTTTCCCACTAGGTTTCATACATAGTTTTCTTTAAAGGTTTAATCAGGATGTTGACATGAGACTGGATTTCTTAAAATCAATCCCGACAATGATACTTCAGCCTCCTTCTGTGCTTCCAGATAATTTCAAACTTCAGGACAGAACAGCAAAATAGAATAGCTTTCTCTCAGAAGTTCTGCATCCCTGCTTTGCAGACTGGGACACTGAGGCACAGACAAATTAAGCTATTTGCCCAGGTTGACACAGCAAACCATTTCTGCTGTCTTCTGAACAAAGCCACTGAACAGTTTCACAGCAGAACTCGCAAGATAGTGTTAGAGAAATGGATAAAAAAGGAAGAACAAATCTCCACTCATCTTTGCACTACCTTCAAGCATCTGCTAAAGTACCATTCAGCACATCCAGCTTGCTTTGACCTTTGGCCCTCCTACCCTAGCAAATAATTATTTTGGCTTGCATAGATTTTGCTTCTGAAGCCTAATGTTTGACTTGCAAGTTTGCCCTGTGAATCAGCCTACACACAGTGAACCGAGATATTCTGTTTAACCATTCCACATGTTATTGTAACAATTCTAACTAAATGAACGGACTTCTTGGTAGGTGAACAGTGGTCCTGATACAGCCAGTTGCTCCTTAGTATTTATTTTTTTTTTAATTTTCAGAATATGTCAACAACACTGACCTGGAGACAGCCTGTGATATAGAGCTCTGAAATGTCCAACTCTTCCAGTCTTGAAAATTTTGTCTCTTTTTGTTTCAAATTCAAAAACATTAATCAATCTTTTGTGATTCTTCCCAAAAACAAACAACAAACATAGCATGCAAGTTTAAAGTAAACCCTGTCCCATAAAGTACCCTAAGAAAAGTCATCTTTTAGTCACTTTGCAACTTTGATTTTTGATGCGTCTCTACCCATTTAAAAAATATCATGCATACACAATCTTCATGCAAACTTTTTCATCTCTGCACTTAAACACTCCTTTTTTTCCAGCTAGACAAAGAAAATCAATTAGTAACCAAGACGTCATTGTCTCCCCTAATACTGTACAAGGTCAGGAGGCTGTTTCAGAACCAGTAAGACATTAAAGGCAGCAACGCTGCACATTCAGATGTCTTCATGAGGGGAAGAATCCACAATCTCTTTCTTGCAGCACAGACACTCCAGGCCGTAGCTCACCTGCTGCTGCTGACTGCGCAGGTCCGTTATCTCCTTCTGATCCTCATCGTGAAGTCTCTTCATCTCCTCACACGACTGCTGCAGGTGATTGTGCTCCCGCACCAACTGGGTGTTTTTCCTCTTCAGGGTATCCATGTCCTCCTTCAGCTGGGACTGGTCGCTCAGCAGCCGACTGTGCAATGTGCTGTCACGGCACACAAAAAATACTCTTAGAGGCCAACTTGCAAGGGCAAAGTCCTGGAGTAATTAATTTCAAACATGAGTTTCCTACCAAGGAAGCAGGTCAAAGTGACTCAATTTTGCATAATTGTGTATTCTGAGCACCAGGAAAAAAACAAAACCAGAAACAAACAGGGACATAAGTATGAAATCAGATGAAAGTACATAGCACTCTTAAACCTCATCAGAAGGGATGATGGATTTATGCCACCTGTCAATGCCATTTCATAGCCATTAAAAGCAGGTAGGCAAACACAAATAGCATAATATGATGAATCTTGAGATAACAGGAATTGTCCCACCAATCATTTCCACTTTCTCTCGAGCTCCTCAGCTGAGCATCAGCTAAACAAAGCATAGATGAAAACAACAAAAATCTCCTTGTGTGCTACTGTTTTAAAAACAAATGAAACTCCTAAACTATCAGAAAAACACCACAACCAACAAAAGCACACTATGTATGTTTCAACTATACTCAAGATAAAAAGTTCCTCCACACTTCATTATGCCAGCCATAACTATTGTAAGAAATACACTCTCACTTAAACAACTGAGAATCACATGAAGAGGCTATCATTCAGATTAAAATTCAAGGTACAAGTCTAAAATTAGACTAAACCAATGCTGAAAAAGAGCAAATAAGTCAACTGAGCGTATTTTACTACTGCAGATCAAAAAAGTGGCTTTTGGATACTGACAAGTATTTCTGTTGTTGAAACAGAATGATTCTACCTAAACTCTCACACTTGCTGGTAAATGTTTAAGCAGGTATTTATATATAAAAAGTTCGCATTCTAAGATATGCTGTATTCCTTCCATATGAAGTGAAATACCAACATTTTCTGCACAGAATGACCAAAGCATTAAAAAAAGTTTCCTTAAAATTAGAACACCTGCTTAAAAAAAAAGCCTTTCGAAAATTATATTCCCATAGTTAAGCACATGTAATCTTAACATGTAGGTTATTTTATTAATCTGCTGTCATTCAGATTTCAGTGACAATGATAAATTCTTTAGAACGTCAACCTGTGTTAAAACTTCCACAAATCATCTTGAGAGCTATCACAATCTATTAAAAGAGTAAGAAATTCCATTCTCTTGGATTATATTCTGCTCTCTAGCCTGACAGTAGAACTATTAGATTGCAACTTCAAATCAGTAATCAGGCTCTGTTTTTTGATCCCATGAAGACATTGGGGATTTCTATCTCAAATTCCTAAAGGTAAAACAAGCAGTCCATACTTGATCATTTCAAATGGGCCAGAAATGTTTTATCTGATGCAAGCGTCAATCTTGCAATTTATGTGGAAAAACAGCATTAAAAAACTACCTGATTACCATGTTCTAATACTTTTTGATCTAGCACAGTGGTAAACTCTTACCTTGTACAGCTTTACTAATACTTACTGATAAAAATCTGCCTCTTTTGCTGCTTCTTCACATCTTTTCAGTGTCTTGGTGTGTTGATTCTGCAGAGACTGTAGGTCTGACATGGCCTTCATACACTGAATCTTCAGCCTTTCATAATCATGATTTGGTTTTGGACTAGGCCTAGCATGGAAAAAGAATATGGGGTCAAACAATGGCTACTAAAGTGAACGAAAAGCCTAGGAAATTACTATCCAATAAAAAAATGCTATCACACAACTGCTGATATTTAGGTTGTAATATGTTTTAATCTAAATACTGACCAGTTCCCATTAAGATGCAACCACTAATAAAAAGCCACTGACTTGAACTTGTACTAGTTTTATATTGAGATGTGTAATCTAATAATGGGATGATTTTGTTTAACTATAACTAACATGGCCAAATATGGTACTGAGCCTGCATGTCCCTCTCTTCTGAGCAGCAATACTACCATGGAACAGAACTTCAACTGATGCAAGAACAAGTCCATCACAGCACACTCGGCTTTCCTGTAACACCACGTCAAACTCAGTGACAAAGCCCAGACCAGCAGTGAGGGTAGGGCTGGAAGAGGCTGCCAAAGTCAGCTGGGCACGCATGGAGACCTGGGCTAAACAAAGCTTCTCATAGGCAGCAGCTGAAGGACCTTGTCTGTAACTCCCTAGGAAAAGCAGTTAGGCTTGAGAGAAAGACTTCCAATGGGATATCAAAGACGCACATCTGTGTGGGCAGAACTTGATCTGTTTGACCAAGTCATTCTGCTGAATTACACACCTGATTGTGTGCTACCATATTCTTTTAAGCTACTGTAAATGAATGAGAAAACATGCCAGAATCTACCTCACATTTCCATAAGATAATTATTTGAACAGAATTTGGGTTATTAGAAATCTCCAACACAATATAACCTCCAACAAGCATTGACTCAAATTTCGCTTGGATGATTGGGAGAGAAATTTTCTAAAATAATCTACATTGTCAAGCAATTGACCGGCATAAATTATGTCTAGAATGTATGGTATTTGTACATGATACCTGTATTTGTAGATTAGAATTAATTACATTTGTATATCATGCTAGAAACTAAATTAGCAGATTATGTCTTCTTGCTTTGTAGCACTAAGCACCTAAAAGAGACTCTAAATTGAACTGCTCCTCCTCTGTACAGTTACAGGATTTTTGCACCATTGAATTTTCCAGTTTCGAAATGAAGCTTCTGACAGCTGTCCCTGTCTCATCTCCTGGGTCTCTTATAACCCCAAAGGCAATGAAAAAAATAACAAGCAAACCACCAAAAGAGAAAACTAATGTCTCCAAAAGAAAACAATTGCTTTCTAATTTAACTCTGCTTCTTCTCATATCACATTTGCTCCATTGCTGCACAGATCACTCTTCCTCCCTCAAACCTCAAACCCCCCCAAATGGCTTCTCTGTAAGCACAGCCTGAAAAGCAATCAGAATTTTCTTTGATTCGTACAAAAAACAGCAACATGGATTCTGGAACTTAAAAGCAGCTGGCAATTGAATCAAAATGAAAATGGTTTTGCACTACTGCAGTGGTAGGGGTTGTTAAAAAAAAAAAAAAAAAGAAATGCCAGACACATCTGGTTCACAGATTTTCAGGGGGTGTGTGTATGATATAAGGTACTTTTTGGCAACTCAGTTGCATATGGGTTGCTGAGTAGTGAGGCCTTCAATCATAATTCCTCCTTTTCTCCTTTCTCTAGAGAAGTGCTTCTGGGGAAAAACAAAACAAAAACCCCTTCCTTGTTTAATAAACTTTGCCAACAACTAAAATCCAAAATCATGTAAAGTAACCAAATGTTCAAGTCATGACTACAGTGGTGTCTTTTAGGATATTTTTAAATTAATTCTTGAGGGATACCAGAAGTAGAATGTTATTCACACAGTATTATGGACATCGCTGCAACTAGTGAAGGGTTATCCTTTTAAAATACAGACATAGTTAGCATAAGTTAAACTCGATTTGAAATGTTCACACCCTTGACAGAATCACTAAAACCTCAAGTTATTGATTTAAATTAGACCTTAGGGTAAAATTATTGAAAGTAGATACCATCTGTCCACCACAGTCTTTAAATGACAGCATTAACTGGAGCACAGTTTAACTCTCAGCTGTAACATTAAGCTTACTGAGACCTGTTAATAGATGTTCATATTAAACTATTAGGCCAGTCTGAAAGCTATGGTGAAACTTGTTCTACAAGTCTAACATCCATTTAATATATTGCTGAAGTAGCACCGACATTATTCTAAAAAAAAGCAAAAACCAAACAAACCAAAACCAACCAACCAAAACCCAGACCAAACCAATATTAAAAAACTTGACAAACCACCTATAAACACATGGAAACCATGTAGGCAACTACACAAGTTAGCCAACCTACACAATGAGGAAGGACCAACAATGCCACCAATAATATTCCGCATTCTACCTCATCTACATGAAATAAAAACCACATGGATATCCAAGGCCATATGTTCCACACTGCTGTTCCAAGGCTTTATGTCTCAGCAAGAAAAACAGGAATTAGAGAAGAAGGAATATTGGTCAGAAGCCAAAAGTCAAAACTGTTGCAGCACAACAGTCCATTCAACCACATGTAGTGGCTGACTCTTGTTTAAGCAGTCCACCACAGTTTTATGCTAAAATGCCCCAGAAAATACTGAAAATTATTATTTCAATAAAGGAGAAGTATCAGTTACTACTTTGGAAGGTCTTGTTCAAACATTAACAAAATTTAAAATGCTAGTATCAAAGGCCCAACTGTTTTTCTGATATTTATATAAGAACTTAAAAAATCCTTTGTGCTATAGTGGAATTACCCTGGCCACAAATCAAGGCCACAGTGAGACTGACATTTACATGTATCTGATGCTCATGTAAAAGCTCATGGCAACCACAGGTCCAATTCTGTGGGCAATGCCTACCTAACAACTTCCAAGTGTTATCATTTACTATTGTTATTCTAACAACAATTACAGATTACACATAAAACAGTCTCTTCTCAAAGACACTTTTCAGGGGTTTTATTTGTGTTGTGGTTTTGTTGTACTATTATGATTATGTAAGTAATAATAGGAGGCTTAAGTCTATAAAGTGCAACTTGAGCATGCTAAATTATTTGGTCAAATCTTTGCTTAATCACCAGCACACATACAGTCACTGTCAATCCACAAGCACAGCATGAGGAATCCTACTCCTGTCCAGCAGGATGGCACATGTTGATCTGATTCAGCACATCACAATCCACTGCTGTGGCTCCTCTTCCACTGCTCTAGACTTAGTCAACATTTGCTTTGGAAAACAGCTCTCGGTTTTGCAACCTCCTCAGCCAGCACAGCCCAGACTACAAATGTGCTGTGAGCTGTTGTGAAGCATCCAAGGTGATGTGTCAAGGTCTGCCTCTGCACCACCTGTGTTTGGTACAGCCATAGTTACAGCAGCATATACAGCCAGGAAAATAAATCCAGGGTAGTAAGTCACCATTCACATAATCATCTCTCAGCTTTCACACTTCAGCATTAACCATTTACCATGTCTGGGCTTCGACTCTGGGAAGGATGAAGATGAGTTTTATAAGAGGAAAGAATTCAAAAAGTAAAACAAATACCAGTAAGATTTCAAAAACCATAAATGTGTATGCAGACGGGAGGAGTAGTTGCTTTTACACGGAAGGAAAAGATTATCAATTAATAATCGTCATTCATTTCCCACTCTTCAAATATCTGATTGTTTGGAAGCCAGCATTCTCCATCTAACATGTACTGTCCAGAGACCGCCCAAATACAAGGTTTATTTTGATGGGTTGTTCTTGAAGCTGTAAACATTAATGTTTTATACAACATACAAATCCTACATTGAAAGCAAAGGATTGATTTGACAAAGAGAAAACTGGAGCAGTCTAGAGCACAGCTCATCAGAACTTTATTAATAGCATCCTGGATTATGCAGAAGATTATTGTGAGCTACAAAATCCTCTATGCCTAAGCTCCAGTAACTTCAAAGAAGAAATCCTTCTATACAACTGAGTAACTGGAAGCTATGCAAAAGACGTTGACATTTGACAATCTCTTCCTTTCCCATCCCCACAATGCTTTGAGACTGTTATATAGAACATGATGCTCTTAAAGCAGCCCTCAGAACTCATGGAGGGAGAAAGAGGGCATTAAGATGAGAAGCTACTGAGTTAATAAAATGTCCAGATTCTCTCAATGCCAGTTCCCTGGTTCAAATCTTAACTTTCTCATACAGACAAAAAGTTTAATTAACCACCTGACCACACACAGACACAGCTTATTAAGAAAACAACAAATACAACAACAAATTAAAGTTCAGAAAAGGTACACATGATGGCAACACCTCCCAGAAAATCTGTTCTTTGCTCTTGTTTCAGATTCAGTGACAGATTTTTTTCCAAGGTTTGTGCAGGCAAAAAGTGCTCAGTGTACCCAGACACACTTAAACATTAGCAGATCTTTAACCCTTCAAAATAAACTAATTCTATTGCCTACCCAATAAAACCCTTATTTACAATTAACTCATACTCTGAGTACTATCTTCCTCATAACATGTCAGCTCCCAAATTAGAATGAGCTAGATAAGCCTGCTGGCCATTGAATGACTTAAAAAGCATGTTCAGTGGAGGAGAATTCCTTATTCTCAACATATTTCTGCTACAAGTTCCCCGATGTATGTATACCAGGAAGCTGATCTTCTGAAAAACACTTACTCCACTCAGCAGAAATCCAAACCTCTCTCTCCTTGCAGAAGCATAGGAATAGCTGAGATTTTTTTCCTCTCCTCATTTCTGTTCTCCAGCCAAGTATTCAGAGCTATTTCCCTTTCTTCTCTCTTATTTTCAAAACACCAAATGCTTCATCCACTGTCTTCTTTCTTTTCCCACAACAAAGCCCATGAAGCCTAAACAACTTCTTTGCTTTCTTTTTTCAACCTAGAGATGAAACCTTCTCACCTCAGTCCCATAGAAAAATTGCTGGAAAAAGTAGGAATAGGCATTCAACAGGAAGCTCTGAAACATGGACGTGGCCACATCACCAGGACACAAGTAGGTTACAAGCAACATACATACATTGCAAGCTCCTTAATGCTTTCCAGGCAAGCAGGTATCAAGACACTTGAAAACACTACTAAAGACTAAATGAAAATGCTGTATTTCCTTTCTGTTTACCTGCAGTCATCGAAGGTTGACCCAGGAGATGAAAGTGCAAGTTGCTTGCGCAGCTCATCCCTCTCTCGAGTCACCTGACGGAGCTGATATAAAATAGTCTCCAGCTTCTCACTCATTTGTCTTGTGTCTATCACAGGTGGTGGAGATGATGCTTTACCAGTCGTACCTGATGAAGAGATAAATAATTGGCAGTGAGTGAATGCCTCAAAAGAACAATACAACTCTACTAAAGAAGTTAGCACTAACTTTAAAAAACCCTTTATTTCTGCTTGCAGAATCCTGTTCAAAAATGAAGCAATTCACGTAAGTTTTCATCAGTGAGTTGAAAAAAGAATAACTCCGGTCAGATCTCATGCTAGCAGAAAGGCCATCTGTTGCAAATTCAATTTGCAAGGGTAGGTTCCTTGCTTACTCAGGAACTTAAAAGTAGCTTAAAAGGCAAGTTTGCAATAACAATTGTAAAGACCTCAGAAACTACCATACTGACAGAAGTCATAGGTTAAAAAGTTACTTAAAATAAAGAACAACGTCCATGCTTTACAAAAAAACCCAAAAAACAAGAGTAAAATTCACCCACATCAACTTATTCCAGTGATAGCAAAGAAACTGCTACAGCACAGGGGCTCTTTATCTAGCAGCACAGAAATACCATTCTGCTATGGGCTACAGACAACATTTACTTTTAATACAATTCTATGCTTTCACATGTAACAATTTTTCAGTCTACTACATGAAATGAAAGATTTGACTTACCAACAAATCATGAAAACTGGGCTTCATTTTTAACAACACTGGCTAACACAAAGCACATTACAATCACTGCAACTGGCCTACACATCAAATTTCCTCTAAGGGGCAGTCATACGTTAAAGGGTTTTGTGGGACTTCTTAATTCTCAGCTTTCCTAATATTAGAGCTGAACAGTGATAACTACTGTGCTCTCAGACAATTATTAAGAGCACAACGATGTCTCCTTTGCAAGAGAAGAGAGTCTGGTGTATCACTTCCTAACAACTGCTGACAACTAATTCAGCTCTAAAAACAGTTCTGCTCATTTATTAAAATTAAGTTGTAAATGTAGTTTTGCTCATGTGTCTCTCCGACACATGAGAGCAGACTCAAAGACACAGGTCACAGATGTGAAAGTTAAAGGCTTAAACGCATACAGGTCATTATTTTCTACCCAAAAGAGAAATTTTAGAAATAGTTTGCAAAATTATACAACTGAAACAAGTTGCTGACATATGTGTTAACTTGTTAGGACGGACCTTTATTAGGCTTTTTTTTACTTAATGAAGCAACAAAAGAATAGAGAAACAATGCTCTCTGCTCATTGTCTTTTCAAAGAAAGAAATTCAAAATTATTTCACTGGATCAAATGCTAATGAATTGCAAGGATTGGCTTTTTATCTCTAAACCCAGTTCACAAAGGTATTGCAGAATGTAAAAACTCCCTCCAACTTTTCAGCAAAACTACCCATGCTTTGAAGTTCCCACACCAAAATAACTGCAGCATCAGGGCTATCATAGGTACAGCATCTACAATAATAGGATCCCTGCTTTTATACCTTCCGGCTGCTAGTGTAATTCTGTAATGAGAATTTATGAGCACCGACCGTTCTTTTAATCTATTTTCTAATAATGTATGCAAATGCTCTAATAGCAAACTGAAGAAATAAAAAATTGCGGGAAGGACCTGCATTCTGTAGAAGGACAAATTCACATCACTCTGAAGAATTCTCAACGGGGGCTGCTTTTCCTACTACTTTGTTTCACTCCTGCATCCAGACAAAGCCCCTTCATCCATAAGGACTAAGGATTTCACACTTCCAAAATGGAGTTATCCTTTCTTTCAGACGAGAAATATACTACATATTTTTATGGCAAGTTTATATAGAAACCAGTAATAATACACATGATACAGGAGATACAGAGAATAAATGAAGAAAATAAATAGACACAAAAAGTAAGAATATGTATTCATTTGAAAGAGTTTGGACACATCAATGAAAAAGGAATTTCCTAAACAAACTAAAAGGTAAAGGCAGACAAATCAAATTCAGGTACTGACAAGCTGTATGGGCTTTGGTAACTTCAATGGCAACCTGCACATCATCTCACTTGAGCTGACACATCAGAGGATGTGTAACATGGAAAAAATCCCCTTCTCATCCTTACAGAGAGTTTCAAAAGCTGATGTCATCCTGGGGCTGCTTGCAAGCAAAACAGAAGAACAGGATGCAAGAGGTCAAGAGGAAGGAGAAGATTAATCAGGAGGGCTGCAGTGCTTTACAGGGAGGAAAAGGCACTGGATGTCCATCACTACTATCAGCGCTAAGCCCAGCAGCAGTCCCATTGATAATGTCTGCTACACAAGACCTAGACAAGCATCCAACAGCTGCCCTGGGGATCTTTAAACACAGTAAAAGCAGGCCAGAAATCTACCTCTGCTCTTCAACCTCCTTCCTCCCCCAACAGCTTTGACGGCATCCGAGTGACAATCTTCTTCAGGCAAGAACATTTGTGCACAGACCCAAAACTGTGCCAAGAAAGAAAAGTCTGCTTTAAATAAAGACGGGCTAATTAGCCTTAGGAAAGAAGCTTTTTTCACAATTTTGAAGCCATTTGTCTTAGTACCAAAAGGGGTTATTTTTCATTAACTTGTCAATTTTTACAAGTACATCAACAGATACTTTCCTCTCTAATGCAATGATATTTTTGACACATAATATCAGCCACGAGATGTACACCTGTTAAGTGCTGTAAAAACACAGATCAATGTAATCCAGTTCTTCCCACTCCTATCCTTAAAAGAAGACTCAAAATTTACCTCTGCTTGATTTACCAACAAGCTTCCATTTTCAATAGTTGTACAAAAGGTCTTATAAAGCTTAAATCAGATTTCTGAATGCTAAAAAACAAGCACATACATTCAGTAAAATCCTATTTCATCAGAAAAATTCCATAGTCTTGGTTTCTTTTAAAGGAGCTTTTATAGCTGAATGCTAAAATCCTTTTATTGCATCTGACATCTTGATGCAGCAGAAGGAAAGTGACCTGTGCTTCCAGCTTTGTATTCTTTTTCCATCTGACTGCATATTTTACACAAAAGTACTTCCTTTTTGTACTTCAACCAGTCAAACTGATGTTAAAATGCACAAGCCTGAAGGCTAAATCTCCATTACCCAGATTATGCCACCTTTCAGTAACTCACCTTCTTTCTCAGACCTGAGGTTTCTGAAAAGGCACTTACAGCATGTCCTGCCAAGTGTAACTCATTCATCTGCTTTGATGTGCTCCACAACTCATTTCTGATGCGAGTTGCACTTGGGTTCTGAGAACTCGACTGCCTGGAAGTCACTCCCAGGCCAGTCTCCAGGTGAGCAGCACTGCACTGGGTCCTGGAGCAGCCAACAGCAGGGATGTGTCGTGTGGAGAGAACGCACTTTGCCCGTAATGCAGTACAGTCATTAAGTCCTGAGCATGCACTGACTTAATCCAAAGTGAGATTCTGCAGGATTTCCATCATAGGCTGTATAAAAGAAAAGCCTTAAAAACAGAAGCTGGAGCAATCATATCTTCCATATTATATCTCAAGTGCTGGACTTCACAGAAACCACAAAGACCCATTACTGTAGCACATACTGATTATAATTCTTGATGATTACTCTATTCAACAATGACTGAAGAGATAATAATATGTCCACACAGAAACTTAAGAAGTTAACTTCGTATGTGGGGAAGGGGTAGCATATTTTTTGAAGAATAACAGAACATTTTAACAGAAACAGGGCTGAAAAACTTATTAACCTGACCAAAATGTACCATTATGCCAAATGAACATAATGTTGAGATAAGAAAATGGGTACCAATGCATAAACAGCTAATTTTAAGAAATATCATTAACATATTTTGAGTTACAATAAACTCCTTGGTCTTTGAGAAATATACTTGCATGACAAATTCAACTAATTCAGAAGGCAATCTGTCACAAGCTAACAGAATGCCTAAATTTTACAGTGATTTTTCTTAAACTCATAAATTTCAAGCTCCTTCCTGTTTGAAAACAAACTCAGACTTCTCATTGTACAGTCAAGCCTTTTCCATTGTTTTCTTTCATAAAAAAGAAAATCAACAGAGATATTCAGGATATTATTTCTTCATGGCCTTGTAAATCATGACAGAAAATGTTAAAAATACTTGCAAGAGATACTGCAAAGCATGATCAACAGGGTTTCTCCCCAAGCTAGGGAAGGTGTCAAGAGCAAAGACTTTTGCCTGCCGTAGGAAAATGCATCCTAAAATATTTACTTTCTTTCAATAATTTATGAGGACTAGAAGAGGGCTACATTCTAAATTACATTCTAGTTATTATTTAGATACATTTCTTCAGATGTATCTTTTGAAGTGATTTTGAAACAGCAGAAAGCACAGAACAGAATTGCATGCAGGTGAAATGAAACATTAGAAAAAACAAGCAGCAGTACACTGAGGAAAGAAAAATGAAAGGTAGAATAATGAACTGTAGAAACAGTTTCATATGACATCTAGAAAACCTAACAGATTATGAAAGCAGTGACAATCATGTAACATGCAAGGACAAAAGGATGGGTAGCATTTCAGTATATTGTTGTAATTCAGAATATAAAAACCTAAAAGCCAACAGCATCTAAAATAAACTTTCAACTTCAGTAAGTTTAAGACTACAGAAAGAACTGAACAGTGGTTCTAGAAAGGTCAACATGAAAGAAAATCTACAAACTAATACTAAAAAATAGCAGAGGAGATGGGGAAAGGCAGATGCATCAATTTCAGAAATCCTTTCAGAATTTTGCTGAGCTGAAATACAAGCAAGAGTAAAATCTGTTACTGTGACCAAGGCATATACAGCTGAAGCTTCTGGGTTTGAATTTACAGTAGCTCCCTGGCTAAAACCCTACCTTTGTCAGGCTTACAATAGTGTACTGAAAGCATAACCCACACTTAAGTGTCCACCTTGAACCCAAGGGAGACAGTGACTATGGTCACCAGCTGCACACTAACTGAGGGGATGAGACTCCTCCAGCACTCCATCCTTCACATCTTCTCCCATAGGAGTTGTGAGCACTGACTCACCACATCTTCACAGCCCCAAAGAAAACCACCTTTACCAAAAGGACTTCCTAAGTGCACAGACTGATAAAGGGTCTCAGGGAGCAGTGAAAGACACTGTGATCCAGAGGTGCAGGAGTGCAGGAGATGGGTATCCACATACACTATTTCCATTCAAATCATTGCAGACCAACCAAATCTTCAGAAATTCCTACATGGAGCTGCCAAATGTTAAGAAGATATTACACAAGCAAAATACCATGGAGCGGTCAGCTCTTCATTAGTGGTTCTCTCGCCACAAAAACCCCACTGTCCCTTCTCCAAGACTGCATCAGGATAAATGAGCAAAGGTGACTTCTTTATTGTTCTGTTCCTTTTCTGAAACAGGGCATGATGTCCATGGAGTAAACTCAAGTACCTTTGAAGAGAAAGAAGTTGCGAGAACCCTGTGCATGACTAATGTCGAACTGTAGCTGCCTGAAAATGGACATCAAAGAAGACAGCTACTACACACTAAAGCTATTCAGAATGCTTATTACTTAAGAGGAGATGTTTATTAACAAGCACACTGAAAATCACTTAGAGATTAAGGATCAATCCTAGAGATAGTTACATGATTCACAGAGTAAAATCAGAGTGCGAAGCTTACTTTAAATGTGCGGAAGAGTCTTTATTTCCAAGTTAAAAGTCTTGTTTCCAGGAAACTAAATAGGTAGTTTACTACATACAAAATAAATCTATATGAAGAGTTTTAATTCAATCACTGAGACCAAATTTTACAGGAAAACGACTTCTGAATAGAAAGACTGTTTGGCGAAGAGGCGGAACATCGAAGGCAATTACTGCAATGCAGAAAAGGATTCTGATGTGATGTACTGGTAGTGTTCCTAGTACCTTTTCTTATTCATTCATGGCCTTTCAGCAAGTGTAATATTGTCACTTGTTCCTTGGTATTAACTGCTGAGGTGTCTTTAGCAAATACAAACTTCGTGTAAACCAGGCAAGAAATACAATAAGAGATTACTATAGGCTGTCCGGGAAAATAAATAACTCTTTTAGACAAGGACAGAGTGTTTATTTTGACTGAAAGAGCATCATAAGCCACACCTGCAACTGAACAGATCCTGTGAATAGTGAAAACAATTACTTTGTTACATACAGCTGTAGAAAGTGTAAAACAATAAACTGAAATCACAAAAACATGAAAGGACACTTGTCAAAATGGCCAATATGAAAATGAGCAGTGAAAGACTAACATTATTGGGAAGGAATCTGATGGGAGGGTGGAAATGTTTGCTTTGAAGTAAGAATTAAGGCTCTCAGATTAAGCAACTTGAAATGCAATTAGCAAAAAACTATCTGTAAATAACCTGTCAGGCTGATAAGCTAAAAAAGTGTTAAGTAAGGAAATACTGTCAGTTGAAATCAAAGCTGGACAACTTGGTGGAGACATATATGACCATCTGATGGCTGCAAGGAAAGGCATAAAACTGTAGAACCAGTGGTGGTGTTCATTACAGATTGCTATGTCCATGGCATGGGGGTCCAAACTAAATGATCTTTAACGTCCCTTCCAACCCAAACCATTCTGTGATTCTACGTAAGCTCCCACAGCAAAATGTAGCACAGTGATATGAACAGAGAAGAGCAAGAAAAAACACTTTTGATGAAAAAGTGATACTATTTGCAAAGAACTGAACAGCTGGAAAAATAATAGTCTGTTAAAAGAGAAAGGTGATAATATGCAATGTGGAATGAAGAGGCTACAACATAGCTGTAATCAAAACATTGCAAAGAGGTCTGGCTGTGGAAAGAAGAAATTTATACATGTGAAAAGATGGAAGGTCTTTTCCATTCCAAAATTCATCTAATTAGGAACTCAGTAGACTTCAAAAGAATGGAAGAGTATGCAATGCCTTTCTGTTAAAAACTCAAAAACTATTACGGAGGATCTTCTCAGAGCCACAGCCTGTTGCCTGCATGCAAGCTGCTGTGTTCCATTAAAAAACATTTCCTAAAAACAACCAAACCAAAACAAAACCCAAACATCTGTGCATTGAGGAGGGGAGGAAAAACCATTTTTAAAGCACTACAGGAAAACTCTGAAGCTTCATTATGGTACTAGGATAAGTAAAAAAATGGCTTGATTCTAGAAACCGTAATCCTGTCATGGCATTAAATGTCAAATTATTAAGTGTGCTATACAAACCGACACTTTTTTTTTAAATAATTTTTTAAAAAGGGGTCTTGATTCTGTATTCTATTCCTCCCCATTATCATGACTGGTCAAGTGGGAGACTAGCCAGGGACTGACACATATAGCTGTGCTACTGGTTTCTATCCAATTCCTAAGTGACACTGTTGTTCTGTGCTTGGCACGACAGGCACTGAATCTCCATAAATAATTATTCTGATATCAGAGACACAGGACTATAGTTCCATTCAGAGAGTTTGCTGGGCACAGGGAGTGGGCAGATGAAGGATGCTTTTATTTACACACAAAAATCATTGTCATTGGCCAAGAGCAGGGAGAAAGGAAATACAGAGAGAGACCATGACAATTTCATGAGGCTTTGTTCCTTGTTCATCCTGGCAGATGAAGGTGATGTATTTACATTCTGAGGGGACAAAGCTGGGGCTGACAGACAGTGGTGGTATTACACCATTATAGCAGTTTATATTGTACCTCTTTTGGAAATAAGCAGTGAATATTTGCTCTCCATACCATCAAAACTACCTGTTTTACATGCACAACATGAACTTTATCAATACATCAGAAAGAAAAGGAGGCAAGCAAAAGAGAAAAAAAGAAAATATTGCCATCTAAATTAATTTTGGATAATGAGGAAAATATACAAGTAAAACCTGCTGTCACTCTGCATTTTGACTTACATAGAGATACAAATGATAAAAAGGGCAGAGTTTTTTCTCCAAGGCTGCTAACCTGCCATTACACAGGGGGGAAAAATGGCTTCCACTCAACTGCTGATGCTATCACATGCACATGAGGATGGAAGTTCATTCTTGCATCCCTCATGCCCTGCAAGCCCCATTTAGGCAGGGAAAGAAAAAAAGCTTGGATGACAACACAGTACTCGGAATAGACTAGCCCTAAGCTCATCTCTGAGTCACATTATGCAAATTGCATCACTCCTTGCTCTGCTCTTATTGAAGACTGCGAGAACCCCAGAATAACCATTTGTTCCCCATACAGAAGCTGCTGGATAACTGTTCATTCATCTCTGCTGCTGCTCTCCGTGCTTATTGCACTCTTGGCTTTCAATGAGAGAATCAGAACCGCAAATACACCCAAGACTTGGGTACACCATGGGTTTATATAGTGATTAAATGATGCTGTCTCATCTTTCTCTCTTCCTTTCAAAATCCTAACACCATGCTTTATTCATTGGACTGAGACTGAGACCGTGTTTTCTCAGAACTGTCTTTTAACAACAGTCTTAGTTCTATTTAAGATTAATTCTTAGATCAGAGCCTTTTTCTAGAAAATAAGCCCATTGTTATATACCTTAGCTTCATAAATTAATTCAAACCCAGGATGGCTGTAAAATGTATAGCAGCATCTCCATTTCACAACTTCCTGACTTACTTGGAAGTATTTCAGAAAAAGATCATTTAATTAAAAATGCTGGCAGCAAAAACCATCTCTAACAATAGCTGGGGTAATTAAGGTTTGGGAAGAAAAGATGAAGCATATGGACATAGGAGTCTCTAGTTGCATTTATGAACTATGGAATCTAAAGACTACATATGAAAGATTGTATTGTCTCTCCTAATTAGATGATGCTAAGATTAACTATCTCAAGATTTATCAGGGTGTAATTAATGGCCCCAAAACCTTTTGCACTTCCCCTGAAAAGTCAAATGTGCCAATATGCTTCTGAGCTGCTCAACAATCAGAATCAAGGTATTAATTGTAAACCAGTGTTTTGAACACAGGTATAATAAAATAGATCCCTTATCTTTCCTGTGAGGAAGGTCTGTGTGAGTGGGGAACCGAAAATACTCCATTATATACACGTGTGTGCACATGTAACTATCAATGTCAAACTGAACACATTCAAAAGCTAACATTGTCTCCAAACCATGACCTATTTACCCTTTTTTACTGATGCATTCATTGCATAGGTTAAACTTACCATTTCCACCACACAGAATTACCCTTGTGAAAATTATTTCAGTGAGATGGGACAGAGTGGGGGGAAGATGCATGCGAAATTCCTCAAATGCTACAGCACCTCAGTATTTGCTGGGATTCCATTCAAACAAGTCATATGAAGCCTTAGGGGAGCTGGCATGCAGGCAGTTTTAGTTATGATGGTTTGTCATTCAGTAAATCAGTCAGTATTAAAATAATCTTTGAAGTGACTTGCAAAGATGTCTGTTAGTATAAGTCAGTTATTAAGCAATTTTTCTACTGATTTTGGATCACAAAAAATACTGTCTCTTGCAGAACAAGATGTGAGGGTGAGAAAACGGTTGGAGCAAAAATCATACTCAGTAACAAGTCTATAATCACACCATAAAATAAACATGCCATCTTCAAACAAAGAATTCCCCTGGCTGTTAATCTATTAAATATTAAATACCGAGCTCACATGAACCATTTGAATAAAACAAAATTACAGAGAATAGTAGATCACAATTTATGTTTTAATAGCAGGGCACTTAATTTTCAGGTTATAAAAACACTTTGATTACTGCATACTCTAAAGATATAAATCAGTTCTGAGGACAGCCTTTTATGTCAAGTGCACAGACCCAAATTCAATATGAACTTCAGGATCTTAAAATACGAACAAAACACAGTTTGTGGGAAGGAACGTAAAAAAAAGTTAAGCAAAATTAAGATTTAAGTGTGCCATTCCTCTTTAAAATGAGGAACATGGAACTAGACAGGACCACCTACATTTCTCCTATCTCAGCCATCACTTATCCAATTATCCCACAAATTTACTGCGTTTCATTTTAGAATAACTACCTTCTTTAGAATGCGCCTTTCTGAGTCTGGTTGTCCTAAAAGTTTAGGAACTCTTTCTTTCTACTTCCAGTCCCAGTTTATTCGTAGCAACTTAAATTTACCCTTCCTTCAGGTAGCAGCATACAAGTGTGGTCTTGATTAAAATCAAACTAACATGTCACAGCTCCCAGTATTTTCAGTAAATAGTTCATTCAGGCCTAAAATCTTGTTCCTGCTTGCTGGAGTTAAAAGTTCAACTCAATGACTGCAACAGATGTCTACCCACATCCTTAAAAAGACAACTGACTTGCCTGGTGCTGTCAGGGAAGTCTACAGATGCCTGACACAACACTGGAACTTTAAATATGCAAGAGCCTGCATTCCCTATCCAGGGCAAATGACTTCTACATGGATTTCACAATAGAAGGTATTTGGATAAGTAAAGATAAGGAAAACTGACAGCTAATAGAGCTGCTCCAAGATCATCTTGCGGACAAAACGCCTCTAATAACATTTCTTATACCTCCAGGGTTTTTTTCTGAGTATTTTTTCTTTCCCAATGACTTTCAAAACAGAGAAAATGAACCAATTAATTGAACACAGGAAAAAAAGGCTAAAGCTTGCAGCCACTGTCAAAAGTTTAGAAGGCTATGGCCTTGGCTAACATTATTTACAACTACCATGATGCTTTTGACTCTGACCACAATTTTCACATCTACATAAATACATACATACGAATATACACCTGCTTATATCTTATTTTTGTATGCACAGACTTGTGTAAACACAACGTTGCCATTCTTACATCATTTTACTAAGTAACTCAAAGCATAGTTATATCATTTCACGTATCCAAATGGAACAGATTTTATTGGCAACAACTGCAGCCAGCCACGAAAAAGGCTTAGCTTGCACTGCACAAAAGTACACTTTGTTCCTCTTGAAGATGGATGGTTACATCTTATAGTTCAACTTCGTTGATTTTATGACCAGGATCCCTCTACCCTTCCCAGAGGCAACCTTAAAAACCTGTTCTCCCAGTTCCCAAAAGACACACTGATCAAGTTCTTATATTAATACTTCACTCACCAATGCTGCTCAGAGAACTGCTGCTTTCAGAGTCAGAAGGCATTATGGACAGCACGCTGTAAGTAGACCCTAGAATCAGGAAAATAAAGACAGTATTACTTTTTGTCCCCCTTCTCGTCTCTCCAAACAAAGCTATGATTCATTTCCTTGATACTGGAGATGCCAAATAAATTTACTAAAATTACTAAAATTATTCCAATTACTAAATTAGAGAGAACACACATCACTGAAACACAAAAATCTAACAGGCAAAGTGTAATTTGCAAATGAGCGTTGCACTGTGCACTGGGTAGAAAATAATTTTGGATGACACAGTAAAAATGAGTTCAGCAAAATATTAAATACATTGTTTATTTCAGACTGAAAATACAGAGTTTCATGTCTATAATAGGAAGATTAAGAGTGATACTTGTGACAACAGCGACAATCTATTTCGGTTTCTTATGTCTTTACATGTACCAACTCATAATTCATTATGTAACTGATTTGTATTCTTCTCCTCAAACTTCATTCAGACTTAAAAATTTCATTTAATTTGTAAATAAAATTTGTGTACATCCATTTGCAACTTTCAGTTTCTGGTCTTAAAAGCAAGGACCTACAAAGCAACAACTTTTCTCATCTATTAACAGATCAATAGACAGCGAAGGCTTTCATTTCAGCTATTTTAGAACTATGCCAGATTTTATTTACCAGGAGAACTAGAAGAACAGGTCCTATTTCAAAACAATAACTAAACAGCTCCACCATCCCTCACAGTCAGGATAAACACACCATAGTAAAGACAGGGAATGATTATGTACAAAAGCCATTAGAAATCTGGTCTATTTTCAGCACTCGCCAGGATGCAAGACCTGTGCTCACAACAGCCAAGCTCTAAGACAGTTTCAATACTTTCAGGAGTTCGCTTTCCTATAGTCCCTCCTTCTTATATTCCAGTATTTCCTCCCTCCAGTTTCTTTGAAATTAAGAAATAAAAGCTGAGAAGCAGCATGAGTAACTGCATGGAATAGACTGAAGGAAGGATAGACTAGGAAATAAGAAAGAAACTGGTTTTTGTTCATCTCCTCTGCTTCTTACCAGAGAAAAGCATGACATCTGTAACTACTATGGTGTTAGATGAATGAAAGGCAAGATCAGAAAAAGTAATTCTATTAACATAGTCAATAACAGAAAAATCAATTTTTAAAAAAAGAAAAAAAGAATTTAAAAGAAGCAAAAATAATTGCATCTTGAAGTAGACTGTTTAACCTGACAAATCTCTATGAAAAATTATTTTAAATATATCGGTTTCAAATAATTCTATTTGCAGGAGATGTAAGTTTTTTGTTTTGTTCAGATTTTTAAGCAAAACATACGACAAACACATCACTGACTTACTGTCTGGCTTCAGAAAATATCTGCTGCACATTTTTGTTTCCATTTCAAATATTTTCAAATAAGAATTTAATCTGTATTACTATTTAATTAAAGCTTATCAAAAGCAAAATAATTTCTGCAATAATTATATGCAACCTCCTTGCATATTCTAAACTCATATGACTTGCAATATTTCTCGCACTCGACTTAGATTAGAATCATAAAGAAAGTTGAAAAAAACAAATCAATATATTAAACAGAGTAAGACATCTTTATGACAGACAATGTGTACTGAGATTGTATCAAAACTGCGTGGGACTCGGGCACAACAAAATCTTGTGCCAGGAAGTGACACTTAATTATGCTCAGCAATTTAAGGCAAAATTGCCCAGTTCCTCTAAAAGATTACATAGGAGTTCCACTCCTAAAGAAACTTGCAGTGATCGTTAGCTGCTTTTGCTTTTAAGAGTGAAGAAAGAAAAGACTCAAAATCTCATCACCTTAACCGATATTCATTTTATTTATCTTCAAGACACACTGACCTCTCTGTCTTCTTGTCCTGCATTACAAGCCAGAGACAGGACTTAAAACGAGTTAAATTCTGCTCTCTGGAATCTCTCAGAAAGGTTTTGTGAAGCTGACTTCATCAATGGAGAAATACGACTCTCCAAAGCAATGTTCTTAAAACATTAGCTCATATTTGTGAATGCAAGATCCGGTATGCATGGCATGTTATCAAGAAAACCTACAATTGTGAAGAGGGGAGGAATCATCTGACCCGTTCATAATTCCTCACTTCCAACGACAACAACAACAACAACCACCACCATCTAGTAACATTTGTCTGGTTTTGGTTTGTTTTTAAACTACACAGGGTACAAGTTCATTATCACAAGTGCCAGCTTTGTCATCAGAAGCAGTATTAGTAAACATAACAAACAGCAACCAGAGGTCTCTACACAGCTGTCACAATATTAGAATTCATCTTTAGGTACTGTACTGACACACAGCCTTGCATTAAATCCAGGCTAAAGTGGCATTGTGCTTGGCACATTCTGCTTGATCAAACTAGCAATACATCATTGCTACCTGCAAATGCTTCAAGAAATGTTTCCCCACTCTATAGGATGCCTCTTCACATAAATGAAAATACTCAAAATCATCCCAACAGCAATCTAGATGCAGTTAAAAAAATAAAAAGAAGAAAAAGGCACAGGCTAGTTTCTACAACCAAAGGCACTAGAACACCCTGTTTATTTCTGAGCTACACAACCATGGTATTCTAATAAATTTGTTGCAAAATCACCCTCCCCCAAAAGAATTTTCCACTTTATTTCCCATTCTTAACATTTTCTTACTGTCCATCTTGTGAAATTGCACAAAATAATCAGATCAGAACACTAAACCAAACAAGAAGCCATAAATACTTTCTTAGAGAAATGTTCAAAGTGTTTCACACCTAGGAGTTCACAGGCCTTTCACCACACTTTTCCAAACAGTTGACTTTAATATTTTTCTGCTAGTATTCACCTTGCATACTGAAATCTCCCAGTGGTAAAACTTGCTACATTTGATTTCAATTCAGTGATTTATAAGAACTGCTGACATGTTCCTTAAGTTCAGAATTACAACTTGCAATGACAGGATTCTGAGAAACACAGCAGAACCTATACATACCTAAAAAAAACCAACAAACCAACAACTACATAAAAAAACCCCCGAACTAACCAAACAAAAAACCCAAAAATCACAAGCAAACAAAAAACCAAACATGTCTTTTACAGATACACATTCATACAGAGAAGGAAAATGCATAACCATCCTGTCTTTACATGGCAGACTTGCTTTCTTTTTTTACTCATCCAGACATAAGCTTTGGATCAGTTCCTGGCTGTATTAAACAGCTTTGACAGAGCACAAGGATTTAGAAACTGCTACAGTATATACTTGAGAACCTTAAGAATCTCATTTCCTTCTATTTTCAACAACTAGAGCAAGTAAGATTTCTTTAAGTTATTACTGTCTTTATTAATCAGATTACAGGAAGGCCACTTAAGAACTCGCAAATTCAGGAAAGGAACTTGTTGCTTAAGTGTGGAAGCCACCTCCAGGGACAACAGAGAACTCTGTTCCAGTTTGCCTTCATCTTTCACACAACAGCAAGGGCCACAGCCACACCGAAAGAGTGACACGTATTTTCCTAGCTAAGAAAGACAATCATGGAAGAAAGAGGAAAAAAACAGAAAGAAAAAAACCAGAGACGAGTTACACGTCCTAAGAAGACAGCAACTGTCTAAATCAGCAATATCCTCATCAGCAATACCAAATCAAGACTAATGGAATTAAACTAGTCACACAAAATTAAAACAGAACATTTCTTTCTTCTGTCTTTCTAACTTTTGAATTGTGAAACACCACGTAACACTGAACATCGCCTGTTCTTCAAGGAGAAACTAAAAAAAGCCAAGTCAGCTAATCTCCAAATAAAGCCTCCGAAACAAGCCTGCACTTCCGTAAGAAAGCAGTACAAAGGATCAAGTATGATATCTTCTAGGATATTATTGAACGACTTGTGAATAAAAATACAGTGTTCACATTAAGAGAGAGAAGCTGTCAATTGCCAGTACTACATAGAAACTTCTCATCCTCCTCCATACAAATACATGTAGGCTCTGCTCATAGCTCTAAAGCATAGTGTATCCAAGGGGACTGGAGTGGCAAAATAAGGTATAGGTATTCACTTTTACAAAATTCACTGCACATATGCTTTCAATCCTCTTTTTTCCCCCCCCTCTTATCTATAATCGGACTCAAAGAAGGCTATTTCATCTTCCAAACTTCATTATATGAACTGAACTGTGTAGGAGTAGTTCCTCAGATAAATACCCTCAGCACAGGGCCAAAGAGACAAGTATACTGAACCTGCTTCAGCGTGTGAAGAACAAGGGGTTTTTTCAAGGAGCATGAAGCGTTTTATCCCACAAAATGGAGAGTGCTCTGATCTTGGCTGCACAGCTCTTGGTAGGTCACCCATCTTTAAGGACTGCATTTAGATCTGCAGTATGGCCGACTCCTAAATTAAGCATGTTTTCTAACTAGGAACACTTACCTTATTGTAGGACCGAGACTGGAAGGAGCCTTTGCCTGTGCAAATTTCTTTTGCCACTTGTCTGTGTTTAAGGATCATGTAAAACAACCCCCCAAACTCCCCAGGCGCAAATTTCCATTGTTAATTAAACTCTGCTCTTCCTCCCACCTCCCTTTGCAGCACAGTGACAGCCACCTGATTCAACTGACTGTCAGCAAATGATTTTTCTGATGGAAATCCAATGCACTGGATGAGAGGGCAGCATGACAAACATTGCTTTATCCACATCTCCATGCACCAAACCAAACTGACTTTGGCAGGACTCCTGCTTGCTAGGGGGGAGCAGTTGTTTGATTACAACTGGAAATGGCCCAGAATTCAATGTTCCCTTTACGACAAAGCTGCCCAAGGAGCTCAAGACCACATGGATCTGCCATGCTCTGTCTCTGAAGCTATTCTTTCCTGGGCAGCCTGTACAGCCAGGTTTGTTACAAACCACAAGACATGGTCATTGCTTGCCAGTTGTTTGACATTCAGACACTAAATTCTGATCTCATACAAAACCTTCAATTGGGTATTTGCTTCCATCCATGTCAAACTTATTTCAGATGTTTCACAGTCATTTACCTTTAAGGATACGAGCAACTCCAGGAACAAAGATACAAACTTAGCAGTAAAGGTCAAATAAAAGTAGATGCCATCTTGCCAAAAGTTTGCTCTTTCTTCCCTGTCTGTTTTTAAACATGGCTTTGTTACTTACTCTGTGTATCTAGTTTTAGGACACCATAAAAACTAAATGAACATAAAATGGTTTTTTAAATAATCAAGCAGCTAAAAAAAATCACATTTTTTTAATTTCCCAAATAGCTCAGTCTATAACAGTTTCACAGAAATGGTGAGGGTCAAAAAGTTCATTTTCCTTTTCAATAGAAAAAGCTTTTCATAACAAGCTATTAATGAAATACTTAGATATTAACATTAAATGTCCAGTTTGGGAAAATACAGATGTTTTATTGCTTAAGTCAATCTTGAATTCTAAGTGATTAAAAATACACTCTTGTTAAGGACAGAACACTCCACACATGAAAAAGGACTGGAACACCTTTCTCTGAAACATTTAGCAAGAATGAACCTAAAGCCAGATTTAAGTTCTAATTATGATTTTATACGACAGTTTCTGTTAAGATTTAGATTCAAAAAATTAAGTAACCTGCCAGAGGCCAGAGACATCAGTAAAGAAGCCCTGAATTCAGTTCCTAGTTGTCAGTCAGTACAGCATCTGATCTTCAGCTGTTAAAAACAACACTAGACAAATACCTGGAAAATTCCTATTTTCTTAGCAACATCTGAGCAAGAGAAATATTTATTTTTATAGGCTCGGACGCAAAAGGCAGAGAAAAGAATAACTGATTATGGATTCTTCCACCTCAGTATTTAATACAGATGGGAAAAATTTGCATTTAAAATCAAATCTTAGTAAAAATGCAGTGCAGGTAGGTGGAACAAATTGTCCCATATTTCAGCTCATGTGGAGGACACAGGTTATACAGGTTATTATCAATGCAGCAGTGCTGTCTTCTGTTCTAAAACATCATGTGGCATTACAGCTGACTATCTTATCAAACAACTACAGATATTTTTATGAATTATTTTTAACACAGACACTTTAACAATTCCCATTAATGTATTGCAGAGAACCCATTTCACTTTACTGGTAAAAAGCCAAAGATACCCCTTTGTTCTTCCTTCCAGCTATCAGGAATATTACAGTTGTTTCTTTGATTATGTATCATAAGCCAAAGACAAAAAATAAAGAAAAAAATCATAAAACATAATAATATTTTCCTTTTTGGACAAGCTTCCTACAGTCTCAAACCCTGTTTCTCTTTAGGTTATCTCCTTAATCTAGATTATTAATTAAATTATATGTAATTCATCAAATAATTGTACAGTCAGGTAATATGAATGGCAAAATAAAATTTAAGTAGCATTATTAACTCTACAAGTAAGTGCTATATTTAAACTTTAATTTTTGGAAATGAATCAAAGTAACCACCTAATTATGTTTGTAAATAGGTCATACCATTAAAAAAAAACCAAAACAAAACAAAAAACTGACTGGGACTGTCATTCAAAAGACTCAAAACCTACCAGGTAACAAGGGAAGCAAGCATTAACTCCTTAAGATTAGCCTCTTAACCCATCTAGTCCTTTCATTAATTCACTGTATCTTGCAACTGGGTATTTCCTCTGAAAAAGCAGCTGGGGGCACATCTGGAACTGCGGGTGACAAGAGAGTCCATCAAATGCCTAACCTGAGCATTTTGCTAACAATTCAAACTTTGTCCATGATAAATAAGCATTGTGGTTCAAACTGGTTTTTTTAGGACAAGTCATCAAGAACAAACAGGTACCTACATCTATCCATGAATGTAGCTGTCTTGGGGTGACTTCAAACCAGCACAATAGTCTAAATATAAGAACTGATCTACTTCAATGATAATGGTACAGTTAAAGTCACAAAGCTTTTCTGCTCTGCAGACTCTGAAAGAAGGACAAAGGGGTTTAAAACATAGTTCTAGCTCACTCCTGTACAGCATGAGAATTAGACACACAAGGAGGACAGCACCTTAACGCAAACGTAACCACAATCACACCAAGGCCTTGTGCTATTTACGGATCACGGAAAGAGAAGGACCAGTCCTTTTTGATTCCAAGCAGAGGAGTAATGCATCAAAGTCCAAAGGCTTTTTTATTCTCTCCTGATACTATCTACCTTTTCTAAACTGACCTGAGTACAATTTAATCTTATAAAGCTATCTTCTCTGAATATCCTGATTTCTACAACCCTAGCAAACTGACAAGGGCCAAACTTCTTTTTCTAACAAGAAACAGAACAAAGTAGTTGGAACACTCTCCTCAGAAAGCAGCCCATTACTACTGAAGCACCAGACCAGCAATTGATTGAAGAAGTTACTTACACAATACCTCCTCATATGAGCCAGTTGTTTCTAGTCTGGAATCCCCATTTTGCTACAAC
Organism: Struthidea cinerea; assembly: GCA_013397865.1. Taxonomy (NCBI): domain Eukaryota; kingdom Metazoa; phylum Chordata; class Aves; order Passeriformes; family Corcoracidae; genus Struthidea; species Struthidea cinerea. The sequence goes on along the minus strand of VZTI01005570.1, from coordinate 3,331,856 downwards.
TGGCAAACCAGCTCACATCTACTGCTCTCAGGACTGCAAGAGATCTATCAACACAAGGACTATGTGGGAGTCACTAATGAACGTGTCTCCTTTGAAATTAGAGTCATGTTGAGAGATACGACCTTTCCAAACCATGAATCTCTTGAAAAAGTGGTTCGTGTCACTTGGTATGAAACCGAGCATAATGCTCAAGAAACTTCCTTGCAACCTTGAAAGGAGAGACATACGCCCCAACTAAGCCCTAAAAAAATGAACTCTCCTTATATTGCTCTTCATAGCAGGCTTCAACATACAACCCTCACTCAGAAAAAAACAAGGGGAAAAAATGTCCCAAGATGGTTTCTTTAAGCTTTGTTACAGAAGGGATTTTAACTCAACTTTGTTGTATTGTTACAATGGAAAAAAACTACACACTTTCATACAGAAGAGAACTTGCATCTAAGCTTTTTCTGTCTCTGTTTACAGCAATTGTTACTTAAAATGCTAAGAGAAAAGATATATCTAAGCTAGAAAATTTAATTTAAATCTTCTTGTCACCCTGGCCAGTTAATTTTCTTCCCCAGCATTCTACTTCATTTAAGATAGCAAAAGTAAAGAAGAACAAAAAATACAGCCTTTTCCCCTCCTAGTGCTGTAGATCAGGAAATCCTACTGCCAGCAGTAATTCCATATTAAATACATATATATTTATTCTGTAGGCAGAGAGTACAAGACTCTGCTCAGTAAGAGATGTAAGTCCCTGTTACCTATAGACTTCAGGCCCAAGTCCTTTTCAAGACATCCGCAATTACAGGAAGGTCATAAGAACTGTGCTCATACCAAACATCACAGACAAAGGAAATGTCGAATCCATGGCAAAGTGACGGAGACCCCTCTCTAAACCCAGACAGACTGGAGCAATCATTCTGTGTGCATCTCTACAGGGTTTTTCCAGAAATGTATCAGTTTCAAGGTAATAGCATAACCAGACAACTCCAAGCACTGCTATGACCTCAGAAGATGGGGAGGAGAAAGTAACAATATCAGTTAAGAATATATTTGATCCACAGACTGTACTTTTTCAGAAGACAAACACACAGATATAAAAAAGAAATTGCACCTACGCTCTCATGCAAACAACACAATTAAGTATGTCCTTAAGTGCTCAGCTGTACTGAGTGATTATTACAGGAGTCTATTACCTATGAACTATTTACAAAAACAGTTTGGTGCAGAAATCCCCTGGTGTGAACTTCATGCCTCTTCTGGTTACAGCTGCGCCACCCACAAGAACTTTTCATCCCTCACCGGAGGTAACCTTCGGCTGTGACGAGGCAGTAACAACCTGACAACCTCCTCCATTGGCACAGGCACCAACAGGTTGTATGTGAGCAGACCCCTCCCCGACATACACAGCGAAATACACAGAAAAACATTGCTTAAGCTTCCTAAAGGTAGAAGTAACACATGTAACCAAATCGAACAAAAAGCCATCTTCCCCCAAGTACCAGGGCGGTCATACATACAAATGCTCTCTCTACCTGGGAGCTAAGAATGCTGGGAAAAAAAGGAACTCATCTGGAAGCAATTATGGCACAAATTCCTGCTTTTTGCGTCTTCTCTGCAGGACATGAGTGCTGCTACTTTTCCTTCTCTCTTGGAGGATCTCTCTCTGTCACGACAGGACAAGGAGGAGACAGTGTTCTCAGCCTCTGCTGTGGCTCGACAGAGGGGGGAGGCAGCCACGCAGTGCTTTGCAATGCTGAAGGAGTTTCTTTGCTTAGACATAGATATTCCTAGTGGCTTCTTCTTCTGGCTTCTTAGTGACAAGGCCCTGTTTGGAGACTAAATCCATGAGTGTCTAGAGAAGATTCTTCCTACATAGCAAGTGTATCAACATGCTAGATGGGCCTTTTAGCTTTTTTGCAGTTATTATTTTGGAAGAAAGCAACTGTAACTGCTGCGAGTATAACAAGTCACCTAGTGGCTAATGACTTACTTTAGGGCCTTTTAAACCAACAGGTCTGGGTTACCAAGCAAGCAGTGCAGTGAGCTTACAAGGTATAGGTGGGAACTTGAGGTCCTAGTGACAGGCAGGCAGATCTTACTAAGCGGAGGATTTTTAGAACCCAGATTTTCACCCTAAGAGCAACTGTAAGGGTGGAGGGGAGAAAGGGGGGCAATGCCTGCAATACAGAGAGCCAAATGCTATTGGCTCTGTCAATTCTGGAAGAAGCTCTAAAGCTTACTGCACTGACAGAGTACTGACAAAAGCCTGAAATCACAATCTGACAGGAAGCAGTAGCATTAGCACTACATGACAGCACACACTGAGCTTAATGGAGTGCAGCTGGCTTCCTTGGAGTCTGTGGAAGAGACACAGGTTAAAAATTCAGCAAATGCACTTAATGTCCAGCATGCTACTCCAAACGCAAATATAATGTCCTAGTCCACTAAGGCAGTGACAGGAGAGAAGACAGAAAGAAAGAAAGACAGAAAGAAAACAAGACTACACCACAGAAGCAGAATATGGCATCTTGGACAGCAGAAGTCAGAGCTGTTGAGGGAAGAAAGAGTGGCCTCCCACCCAAGAGAGGTGACTAATACAGTAAGTCAAGACTTGTCCTGACTGGGAAGTCACCTGCCTGTCAGAGAGGTCTGGTTTCTCCTTAACCATCTCTCATTTACATTTTGGAGCAGAGGAGCAAATGAAGATGCTGCCTCCCCACCAGCACCACTTGTCAGACATGAAGGTTGAGTGGGGACAATTTTAACAATCAGATTCACCTACTGACAGCAGCACAAAGGTGCCCTAAATAAACATGACAGGTGGTCAGGCATAGCAGACCGCGACACTTTGCAACCTCTTCATTTAACCATATAAACATCCATATTTCACTGATTCCACATCAACAACAGAAGAGGCAGTAAATATTGTTCCTCCAAAGGTAGCCTTGAACAGGCTTTGCTGCACAGGCTTCATGGCAGACTTTGACACCTCTTCTCTTCCTTAAGCCTTCCGAATACTGGCTTTCTTTACATCTTTTTCCTTGATCAGGTTCTGTAGATATTGGGGATTTTCCTGAAGGAGATGGTGCCAATAAAACCAGCTGCCATCAGGATCAAGTGTTCCATTTTGATTTCCATTTCAACAAGAGCTATGAGAATAGTGAGGTCAAGGATGTGCAGAGGAGAGAAGAAACATGAGTAGAACAGGTTTAAGAAAAAAAAAAAGGTAAACATTCATTGCATCCATTGTTTTCCTCAAAGACACACAGTTTTCAGCATGAAACACTGACATACAGTTATGACTAAACCATAATCAAAACCATGCAAATGCTATCAACTAAGAAAAGGTTTCCCCCTAAACAAAACCCACCAAAAACCTGAAGCGAGATGAATTACAATGCTACTGCACCCATTACCACCAAATATTTGAAAGACATTACAACGAAGACCAAATTCAGCTACTCTGTAACATGAAAAACTGCTTAGGAAACGATAATGAAGACACAAGTTGAGAAGGATCACTGTTTACCACAGGACTAAAATCTCCCCTGTCATGAATTACAGCCATCTTTGATACTGCAACTCTTCTCTACAAGACATTTTCACCACTTTTATCTTTATTCTCATATAGTACTGCATCATCTGCTGTTGTTACAGAGGTATTCTTATTCTACATTGCCATTAGATAAGTCAAGAATATTCCAGATATTTAAATTACAAAAAAACAGGTTACATTCAATCATAGTTTTTCCACATCCACCTATTCTTATGTTGCTGCACGATTTTAATGTTACGAATACAGAGTAGAAAAAATAAAAAGGAAGTGTAACTGTGTAAACAGAAGTATGTAAAAGCAAACAAATGACTGGAGCTCAGATCAACAGTTCCATCTTTTCTAATAGTGCTATAAACCACAAATCCCTCATGGGAAATACTACATCTTCTCTCTGCTTGGATAATACCTTCCAAAAATCGACATTTTGAGTACATTAGAAGATATGTCAGAAACAACCGTGAATATTAGTTTGGATCCATCAGAAAGTAGTTCACATTTCAAAATCCACAATCAAACAACAAATCCCAAAAGGGTTTTCATTTGTACAAAAGCATATAACCATCTCTTTTATTTCACAAATAACATCACAGGAAAACTTCAAAGAAAATTTTAATTCCTCAACTATGAAGAAGGTTGATAGCATGTAGCTCTTTAAATCGTTGCTTTCCATTCCTGTACTACCCTTCATCCTGACGGGAAAACAAATCCTGCAACTTTTCACTTAAAGGGCTAAATTTGCTTTTTAATTAGAGATGCGTGTGCTGATTCTGTTTTATTTAAAATGCAGAGATCCTGCCAGAAATACTTAATAAATCCGTACTTTAAAAAAAAGTTAAATGCACAGAATTAAGATAATTGAAATAGTGAGGGAAAAGAAATCCAAGCCACTGCAGAGTTCCTGAAAGTAAAAAAACCAACCAAACAAAAAAACCCAAACACCCAACAACTTGTTTCCAGCCAGAGGAAACATTTATGACTTCATAGACTTTCATAGAGATCCAGACTTTTTTGATCAAGAGCAAAGTCAGATCACCTACATGCTACTATCTTCAGTATGAGGACAATGGGATGAACCAGAAAGACTTAATCCCATGAGCACTCTTATTTTTTGGCATGTTTTCTGTATGTATCCAGTTATGTATCCTGACAGGTGAGAGTTTGAAGTTGGTCGTATTTATTTATCTTTCAGCTTCATAGAGCATGCTTTTCTCCATTCTCTAGACAGATCATCAGTGGGAAGGGTCTCAATGAACAAACGCACATTAACACTTCAGAAAACAAACAAATAAAACCCCATACAAACCCTCTTCGTCTACCCAGAGTTCCTATCTCAGTCCCCTGCACTATTAACAAGTCCAAACATCAGAGTCCTATGATAAAATAAGCAATACAACAAAGTTGTTACCTTCAGGTAGGCTAATAGAAAAAAAAACTAAAGTTGGTGACTTGCCACCAGCTCCACATACATAAAACCCAGGAGCTGATCAGTATTTGCAACTATCCAAGAGAAATTGAGCAGAAGCACCCTCCCAGGCATACAAGAAAAGCTTTACAATTCAAAACCGAGCTCAGTTTGCATACAAGAACATCTGGAACCTGTTCATTCTACATCAAGAAGTTTCCCCATCAAAAAGCACAACTTTGAGTGCTTTTTGGTGATGCCATCAGACAGCAATTACGACACTAAAGAGAAGCCATCAGGAAAGTTTTGAAAAATTAAACCCTGAGTAACTGAGCTACCATGGCCCTTTGAAGAGATGAGCAACACCCCTTCACTAAAAACCTGTATTAGGGAAGTATGTTGTTTCAAACAAGTCAGAACAAGCCCTACCTGGTTATAGAACTTACCTCCCTGCTGCTGCTTTTAGGCTGAACCCCTGTAATCATTCCTAGAAGTGCAAGTACTATTACTCACTTGACATTTGGGCACAGTAGATCAGCGTCATCATCTGGTTTTCAAGGCAGGATGATTCTAGTCACAAAGTGTTTTTAAAATGTCACCTCCCTAGTTCCTCAGCTCGAGCAAAAAGGACAAGCATTTGCACAGGTTAAATGACCACTCACTGATTCATGCCTGCACGGCAAGTAGTGCCCTCTGGCCAGAATTCATCAGAAACAAAGTGTTGGTAGATTGGGAACTGGGATGCTTTGTCACACAGAAACACAACTGCACGTTTCCAAACTACACAAATTAAGAACCGATGCAAATAAAAGCAATATCCAGCATATAAGTAGCAGTGATAATGGACAGCTAAAGAGAACATAAGACTCAAAACGACTCAATGAAATTGTGAAGATAAACATTCAAACTGGAAGACTATACACAAAACTACCAGGCCATTATGTTTTACTGGCACATCTAGTGAGGCACTGGAATTTGCTTTGTGTTTTCAAAAGTGGATCTTCCAAAGCATTCCCTTTCTCTTGGATGGGGAAAAAAAAACAACTACTAGAACTAGTAGAAACAGGATAAGGAAATCCACACTGGCACCAGCAAAGTTATTCTTGGTCCATTAGGACAATGGAAAGCAACAACCACACTCCTACTAGTAGAAATCAGAGCCCTAAGGAACCTGCTGACCCCTGTACTATTCTCATCCCTCTGAAGCGAAGGCGTATCCTGTCTCCTCCTTACATCTCACTGCAGAAACAGATCTACTACTAGCTCTTCATCATCATCTTTCACAGCTTTCTGAGACACTGTTTATCTCCTTACTGAAGCCAACCTCTGTAATTTTCCTACTTTTAAATTTTTGTTTGTCTTAGCAAGTAAAAGGTAAGAATTTTCATGACTCTGTGTGTGTGGGGGAGCTCTTATGATTAATATTTTTGGAGAAGAGAAAGAAAAGCTGTATTCTGAAAGCAAACAGACCAACTTTTATAGGACCAGAAATACCCTGCCATGGCCTTGGCTCCAAACATACATACGATAATCTTTCAAAATACCCATCATCTCATCAATATTCCTGTTTCCTACCCAGAAATCTAGTATCCTATTTTCAAAACTAGAAATCATGCCTGTATCTTTTACTTTTCAAGAAATGTGTTAAGGAAGCAACTTGCATACTTTCGTGGGGGTTTTTTTGTTTTGTTTTGTTTTTTTTAATAGAATACTGTATCTGGAGGATGTGTGTTCATTAAGTAGAAAAATTTAAGTCTTAACTGGCAACAAGAGGCAGCACAAAGGTGGATTGCATATTTAATTCAATTTACCAAGGTGGTATTTCTGTGTTATGAGTTAAACAAACAGACGTCACTTGGAACAAATGACAACAGTTTTCTGTTGCAAGCCTTGGCACAGAACAATAAGGTGGCTTGATTAATTTCTTTAAAAATACATTTTAAAAATAATTAAGAGTGTCACTGTTGATACACAGAAGCAAGATTATGTTTACCTTCTCAAAACTATGAACTGTCAAAAAAAAAATTTCCAACCTCTATACCTGAGGTCAAGATTAACATTATCTTGCACCAAGTGCTGTAGCCTACATTTATAAGAGCATGAATACGGATCTAGTGATGACTGAAAGCATTATTACTGGTTTTAAAACTTCAGATTAAAATTTGTTAAAACACACATGTCCATAGACTATACATGTATTGTTCTTCCCACAAAAAATGAAAATAAAGAAGAAAGATAACAGATGGGTTTCGACAGCCAGAAGTTTTAGCCAGCAATATTCAACACTAAACAAATAGAAATTAACCTTAACAACTGTTAAATTACTGGGTCTTTTTCCCAAAATTAATGGGAAGCAGAAAGCTTTCTGAGAATCACTCATAGTAGCTCAGTCTGTTCTCCAGTGGCTATCCATAAAAAACTGCACTTTATTGAGTGACACAGGCATAGAGAATGAGGGTAAAAAAGAATGGGGGATAGGCTATTTGCAATACTACATGCTAATTAACAGCAGGAATAGGTCTGGAGAAAATGCTGTGGTGTGACAGGAAATGTTCACCTATTGAGGAGTAACAGCAACTTTAACACATTCTTTAGTGTTTTGCTCCCTATGCTGAACTTCCAGGGCACTTGAAGGAACCTCCTGCATCCCTGTGACTAGAATGTCAAAGCACAGACAGCATGAAGTGAAAATAATGCAAAGAACAAGGGCAGAAGGGATAAGTAAGGAAGTTTTCTTGACTGCTTTCTGAACTGTGTCATGGCACAAGAGCTCTCTTGCCACTGTGACCACTGATCTCATTGTGACAGCTCAGCCTGAAACACAGCTCCCAACTTCACACATCCACAACAAGAAGCAGGTATAGCATAAGAAAAATCCCGAAACCAAATCACAGTTGTGTAAGGCTTGATAAATCTTTAAATGGTTGACACCTTTTCCATGTAGTTTGGTATTAAGCTAAATTATGTTAAAACCTAGACAGTAAAACACCAATTTGAAAACAAAAAATTAATGTTAGCACATTGACTTTTTTCTACTACAAAACTTCCAGCAAACTCAAAGCAAAAAAATATCCTGGACAGAATAGCCTACAGTTGCAATGTAGCATGGATATGCTCTCCATGGGTCTAGTCAAGCAACATTAAAGCTCTAACAGCGTGTTTTAAGAGGAATAAGATTCATGACCCAGAAGCCCTAAAGAACAAACCACAACTTTTGTTTTAAGAAGTCCTGTTGCCTCTGTGTATAGTTGTGAACGGAAGAAAATCTGCCAGCATGGCTTGTACACACAAAGAAAACTGGAATGATAAAACCCATTCTTCTTACCAAGACAGAAGTTCCCGTATGGCAGTATAGTGGTTGTTAAAAAGGCAGGCCTATAAAATTCTGCTTATTGTCTGAATAGAAATACTACAGAGGAATGTTGCAAAAATTTTCTAAGAAGGAGATTTAAGAGTGCTTTTAAATTGCTGGACGAAGGGACGAAATTGAGAACCTGGAGAAACCTGATCTACAACTGGAGCCAATGTTCATTTGTCTCGATATTCCTGTGTCTACTCAGACAACAAATGCTGTAATGTGAAACATAGCAAAAGCAGTATTTACTTCCCATATATGTCTCACATAAATTAAGTTCTATGCCAGTGAAGCAAACAGTAAAGGCACATTATCCCTGTCCCTGCATTTCCCTGCAGACTGAAAAAGCTGCTGACTGTTCACATCTTACTCTTCACACCAAGGTGACAGAGATCCCCACTCTGTTTATTCTTCATCAAAACAGACAGAAGAGCTCTTTATAACTTGCAGGAGGCACAGGCTTCTCAAAAGCTGAGCCTCAGCACAGCACCAGCAGAAGACAACTGCTGTGCACCATCTAATGTTTATTTTTATCCCTAGTGACTTTTTTTTTGGTGTGGAATAAGAAGCTAATATGCCGGATGAAATGCTATTCATGTTTCCAAAACTTTGAACCCTGTTAATTTATTGCAATTTGCTCATTTTGAAATCTGTTCTCACTAGTGAAATACTACACTGACTATTGCACCAGTTAAAGAACTGAGAACCAGTATTATTTCGGCTTCATACCTCCAGTAAAAGCATAATCTCCTTTGTCTGAATGTCTCACAGTGGTGTACATTACAGATGCGTCTAGGAACCTGTATGTGTGTATATATAGGTACAAAAAACTCTGGAAAATATTTCAACATCAACTACACATCTCACTTTCCTCACTAAAAGTATTTTTCAAAAAGTAAGTTTGATTATGAATAACAGCTTCATAAAAAAACCCAACAGATCTGCACTGCAGCCGCACTTACGCCTTCAATACACCAGGTCTTCTAGAAAAGCCTGGCAAGCTTCAGAATTGAGACTTTTAGCCATGCCCCGTTTGACACACACTGTGCAGAACCAACATTGTGCCAATAAATTAACTTCCACAGCAAAAGCTATGCCCCTCACTTCATCCAATATATAGGCCGTAGCATGTCCAAAACACAGCAATTTCCACCTGATTCTGCAGCTGCAAGCTCAAGATTTCCTTACGTACACTGCCAATACAAACTCTCCCATGAGATGTCCAGGAAAAGTTCCACGAGATTTTAAAACAAAGAATAAAATAATTGAGGGTGTGGGAATGATGATACAGAAATGAAAACACCATGTCTGAGGATAGTGACTAGCCAGACCTCTGTTTACGTACAAGTCACTTGCAGAAAGCCCTGATGTCAGGGCTTTTCAGCCTCCGCTGCTAGTAAGACTGTATCTTCTATACAGGATTATAAATGGAGGAAGGTATAATTGACACATCACACTTGCACACTCAGGACTTCAACATCACACTTAGAAGGACCTTTCCTTTCTATCATATTCTATATGACACATATGCAGACCAATGACATGCTTGAAATTTTTTTGACGTGCCATTGTAGCTATTGGCAGCCTGTTACCAGAAATCACTTAGCAGTTTGTCTCTAGAAAAGCTGACTGCCTAGGAACCAACATAAGTCCTGAAAAGCTATCTGACTGCTACAGGTTCTATACACAACTAAAAAGGTAATGTGGTTCAAGGAGAAATTACTTCACAGCACATATATGGCTGTAGAACATATATCCTGGGTTGGGGATGGGATGAACACAACAAAGACACAAATACTTGTTTCGGAAGGAAAAAAGAATTCTCTTCCCCCACACTTTGCTTTTAATCAGTCTCCACACAAACACTGGAAGCCCAGGTCATTGGGACTTCAGTTGAAGAGCTTTCCATGCTGCTGAACACTGAAAAAGGGAAGTAGGTTATGACACTACCACAATCAAACCACTAGAAAACTCTGATTTTGACCGCAGAATGTTTCACTTCTTCATGCTGCACAACTCTTAGCATGAACCTTATAAAATAATGGCTGGATTGAACATTTGACTTTGATTTGCCAGTCAAAATGTTTTTCCTTCTTTAAAGGAAATTTGGCAATTTATTTCAATTCGTTTCTGCTTGTAAACAGCAATTTGCAGCATTTTACAGCCAACTTACTGCAAAGAATGGCTGAAATAAATCTATCCACTGTTCATCTAAGCACAGATCAATGCTATCAAAAATTGAATCCCTCAGAAGAGTAACATAAAGGAATTACAAAAGAAAAAAAGAAACACTACTCAAAATTTTTCACAACCTTTAACCATTTCCTTTCCAAAACCAAGCAGAAAGCCAAAGGAATACTGACAAAGAGCCCATAAAGATACTAAACACCAATGTAACCATTCAACTTTCCAATACCTTTCAGTGAAGCTTTACAGTAATGCACTTCTGCTTCTGCTCTCTTCCAACTCATCTTCCTTCTCAACTCCAAAGATTACAGGTTGATTGTACAGACAGTATCTCATATATGCTGCTCCCAAATCCTCCCAACCCAGCTAAGCTTTGTCATTATCACATTGTTATTGTCTTCCTCATCAAGTCCGTGTTCCACAAACAGGTCTCTGATTAAAGACAGACAAGTTTGCTTAATAACCATAGTCATTACCACCTGGTTTCAGGTGCTGCCTGCATAACACTTCATTTTCCTTATTTCTACTATGTTATACCTATAATTGTATTTGTTGCCCTCTTCAGTATTGCTTTCAGGATGAATGAGATCAGCAAGCAAGTACTCATAAAATGAAATAAGCCTTAAGCTTAAGTTAATGCAGGCTTGAAAACAAAAAGAATAAGAAACTATCAAAGAAAGCACACAGGAAATGTTATTACAAGCAACCATATTACTTTTGCCAAGCACTGTATATGTATCAACATATATTCTATGACTATGATCAAACAATTGAGCTCAGTCCCTGTGATTTAAAAATATATGCTAATATAATGCTGTGGTGTGGGGGACTAAAGAAATTATAGTTCTGTATACTCAACAACCAAGTATTACTGGAACACTGCTAGTCAAGCTCCAGAATGAACTTATACTAAAGTGGCAAGAAGTTATAAAATCAGCACTAACAATCCTAAAAGCAGTGTCTGAATAAATGAAACACAAATTCATGTCTTGCATGCCAATCAGTTTAGATACAGGTTCAAAATACTTCATGTGCTTCCTGGCATGGCAATATTCTTCTAAAGCAACATCTCTGTAACCGCACAGAATTTTGGTTTTCCAAATAGCTGGAATCATAAGACAGTGTGCATATATCAACATTTTTCTGTTTAAAATTTTATTCTCAATAACAGAACATTTATCAACACAGGTCTGGAGAAAACATTCCAGTATTAGTTTTAACTATAAATGAGTAGAAGCCTTTGTCCAAGAGTGGCTGAAGAGAAGCAGTTTAAAAAAAAAAAAAAAAAAAAAAAAAAAACAAAAAAAAAAAACNAGCAGTTAAAAAAAAAAAAAAAAAAAAAAACACAAACAAAAAACCTCCACAAAACCCCCAAAGAAAGAAACAAACTACAAAACCCCCACCCCAACTAACTAACCGAGCAAACCCAAATTACTTTCTAGTAAGCTTTTACAAGAAACAGCACTGGTATAAACTAAAACATAAGCAGATTTCCTGCAATAACACAGATTGAAAAGCCTAAGTCTGCTAACTCACCCAGAAACTACTGCCATATTTCAGGCACTACAAACTGTGCACAGAGCACGGAGCAGACACCTTCCCAGCCAAAACCAAACAGAACACCCTGCAAATATTGCCTGGACTTTGTGCTGCTAGTGGAAAGGTAACCCAGAGTGCCGGCTCTAGTGCCGCGCACGGCAGCCGGCGGCTCTCGCGGTCCTTCAGCAGGGCGACAGCCCGGGCACAACAAAGGGCTGTTGTTCCGAGGCAGCAGCAGGCGGCAGCTGAACCAGTTGGCCCAGTACCCTACCGTGGTCTGTGGGACATCAAAGGTTGGCTGTGAGCTAAGCAGACAATTAGGATGTGTGGGTGTAGAGTTACAGAGTTCCAAGAGGTCACTCACGGATGAATTTTAGCACTGCAGCACAACCCCTTTATAAAGCAGTATTATTGGCTTTGCGCAACCAGCCTTCGGGCTGACCCCAGATCTAGGGAAGTGACTGCAACACTACTTTACTTTTTTTTCTGTATAAAGTTTACCGCAAAATTAAAGTGCAATTCCTGAGATGAGCTAAGTAGCTTAAACATATGTATAACAATTTTAGTTTGCAAAGGATGGATACTGCGTTACCTTCTCTTAAAGAACCACGTAACCAAGACACTGATGAGGAAAGGAGGGAACAGCTGCAGAGTAATTACCAAGGACAACAATCACACCCTATTGCCAGACACTCAAGCCCCAGCAGTAAGGTACAACACTCCAGCACTAAGTAAGGCTCGTCAGTTCTATACATATGGTGTAAACATAAGTTCAAGAGATACCTCCTTACAAAGAAGGCCAGCTGTTCTTTGCCCTCTGTTGAAGACACCACCAGCATCAACATCATCTATCCCACCACACAGCACTGCCCTTCTCACCACCTCAATCCCAAGGTGCTGTCACAGGACCATTTCCTCTCTCAGTTCTGCTGCTCCCCAAGACACAACTCTCCTCATTTAACCACCAGTTCCAAATGTGCATGCCAAACTAATAAAGACAGACCTGAAGCAGAAAAAATTGGGCCAAGATCACAACACCTCTACCATATCAGTCATTTCATCACATAAAGACAAAAAGTTCTTAGATGATTCAATTATAAAACATCAGAACAGATTTCTTTCTTCTTCACTCTTAGTATGACTCCAGCAGTAAGGCTAAAGATCACTTGCTAATCAGAGATCAGCTCAGGTACTCTGAACAGTTACACATCCTTGTGGCAGACCTTCATGCAATCCTGTATTTGGGGATTCACAGTGACCACAACTGGTATACAAATCTGCATATTTTTGAATTTTCAAAATACATTATATCTGGGGTAAAAACCAACTTCATTTTCCTGATTTTTGGAAGTTTCAAATAAAAACACTGAAATCCTAAGGTTTGAAAAATTATCTTCATGCTTTTGCTTCAGTCCAGCATCTTCTTCCACATTTAAGATGATTCCCCTGTAGGATATTCAACAGCAGCAAGGAATCACTGAGACACAACATTTAACTTCCAAATGCTGCCAAACTGGAATGCAACTGACACTATGAGAAAGCAAATTTTGTTTGCAAATTATCGTATCAGGAACTCAGGCACTGGTTTAACAACATTAGGGTCACACTTAATCATCCTAACTCATGTAAGCAGCAGTATCTGAATACAACCCAAGAGACAAAAGTGTTCTCTTGCTAAAGAGGAGCATGTGCTTATGCACCTTGTTAAACTGAACTGAATCTTTCAAGTGATGCTGTTTGAGGAAGGTCTTTAGAACTTCCTCCTTTTTTTTTCTTCCCCCTCTTTTTTTTTAAGACCTAAGAGGTTATCTTATTGAAACTCATTTCATCTGAAGAAAAATCTCTTGGGACCAAACCACTGTTTTTACAACTTAAAAAAACCAAAGCAAACAAACAAACAAAAAACACAACACCAAAGTTACATTGTAGCACTTGACGTAATTAATCAAAATGAAACATTTTCCTTCTTTTTCTCTTCTTACACAACTCATTGGAATAGACAGAATTTCTCTACCAGTTTTCACCAAAAGAGTTCCCAGAACTTCATAATTCTTAACTCCTGAACATTTAATTTAATACTCCCAAACCACAACTTTTAGGAACACATCTATTTCAGTCAGGACACCACCAGAGTTACATTTAACTCTTACGTTACATTTAACATAAGAGTTAAATGTAACAACCTTACCATAGATAGTTCAATCTCCATATGGTAGTTCAAGAACTGAACCATATATTTCTGAAAAACATTTTATTTTACAGCATAAAATTTGATTAATTACACTAATTAGAATATTACACACCCAACTCAAAGGGATTTAGTACATTCATGTCAGAGCTATGTTCAATAGCAGTAAATCTCAAAGCATAGAACAGCACTGTTTTTCGTAGCATTCAATAACCTTTGAAAGGTTACTGTGATCACAAAAGTAATTTCTAGTGCTTTTTCCTTCTAATTAAAAAGCCAAAGAGCAATAAGCAAGATGACAGAAGCCAAGAGTAAGATGAAGAGAGAAATAAACCAGATGGCACAGGAATATATTTATATATACTTAAGTTATTCACAAATTATGAAAAAAGAAATACCAAAATCCTTTCATTTGCCCTATAATCAGTGTTCCTTTCTAAAAGAGTTTTCAGATACTTTTATGTAAAGAGGATTGTGAATTCTAATTAAGATATATCTGTGAGCCAGGATCCTCCATCATACAATTAACCTTAAATCCAGCCTCTAGCCGAGCGTAGTACAGAAGGAGATAGATGTAATTACAAAGTCCATCAGCAGTAAGCCTGGGAGAGGTTGTGGGCTTTCCTGTATTTCTACTTTGTACAGGGCATTAGGCTATTTTTGTCAAAATATACCAGGAAGACACAGCTACTGTGATATAGCCACAGTACTTTTATATTGGCTTGAGCTTGCATTGCATACTTTAAGGCACTAATTTTGAAAAAAATTACAACTGCATTCTTATTTCTGCAGGCTGCACTGTCTCACAGAGTGCTGGAGTTGCATTCCCAGCTTCATTTCTGTCCTTCAGGATCAACTCCTCCCTTCTCTGCTTCAGACCTCACCTCTCCAGTTGTAAAACTTTATTTTACCACCATTCTGAACATGTAAAGTGAGATCAACTGCTGAAAACACATAATTTTGAACCAAAATTCTAAAAAAAAAAAAAAAAATTGTACCTTGGCACATCATTTCTGGTTTTGCAACACACGTTCTGCTCTGCCATGGTGTTTGCATGCACATCTTAGTTTCCTCCAAATGATGGAAACCCTCTCCACAAGTCTTCAATTCATCAACATCACTAAAAATCATGCATTCATGGAAATTCACAACTTTTGTCAATTTTGAGATGAGACAATAATATTGTGATCCATCTAAGAATCAACTTTTCACATGAAATTGGTAATCCTACATCTAAACATGGTATAGCAACTAGAATTCAACTATACTTCTCAAATTTCTTACAACAAGAGTATTGAAGAGGAATATCTAATAGCAAGGCATAAGACATGTAGTTTGGCATTTTCCACTAACCACAAACCTACGAACAGTTTCTGTTTAGTGTCTGAAAACAGTACTAAGATTGCACATTTTAAATGTTATTATGTTTCCATTTAAGATCTGCAAGTAGCATTTAAGCATAGCAAAAAAAGAATATTATATCTTAATATAATGCAGTCAATTCACATCCCACCATCACACACGAGCCATTTGCTTATCTGAAAGTAGCAGCAAAGATTAAATTTGCATTAACCATTTTACCACAGTTAACCCACCCAAGCTGGAGAAATCAGCTACACCTCCCATACACTGCAAAGGGCTTTCTTCAGGAGTTTTACACAGGAGTTGAAAAAGGAATCACAAAATAGATGGATGTAATGGCAAAACATTCAGACCCAAACTCTTAACTCTAGGGGCATGAACTGACAAATTTAAGAACATAAGAGTTAAGGGTATTCATGCACATTTTTAATTATGGATCACTGCATATCTGACCATGCCAAAGACCTGGACACCAAACATCCTGGCCTTTATGTTCAAAATGATATGCCAAAACCAGATGTACTTTACTGGAGTGGGAGCTGTAACAGTACTGGTAAGTAAAAAGCTTTTTTAAACGTTTACTATGTGTGGCAGGGAATTCTTTGTGCAAACTCTAACTTTTAGTGAGGACAATCTCAGCTATCTTAACTGACTTTGTATCAAAGCAACCAGAAAAAGCTCAGTCACTCTGGCAGAGGAAGCTCAACAAGTTTGCTCCCACTTCTCTCAGCCACCCTCTCCACATCTCGGCCCTAAATCTCTAGAAAGCTCCTCATCACTCCACCCATGCCACAACGCTGAGAGACCCCGAGCCCAGGCTGGCTGGTGTGCCCTCCTCTGACCCCGAGCTCACGGAACACCTGATTTGCACGGCAAGTTGAAAACACTTAAATCCCACCCCAACCTGAGCCCATGAAAGGTCACTTAAGTCTGCCAACAAACTCAGGGCTTAAGCAAGCACATGTAATTGCCCATGATATATTTTTTCCCCCTTAGAGAACTCCGCCTGATTTTCATCACGAAAGCAGTCCTTTCGATCAGTTGCCTCATACTTCAGTAACAATGCATTATTCACATCCTGCCCTGAATAAACATCCTTTCTCTCTTCTCCATGGCAGAAGTCCCCAAGTCCTTTAGAGATGATCATTCCACTAACAACATTCTCACACTTACCTCCATGATGTTTATTCCTTACTTTTGCACTAGGAAACTAATGCAGAGCAATTACCATCAGTAATGCTGGATGTTCAGCTTAGACATCCACAAAATGGCTGAAATAAAATCATCAGAAAGCAGCTGGCAGAGAAAGCTTCTCTCTGAAGTGACATTTTTAAAGAGCATTACTTGAAGGTGAAATTGGTTTTTATACAAAGATGAAATGAGCATTTTTAGCTTAAGCATTAGCGTGTTCGCTCTTAATGAAGCTCTTAATGACCTAGAGCTGTTTGGAAGACTCAGAATGGCACCTTTTCCCCATGATGCCACTTCCAGACAAAACTGCAGATAAACACTATACCTTGTAGCGTGTACAGAATGAAACTAAAACTCCAGATTACTTTATTTAAATCCTAATATTGATTTGAAAAAAAATTACACGGGGAATTATATATATTTCACTGTTTTCATTATGATAATTAGTCTATGCTTAATGAAAACTAGTCTTCGGGTAATTCCTGTTTAGGAATAAGTCTGTAAATTTCTCGAGGCTGATATAAAATTAAGACAAAAAAGCGCCACAAAGCATTTTCTTTGAAGTGTTTTAAAAAAGAATGAAAAAAACCCTGTAAATTCAGCAAGACTGTGGTAGGAATAAACATTATGGTAAACCCAAATTTTACATTCAGAATGCTGCAGATATACATATTTAAGATGCACTTATTAAAACACCCACACAACACCAAAAAACTGTTGGAGCAGAAAGACTAACTTCCATAATTCACTTCTGTCCAACCTAACACAAGAACTCAAGAAAAATTTTATTTCTTCAAGGACTTTCAAAAAACCTTTCAGGAAATGCCTAGCAGCTGGTGTACCCTGCAATCCAATCATCAGACACAGACGATTCATTTCCCCTTCCCAATATGCCACAGCATTTATTACCTTTATTTATAAATGTTCAGAACAACTTCGTTAACCAAAATAAGCTTGTAACATGAACATCAGAAATTTGTGTTTCCTGTAATTTCTTCAAATCAAAAGTTATGTAATTTACAGAAAATTATAACTTTTGAGTCTCACCGAAAAAGCTGATCTTAGTATAAGGATCTCTCTTAAGGTAACACAGTTATTTGTCCTGTTAAGCTCTTTCTTATATGTTTATCTTCTACAAAGCATATAGATAACACAGAGACAACAGGTCTCCCCTACCACAACCATCATGAACAGACACCGAGTACTCGGTGGGAAAGCTGAGAAGCCTGTCTTCACAATACACCACATGTGAACTGAAAAGCACATGAGGACAGCAGAAAATGGAGAACAGAGATTAGCCAGCCAAATGAGACTCCACTCCATAAGCTAACAACGTTCTGTTGAAATTAACACTTTTGGTTATTTTCTGAAACATATCACATAAAATGCAGATTCTATCTACATTAGACACTACTGAGAATTAAATCAAAGGCCAAGGCCTCATGATCTAATCCATAAGGTCAGAAATCCTACAGCCTCAGTGATCCAAATTCACCTTTTCTAACTGTTGTAAGACCAGGGAATTATTCTAAACATTTATTATCTCTCAAAAGCTATTATTTCACCACAATGTCAAATAAAATGGTTTTAGCTATTGCTGTGCATTTGCATCTTACACAGCAACAAAAATCTGTGCAACTTCAACAAAGCCTTAATTTTGGGGTGCACTGTAGGAACAAGCCAAATTATTTTGGTAAGAGAAAACTAGTCTTTAAAAGTCTTATCTACTTCCAATATATATATATATTTAAGTTATTTCTCATTACTAAAGAAGCATGTATTAAAAATTTCCATGCACAAATGTACACATACAATGCACTTGATAAGCTCACAAATTCAAAGAACTTTTTATGCGGATTTCCTCCATCAGCTACTACAACCCTCAGAGAGGATCTGGCTCATGTGCCCGTGAGAAAGCCAAACAAATACAGGGCAAAACCAATAAACTCCACACTGCATTGCTGCAATGCAGACTTGCAGAAGAAGAAAAAGAACTTTCCAGAGATACTGACCAACACGCAGTGTAGCGCCCTGAAATTCCTTACAAGAGAGCACAATGCAGCAAAGTGCTCATCACTGTAGCCAGGCAATAGCTACACTGCTATCCTTCCAGTTTCACCAGTCTGCCTTTACCTTCTGCTTATCACTGATATGGAGGAAATCACGGGCCCCAAAAGACAAGCTCAGTATCAAAACCATACTAACAACCTGGCATTTTGCAGTACTTAAGAAATTTGCTATAGTTCACTCTAAATTTAAATTGAGATTTGACATTCTAGACAATATAATGAGATACTCCCTGACAAATGAAATTTTATGCAAGTCATGTATGCACAGCATATCACTGAAGATCAGCTCAGCCAGAGATAGAAAAACAGCTCAGCATTTACACATTGTGTTTTCTTCCAGTCCAGCACACACTACACACAGGTTTCAGGCAGTGTTGTACAGAACAGGACTGCCACCAGCCTTGACAGACAAGTTTGTCTTGCATGTTTTTACTGATTTTCATATTAATACCAATACTCCTGACGTCCTACCATGTTCTAAAATCCTGAGACAGAAAGTATCTCTGACCTTCATATCTGAAACTACTTCTCAGTGTTATCAAGGAACTTTCTGCTCAGCCAAAACACTGCTCTGACACTTGTAGCAATGCAGCCCTCAAAATACTCCCGATTACCTCAAAGGTGCCAGGAAAATAGGAAAGGTTCATGAACCAGGATAGCAAATTAATATATCTGAAATATAGCATACCTTAAAGTGCTGGCCTACACATTTTCAAGGCCTGCAATTTAGAAAAATATCTCACTATATATCTCTCAAAGTTCATGTCTGCAGTCTATACCTAAGTCAGCCTTGGGGTTACTCAATAGGGAGGGAGGCAGGGTTAACCCATTAAGGCAAACTAATCAGACCCTTAACCAAAAGTAGTCATTGCATCTTACAGAAAATGTCCTTTCCTAATATGCCCTAAAGGTAACTAGAAGCCTCAAAACCTTAAATTTCTCCAGCAAAAAAAGCAAAGACTGCTTGTGCACTGTCAGAGCAGCAAAGGAAAGCTGTGGCAGCATATCTAAATAGAGAGGTGAAAATAGGCAGCATGAGCATCCTAAGGTTCATTGCCACAGAAAGCAGAAAAGGGACTGAACAAGTACGTTAGATTTTTAATACATCCTCCTATTAAAAGAGGGGAAAAAATACGACTACCTCAAGGTGAAAATAATATAATTCAAAGTGAATGCCCTCTTGAGAATACCTCTTTTGCGATCTTGAGAGGGTTCAATACCACCTTTTGTGATTTTATTATTCTAAAATTCAGGTACACCGACAGAGTTTGTTCAGAGTCTAGCCCTGCACCAGGAGAACATGGTGGAGCAACTGATGGCAATAACAAACCAGTTGATCAATTACAGAGGAAAATCTGTTAAGACTTTTTGTTTGCTGGAGAGTTTTTTGTTTTGTTTTTCTTGAAGACCTTAGCATCTTATATTATTTTTAACCACACCTACTTAAGTCAAATAGCTTTTAAACTGAAAGAGCAAAAACACGCCCTACATTCAATTAAACCTTAAGCAAGCTCTCAAATAACATCGCACTCTCTCTCATAAAAGTGTTCAAGTGTTTAGAAAGGAAAAACCAGACTGGAAATTCATGACTACTTTAAATATTAAGAAGTGAAGTTAATAACTGAGTATTTCTGTTGTGCTGATGCATTTCGCCTCAAATAAAACCTTTAGATAACCTGATTTCACCACCATTAAACACACACTTGCTCACCACCTGAAAAACACATCATCATGACCTAAATGCGAATTAGACCTTCTTAAAAATCACTGCAAGTGTTCAGGAGATTATGCATGAAGTGTTTAAGAGAACTTTAAAACTGAATAACAAGATTTCCTGAAAGAAGTCATTAAAACAACATCTGTCAATCTTCTGTCAACTTCTAGTTGAAGAACTCCCAACAACTCAATCAACCCCTCCTTCTGCAAGAGGATCATAACTGTGGATGGCAAACTCAGATTATATAAGTGCTCCAAAAAGAGCAAGATCACATAGCTACCCAAGTCTCAAAATTCCCCCTACAATGATTTTTCCACAAAAGCATGCAACAGAAGAAAGCTATCCACAAGAAAACCAAATACAAACAAGAAACAGAAACAATAAAGAAGATAAATATAGTTCTATGCTCATTAAAAAACCCCATGAATGTCTATGTAACAATTTAGGCAGCAGTGCTTGGTAATTTTGATGAGGATATTTTCTACACCAGCTTTATTTCCCCAACCCAAAAGTTCTCATCCTTCTACAGAAAACCATATTTATACTTGTAGGCTGGTCTGTCTCAGAAAAAGAGAATATACTTGAAAAAGGATTTTGGTGCACCAACATTAAAACAAGATAGTTCACTTACGCCAGGTGCATTCACAATTCCAACTACATTTTACATCCATCCTCAAGGAAAATACCTTTCTTCCTACACCACTGCTATCTTTTCCCACACAAACTCCATTTTGAGCACTACTGAGCAGCAAACAAGCATCAGCCTCACTTTCTGAGGTACAAGAGGTACTTTACTGATGACATTGTTCAACCCAGAGAGCTTAGTATGCAAGGCCTGGATTCTGCCAACATTCGCACATGCCCAACCTGATGCATATAAATGGGGATTACTCACATGCTGGAAGGTAAGTACATGAATAATAAACATGTTCGTGAATCAGCAATTATGTGCAGGTAGAATAAAAAGCCAAAGCGAAAGGAGATGAGGCACAAGAGGCAACAAAGTTGCCACACTGCATTAATAATTCTAAGTGTGAATGCTCCCAACTGGATTTTTAGGAAAGCTAATTTAGAAGGAAGTTTAAAAAACATTGGCTTTGAGGGTTTAGAGGTGGGGAAGAAGAGTTTTCTGGTTTATCATCCAATACATAAGAAATCGTCAACTTTATAAAAAGTCTGCAAAAAACCAACCCCTCAACTCTCCAGCTGAAATACTTCATGGTTTTACATTCTCACTTGCTTTCTGCCTCCAGCTGCAGGTCAGTTGCATGTCTGGAAATCTTAATCACGGTGATACAGCCTATTTAAAATACAATGCCTTCATCAGACAACTCAAAAAAAGATTATGATTTTCTAAAATACAAAGAGCAGCTCTCCAGAACAAACATATTAACACTGTGAACAAGCAAACTGCTGAGCAGCTCAACCCATGAACTGCAAAATTAGAGGTTTTGGAAGCTGTGAGGAAGAAGAAGGTGGTGTTATATATATAAAATAGGCTGCCCTCAACTTCTTCTGACACCAGTTTGGGTAAGAAGGGCCTTCCAGTTGTAGTACGTTATTCTGTACTGCCCCACAACAAAAATATCCTTCAATGTTCACCCCAAGTGGCCAAGTGCTTCTGTCAGCTTCAAGGGCCATCAGTTCTCACTATCACCAGCTTCTGAAGCCTGGAAAGGGTGCCTTGTGAAGATCAGACTCTCTTGCACAACACCTGACAACAGGAGTTCCCAGAGTTAACCCTATTTGTTAGCTGCAACAGGAGTGGATGCTGGTACTACCCCATCATCATCTACACACATGCTAGTGCACCACAACCTGTGGCAAACATATGAATGTACCTACTGCACATCACACATTGTGCACTGGCTGTTTTGAATTGGTTTCTAAGTAATAGCACTATGGTTCTCCTTCAATATTTTAGTAATTCTGTCTTCCACTGACAAGAATTAATATACCAGAGTATCACTGAGAACTCCAAAAAATGGCCCTTTTGGAAGAGCCAGGCTCCAACATTCAAGACTGGTCTCTTGAGAGGACAAGCATCCTTCTTGTATGCTTCTATTAGAAAAGCATTGTTAGCCTCAAGCCAAAGTTCAGCCACTGCAACCCTACTGGCTCCTACATCAGAATGATTCAGTTCTAAATTGCCACCGTTCACAAAAAAGCAGCCAATGACTTGCATCTTGAAGGTCACAAATAATGTTTCACCATGGACTACTCAATACAGTTCAGTAGCCTAGATATCTCAACTTCATTACTACAGCTCTTTTCACAAGAAGTTACATGCACTATTGTATTTTTCTGTCTCCATCAATACTATAAACAGTTTACATAAAGAAAAGTTTTAACATTATTATATGTACAGCATTTTAAGATTCTTCTTATGAAAAGAACCCACAACAGGTTCACACTAACACCCAAAATGTGCTGGTGACTTATCATGGTTTAACCCCAGCCAAAACCAGGACAGCACTGAACAGCTCTGAAAGATGAAACCTCTGTCCTTGGGATTTTACAGCATAAGGAATTGTTACAAGCAGTTTATCAAGACTTACTGATATCTTTCTAATGACTGGGGTTTTGAATAAGAATTTTAATGCTAGAAAATAATAATTAAAGTAACAATTAACAGGAGCAAGGAAAACTAAAAAGCAAAAATAAAGAAATGAAGGTTAAAAACCCCCAGAAAGTGGCAAAAGCAAGCAGCAAACGGGGGGAAAAAAATCCCCAAAAAACTTAGCTCAAATTATAGACTGCTAAGAGAACTGGAAAGCCCAAAGTCACTATCCATTTGGTGGCTTGGTTTTCAGTAGCTAGACAAGGGGGCCAAAAAAAATCAGACAAGTCAGGACTGGTTACAGCTGCAAGAGAACACTGAGACTGAGAATGGTAGTCAAGCTAAAGATCTGAAACCTCTGAGAGAGGCAATCTTTAAGCTTTAACAAGTAAGTAAGGAGCAAGTTACAGAAAGCTGCTGGCTTTCCTTAGGGATCATGTCTAATTTTGTAAGACACCAAGTCCTGCATGTGTCCAAAGCAACTTGATAGCTGGATGCACCAATACCACACAAATAGTTATAATTCCCTTTACTCTGATGAAAACAAATGGGAGTTTACTGTGGCCAGCTTTCTTTCCACCCTCTCCCTGAGCACAGCAAAAATGTAATTGAGAACTACCACCCTTGGGATTTATGAACTACTAAAACATGCATTTCCTTCTTTGGAATTGAGAGCCTACTTCCATGAACTTACTGCTATTAGACATTTCATTGGGAATACCCATCCAGACACTTGCCAGAATCTTCCTGCATTTTTTCTGCCTGGCAATTCCATGAGATACCAAGAATCTGAGATCATCAGAAGACACAGGTACTGCTAAACTACTGCTGGTAGTTTATCTAGTTTAATTACTGCTCAGCACTGCTGAAGAGCTGCACTTCTCCAAAGGTGACTTCTGCCTGCTTTTTCATCAGCACGATTTAGGAAATCCTGAAACAAGGCTTGCGTAGCTACCCTGGGAACTAATAACAGGTCTGGAAAAACCCAGACACACTGCTCTACTTCTCCCACTCTTCAATTTCCAGTGACAGAAGGAAGTGTAAATTGTACTTAATTGCAAAATTGTCAGTTCAGTCCTTGAGTCAGTAAATCATGCTTTTACAATTTCTCCTCATTCTCCCCTCTCTGCTTTCCCAGGGAATGCACAGTTACAGCACTAATTCTCATCTCCAAGTATGTGTACTGTCTTCTCCCTTTTCCTCACCTCAGAGCCTCCTGAGCTGCCCTTTCTTCTGCCTTGCTCCTACAGGAGAGCACATCCCGCCTCCCCACATCACAACCTTCCTCCAGACAGTCTCTGAGCTCCTCACAAGCACAAATTTTCATTCCCGCTCCTTTTGCCAGTCATCAGCCAACGTTTTATGGGGATCAGGCAAGAATTTGTGAGGGATGGGAAAGAAGAGACAAAATGTAGAGGTCCCAGCACCAGGTCCAAGCAGTCATACTTCCAGCTCTTCAAGGTCAACCCTGGAATTACTGCATTTCCTGTGGGTCTCCTGCGATGCTGCCAGAGAAGTGGGTCCCAGCTGTCCAACTCCTAAATTCAAACTTACAGAACTCACCTTTTGTGTTTCATTTTAAATATGCTGAAAGACTGAAATATTTAAAAGTAAACTTCGTGACTTCAAATCCCATATTGTCTGAAATAACTTGCTCCATATTTTATATACAAAGCAGAGAGGAAGTTGAGACAATCCCTCTAAAAAGAGGAAAAAGCTGGAACTCTTTTCCTACTCTTAAACATGCCCACATTTACTTTTTGACTGAAAATTAACACTTGATGTCTGACCAAACACAGTTAGAAAAAGTCTTAATAAATAATAGAAGAAAAACTTTCAAAGACAATCTACAACCATCTTCTTTCTTTCCTGCCCCTTTAAAGATCTTTTTAAATATGCAACTAATTTTGAGTTCTAAAACCTAAATTCCCATCTTGACACTGTTCAAGAAAACACCTCTAAAGCCTAATACACACTCACTGACTGCAGGAGGGGTACAGAAGACCAGTTGCTAATACAAAAGGAAACTGTGAACCTAAAATTTTATTAACTGTGCAAGCTGTAATGAAGCTTTTGAATACAGCAATCTACTCAGTTTCAAGATAAAGTGCACTTCTGTTGCCCCACAAGTTTATCTCAAAAACAAATTCCAAACGCAACAACCAAACCTGCCTTTCCCACCTTTTCAGTATCACAAAAATGTAAATACAAAGCTCTATGTTATCTGAAGCAATCAGAAGACTACACAGTTTCCTCAGACACAGTTTCCTCAGATTTCCATTCTCATCTTTTAATTACATTTAAAGAAAATACATCTTAATAGCACTTGCCACAATGAACTATCTTCCATTGCGTTATTGTTATGGACACTTTTTATGACACAAAATTCACATTAAAGCAATAGTAAGAATGAAACATTTTCTGGTTATCAAGATATCTAACAGACAACTGAATGCTCAGAAATAATTTATTTTCACATTAGAAAGGATATGTAATTCCATCAGGATAAGGATTTCTCAGAAGCATGATGGAGGTATTTGCCAAATCAAGTACTTAATGGTAATCTATCAGTTCACCCCCAAGTAAATAAAAAAATACTTAGAACACTTCTTAAAGAATTCATCCACGTGCAAAATACTAGGAGATTTTAAACCAGCCAAGCAACCACTCTCACACGGGCAGAGCCAATTTCCCACAAAGGTTTACAAAGAAATGCAATGCAGTAATCAAAGGTTTTACTCAAGGAAGAACTAAAGTCTCCAAACACAATTGAATGAAACAGAAAATCCCACTTGGTTTAGCTTCTGCTTTACAGAAGGTAATTTCCTGTTTGATTTTGCACTCAATTTTAACTAACATTGTTGGGCATACTATGCTTTGTTTCTAATTTGAGAAAACTTAAAAACCATTTTAGTGGAGAAACTACACAGTTTTAGATTTAAAATCAACAATTAGAAGCCCCTATAGAAGACAAACGTATTTAAATGGTGACTGAACTGGGGGAAACTCTATAAAGATAAAAAAGCTCTTTGTAAAGTAACGACAGAGTGAAAAAATCTTTCAGCAGCCTCCAGGACCCCACTTTATTTTCTTGAGCAGTCTGACCAGCTGTTTAGTTCCCTCCGTGTGGCACAGATAAATACTTATAAAAGTGTCAGCTCTACATTGTCCAGCCAGTCACAAGAACTGCTGGTATAAATAACAACCTTAGTTTCCATCAGAGTTCACACATAGCCTTTAAAGTACAAAAAGAGGCAATATTTAAACTGAGAAGGAAGAAAACACAAAGTAATGGCACATGTTGCACACATTAAAATGGATGAAGAAGCAGTCTACTGTAGTGAGTGGTCTGTATGCCGATTTCTGAAACTTTGAACAAAACTATGTTGCTAAATTACCTTCTCGCTTCCCTCACAACAGCAGCACACTGGAGAAAAATTAATTAGTAAACATCACTACAAGACATTATTGATTATAAATAATTTTCATCTCCAATAAGCATTCGAGGGATGTGGACTTTATTAGCCTCCTCTTCCAAACAATACTAAAATTAAGTGTACCACTCTAAACTATCATTTTTACACATGCTAATGACAATATAAAAACTTTATTCAACTCTATAGCGTCAATCAAAGGGGTGTTTAAGATACATATTGTTTGCTTTTAAGAATAAAGGCATTTTACATATATGGACTATTTCACTTTGGTATTTTAAATACCGAATCTAACACTTCTCACTGCCCCATTTACATCTTACTACTACCCCCAAAAACCAAAGAGTGACTTGACTCATCCACCAACAGTATCTCCTGTGAAAAGGAGTAAAACTCCCAAATGGCACAAGAAGACCAGAGGGGTGGTCAAACTTCCTACAGGGAGATACTAGAATAAAACTGATTAGAATAAAATAGCTGAATACATGTTCAAACAAGAACCTTTTTGCCACAGTTACCCCCAAGAATTAACTCTTTGTATACCACATCCAAGACAAACTTACACAAAGACTGGGAATTACCAGAGGCTTTCAGTGGGCACACAAGCAGTCTCATGATTAATTACCATAACACCTCTTCAGGGGAGTAATGCTGGAATATATACAACAATATTTGAAGGCTCAGATCCACTACCTTTCTATCATTTATTCTTAAATAAGCTCGCTATCAGCAATCTCCTGTGAACTGATTTTTAAACATGTTTATCACAAGGAAAACAAATCCATAACTCTCAAAGCTAGCTCTTTATTACCACTGATAAATGAAAGCAATGACATTTTAAAACACATCACATAAGAGAAACATCCTTCCCCACACAGATGTTAGTTTAACTCAGATTAGCCTCCTGAACACAGTCAGTCAAAGAGGATATAGTTCACTTTGCCAATCAAACTACTTTTCCCTCGAGAACTCAGTGTTGTGAGACATTCTTCAATTCCAACATGCATTTTAAAAATGAAGACTGTTACTACGTCCAGCATCTACTTCATTTTTTTCTACCATTCGTGTTTTACACCTTTGATTTTAAGGCTGGGGAGTGCTAGTAGCCCAGTACCATTAATCGATCTTCTCAACAAGACAAGAATGGGCATTGCTCTAACCATACAAAGCCATCATGGGTCCCATTCTGGAAGGCAGTGAGTGCCCTCATCTCCCATTGATGTCAGACCACATAATGTTTCAAGTATTGAGTTCTATTGTTCAATCCATTTTTCCCCCATCTTGTGAGGTCCTGCCATATATTCATTAGAAAAGGCCATACACTACACTACACTGAAATAAAACAAAACCTAAGACCCCCAAGCCTTTGTGTTTACTGAACTCCTACCATCCACAGCATAATTCAAGTAAGGGCAGAGTACACAGTGCAACCACACATGCAAGGACTATTTTCCAGACAGAAGTAGCTCTTAAATGGCTTTATTTTCTTAAAGAAATGGTATCATTTATAAGAGTCAGGAAACCCTCCCAACGCATTTCCTTATGTAAATAGGTAGTGACACTGTAAATCTCGAATCCAATAACAACACCAAAGAGAGACTCCGCATTTCTGAATCAGTCAACTTGGTCACGCTAGATAAGAATACCTACACATCACTATAATACAGAATTACCATTTACTCCAATTTCTCATTTAGAAACAAAGCTGCACTTGCAAGGCCTTATGTACTGTCACCTATCATTATTTTAAAGCTTTGCTTTGTGCACATAAAAGTAGGCTGTGACTTGTTTTGGAGGGAGGAGAATATGGAAAGACCTGGGGATCAAAGCCCAACTTACTTAAGGAGGTGTTTTACACTCAAATTCTTCTCGTCTGGATTTGCAGTTAAACTAATGCTTTCCCTGTTGTAACCACCAAGAACAGTTACAACAATATAGCCTCAAACAAACAGATGGTTGTCCGGAGAAAAAGTTACAATATTTACTCAAAGGCACATCTGCTGGAGTCCTGCCAGCCAGCCAACTCCGGCAGAGTGGCTGCAGGGGGGAGTTTCAGTTTTGCCCGGTCAAGAGGCGGCTGTGTAACACCACCGGCGTTGCTGCTCAAGGCAGAAAAGCCCCTTCGCGTTCGGCTTTCCCGAGCCCTCAGGCGACACCCCGCCA
>VZTI01005570.1:3256364-3301663 GCA_013397865.1 Struthidea cinerea | reverse complement strand
GGCGGGGCCGGAGTCTGCACCGGGCGGCAGCTTCAGGCATCAAGGTTTATTTCGTCTTAAGCCTGGAGAAGCTAAACATCAAAATAATAACAGACTGCATAGGGGCTTTGTCCATTAGAATTTGCAAAAACAAAAGTTTGCAAACGAGAGATCTAAACACTAGTAATAGATGTTGGCTCGTCTTCCCTGTAAATTTCATCAGCGTTTCATGAATGACCAGAGGCAGGTAATTTACAAATAGAGATGTGTCCGTACTCAGCCGTAGCAGGAGGATGCAATTGTTTAGCAAAGAAATAGGAGAGTAACAACTTTTCTGTCTGAAATTAAACGGGCTGCCAACATCACTTGCACCAAATGTTACCGTAGTTTGCAAACAGCGAGGCAAACAGACTGCAAAATAACAAGCAGTTATCATCTTGAATTCACATTTCATACGTTTCAATTACACTGAAAGGGCTTTACTGGTAGTGGTGTTAACCCCATGACATCAAGAAGGAACCGCAATTATCTGACAGTCTCCGGTCCAACCAACACCGCGTTTTATTTAGTGTCCAGAGACCTGAACTCAGTGAGGTACAAGGGGAAGCCTTTGTTCCCTAAAATTTCCTGTTAACACACCCGTTGGGAGAATTCAGGTGCTGAACTGATCTCAAGCCACTTTATGTAGCTCAGCAGATGAGGATTTCTCTCATGTGAAAACACCTTGGGTTATGTGCATAATTGTGCTGTGGATTCTACTTCTGGTGAAGGCAGATAGAGAATAAGAGGTCTTAGGGATTTTTCTTAAGTCATTATTTACAAGAATACTTGAAACTATGGGGTGATTTTGAAACAAGTATTTTCATATTTGGTCAATTCATTGTTATGTAATGCTCTTGTAGACTAATTTCTTCTAATTTTGCATCCACGGTTTTGTCAACAACTTTCTTTGCTATACAAAAATAAACAGAGATTACCTTTGTTGTCTAATGACTACTGTTACAAATTCCTGCAAACGATGTTTGTTCTAGTCTATTTGCATTTATCAGAAAATCTGCCTATATCTCTCTAGTAAGTTGGGCAGTTTACCCAGTAAAGTAATTGTACATTCCCTAAATAGTAGTTAACACCAGTGTGCATTAATTGTTGGCTTCACAGCACCGGTAAGAAGTGAAAGCTGCCTGGTGTCACCCACTCGAGCAGACCTCCCCCGACCAGTGCCAAGACAGGTCCCTCTGTGCCTGCCACAGGACATCGTGCAATGGAAAGCTTTTGGAAGGCACATGCGCAGGAAGACTGAACAAAGATTGCACAAATTATTCAAATATGTCCTTTTTTTAAAGACTTTCTAACCTCATCTAATCTCCTTTAACGACGTTATTTTATTGTGTATGTGCTTAAACAGTTTCCTGTAAAAGAAAGGAAACGCCATCAGATTTCATTACGAGGCATTATGTTAAGAGCCATACTTCAGGTCGATGCAGCAGTTACCTGCTACTTGAAATAATAAAGACAATCTTGGTTTCTGTTTTCTGCCTGATTGGGCACTGAAGTGCACCTTTCACCAGGGGTTGCAGTAACAGGAATGGCATCACTCAGGCAGGGCATAACTTGGCTATCTTGAGTCTCATTTCAAAATCTAGAGGGAAGTGCACCTTGGCAAGTGTTTGCTCTGGATACTACTTACTCCTGCCTTTCCCAGAAGTTTGTCTTAGTCCTTTGCCTTCTCTTCAAAATAAAACATTCATCTTCTCATCATGCATTGCCTGCCCCACCTTTTGCCTGCAGATCCACACTCCCTGTTGCCCTTCTCAGCTAGTGCCAAGGTAGCAGGTAAATCCCTGATGTACCAGGTTTCTTTCTTTCTGGCAATGCAGTTTCTACCTTTTTATCATATCCGAGTCTCCAACACTCAATTTTTCTTGCAACTGGCATGTCTTTGCTCTCAGAAAAATTCAGATAAATTTCTCATTGCACAGATGTCTCTTCCATGGGTCCAGCTGTCAGACACTTGCCTAAGAGAGGGACCTTGCTGTTACCTCGGTTACTTTAACTCAGTGCAGACCTTCTCCAGCAAGTGTAAGGGAAAGTCTTCATAAGACCTAGGCATACTTTGAAGACTCAAATTATGAAATGGATGCAAATTTATTATGCCAGAAGTTTATACAGTGACCCAAATTCAGATCACTACAGTACCCCAGAATGCTGATATTTCCTAATAAGACACCCTTTAGACACATCTAGGCTTTAAAGCAGGCTTCTTATACTCATTTTAATGGAACTTTTAATCAGACAATAGTCTTCTGTGCAAAATTAGCTGTCACACCTCAAACATTTCCTCCTTCTCTGCACCTGCCTGCATACTGCTGCCCAAGTCACAGCAGCAGCGCTGCTGCTGTAGGTTTGCTGGTAAATCCCCTCATCAAAATCATCAGTTTGAACCAATCACAGATTCTAATAGCCAAAAGTAGAGAATTTCCTTTAAGATTTGAAGATTTTTTTTTATTATTTTTAAATATATGGGAGACATTTCATTTGCTTTTTGGTATTGGAGCCCTTAGGATACAGATCTTCAGGCAGACATGTACGCTAGAAATAGCTTTGTAACAAAAGCTACGCTTCTCATGTAATCATATGATTCAAGCAACTATGGGTTTAGAGAAAAATATCGAGAGATTTACTGTAAGGTAATGGAAGGAAGGTTATGCAATCTCCAAGACAGGTATATGAAAAATACAAGTAATCACCAAGTTAAGATTGGAGCTCTTTAGGTACAAAGTGAACAGCACAGAGACTTTGTCATGGGTGTAATACGAAACACTAGCAGCTAAGCAGTTCTCAACAGAAGCTTATTTTCTCAGATTAATGTAACTGATAGACAATTAATTAGCATTTGCAGCATAGGAAGGTGCTGGTTTAATGTGCCAGCAGATCAAAGGATCTCATTTAGCCATTAAAAAAAACCAAAACCATAATGTGAGCAGTCTGGGTAGTGCCCAGGGAAAGTATTTCACCAGGCAGTATCGTCTCCAGGAATGGGCTATGTCCATAAATTCTGAGATCCTCAGAGCTCCTGCTGAAGCTGCAGACTGAGGGAGCTGCTGTTGGACACTCACAGAAGCACAAGGATCATTTATCTTCCCAAAAATGTGTAACTGTGAACTCCAGGAAATGGTTTAGCTCTTTCTTCACTGAACTTCTGTGACATACTGTATGAGGGAAAGCAGACCAGAGGATTATATTGCCTTTTTTTTGTCTTTTTTTTTTTCTGTAGCCATAAAACCTACCAGTCACTTCATCTTGTACTACACTAGGCAGTTTTCAGATAAAAATTATTGTGGTCTTTTCCCACTCTGGGCAAATTAAAATGAAGAAGATGAGACAGTTATTTCAGTCAGCTTCAACAAGCTTCAACAGAAAGAAAACACCCCGTTTGCTGAAGTTTTTAGATTCCCCCCGGGCTGTTGAAAAAGTAAATAAAAAACTGTTTTACTTAATCAACTTGTTAAAAGAGAAAGAAAAGGCCTTCCCTCAGGGGCAGAATAGCTGGCAGAAGGGGTATTTGTTTGTTTGGGGTGGGGAGGGGGAGAAGAAAAGGGTAGGTAAATCTTCTCCTCCTGGAGCTGTGTGAATACACAAAATCACTTCTGTTTCTCAGACAACTGCTTCCAAAAACAGGCAGCAAAAGAAAACCAGAAACACTACGCAGGCACACTGGCGTCGATCCTGCAGGAGGGTAAAAGTTTCAGCTTTCGTAGGGAAGACACTTTGCAAGCAAATCCCAAGTACCCATCTGTTTAGAACAGACCAGGGGGGTGATTTAATTTTCTTTGGGAGTCTGGGCTGGCTTGTGATGTGGTTAACTTTTATAAGCAAGCAGATGTTAAACAGCCCTTTCAAAGCTGTTGCTTGAAGTTTGTTATTGGTTCAGTTTCTAGGTCAGTTTTCAAGTCAAGACAAGAGATTATTTATACCAGTCATTTGCTTTTACTTCTTTTAGCACTAATGGGGAGATAAAAGCAAATGGGTGCCCTAAACACCCACGGGCAACTTCTATAAACAAGCCATGCACAAACTGGGAGCTCCTAAGAACAAAACCCAAACTGCAGTTGAAGATATTCAAATGTAATAGAAAGGATTCCAGAGACTGCCTCAGTACATTTTCACCATCTTCATTGGTTTTCTGTCAGCAATGAGTATTTTCAAAATGGATTTGAATCTAAAGGCTCTTGAAGAAGGAAAGGTATTTCCTTATGTTCCATCTCTCAGCTCTGCTAAGAATTACCTCCTTTTAACAGCAGGTAGTTCCCCTGCTCACTGATGTACAAGGGTTTAATAGTTGAATCCTTGTCAATTACAAGATAAGTTTTCCAGGGACTCCACGGGCAGTGCTTTGATTGTGGCACAACTGAACTCAAAGAAAGCGGTTCCTGATGCTGAATAAAAGTCAATATTCCTCAAAAATTCCAGGGTAGTCCAAGTATCTCTAGTCCAAGCCCAAAGAGCTCCCTGAGGAAATGGAGACAGGTGTGCATGCAAGTGTGGTTCAGTTTCTCTAGATACCATGCAACACCTGTCTTTCCACACATGCCTGAAGAGCTCATCCCACAGCTCATCTATTTTGTAATGCTTAAGCTAAGGGGAAAACAGAGGTGGCAGCCCATTTCCTAAAAATCCCCAGCAGATCCACATTTGAGAACAGACCAATACGCAGATGTGGTTGGATTGCAAAAGCTTGTTATGCATGAAAGAAGATAAACAGGATTGTAGGGACCTGGAGGGGATTATTATTGCTTCATAATGAATGCTCTAGCATTCTGAATTCTGGAATATCTGGTTTATGATACAGGAGAAGCATTTCTAGTGTACTTTCATTAATTGTGCAGTTTTACAAGTGCCTGTGAAAACCAGGCAAAGGGAGATGGTCAGGACGTTGAAAAATATGCTCGACTTGCAGCAGATCCTGTGCGTCATACCCATAGCTAAGACTTGAACTGCCACTTGACAGTGATACATGGATTTCTGTTTACGTAAGTAGTGCATAAATTCCATATGCTTCTGATTGCAGAAGAAATTTTTACTTTAATTATTGCAGGATAGTCCTTGGGCAAGAGAGGGAAATGATTTTTGTAGGAGGTAAACACAAAACTGGGATGACAGTGAGAATAAAGTCAAAGAGAAACCCTTGTACAACTTGCTGTAGTCCATTTGCTCAGGCAAAGCAGACCACGAGCCAAGATGCAACTTAAGACTGAGGAGTGTTTAAAATGACAAAAATACTGGACTTAACTAAAATCAGTTCTGAAAACACTGTGAAATGAAGTAACTCCTAAATTACATTCTCATTTAAAAGGCAAAAGTAACACAGTCTCTGCTCCAGCCTACATGCCTTGGAGGGATGGGAAAGCCATCAGAGTTCCAGAATGAAATAATGTCTCAGCTTGGCACAGTGGCAGCTTCCACAAGGTTTGGTCACATAGCTTAAAATGAACTACAGATCTTCAACCTATCTGTATTTTTTCCCCTCATAACTCGAATGTAAAAATTAAACATTCAGCAGTTCAAGTTAACCCGTATTTTTTAAAGAAAAATGCTACAAAAATAATTTAGAACTTAAGTTATTATCAATACCAAGATTTGTCAGAATTGAACAACGAACAAACAACTCCCAAAACAAATAGAAAATCCCCACCTCGATATTAAATGGAAAAGAGCATATCCAGCATGGCCCAGAATAAGGAGAAACATCTGAGACAAAGTCCTGAGTGGCATTGAAGACTTAGAAAGGATTTAGGTTAAAATTATTCTTTTTTAATCAAGTCTGCAGCAATGATATTTAGAGAAGTGTTGTTCAACTGTTTGAAACTTATAAAGATGCATTAACTGGTGGGAGTTTGATGATAGAAATATTTAATATAATGCATGTATCAAGGCTCATCCAGTTCTGCTGAGTTCTCTAATTGGTTTCCAGGGGACTTGGATTAAGCCCCAGTTTGGTAATAAAAAGACTATGCAAAAGAATAACCGAAATAAAAAGTCTCCAGATCTGCTAGGGATATTCCATGAAGGATAAATACACTTCATCAGCCAGGCAAGCCAAATATTATCCTTTTTACCATGGGCTATTTGTACTTTTGGAACTTTTTTCCCTTAACTCACCTTCAGAGCTGCCACCCTCTCCTTCCAAGAATATTAATGGCAGCCAAGAGCTTCACTGCTTTGCCCTCTCCTTTTCCAGCTGAAGTCAGTGTCTGTCTTGCAGCTGACTTCAAGAGCACCAACTACTAGCCTTTTTTGACTTTCTTTGGAAGATGAAAGAATAAAAAGAACTATACATGGCAGATGCTAATCACATTCTTTAATCTACACATCCTGGCAATGCTATTTACTAAGTACTCCATATAACATGTATGTTTTCACAAGCACAGTCCCTTCACTCACCTTGATGGCTTTATCACAACCATGTTGCTCAGGAGAGACTATTACAATTTAATAGTCTTTAACAGACTGAATCTAAAGTACAGAGAGTCTAAAGATTTCCCCAGGTCTTATATGTCTATGGCAGCAACAGTTAACTGATTCTACATGTACCAGCTACTTCCCAAACTGCTGTGCTGCTCATCTTTCCCCATACTTATTTTCAACAGAATACACACAGACACAAGCAAGGGAAAAGATCTGTGCCAGCTAAGTAGGAAGGCTGAAGAAGAAAGCAGAAACAGGCTAAAGACAAAAGTAAGTGGAGATCTAAAGGGCTGAATACAGTTTTTAGTGCTGACAAAGAGCCACAAGAAGCAGGGATGCCTTTCATTTCCGTTTAGAGTACAAATATATTCCCTTATATAAAAAGGTCATTTTATTTTTTCAAAAGTTATTTGACCATAGCTGTAATTTTGATGGCAGTAAATTTCCACATCCAGATGTGCTGAGGAGATGTTTCTTCCTTGAGTGGTTTAATTATCCTCCAGGCAAATGTTCATGGTAACCTTGCACGGCTGAGCTGAATCCAGCCAGTGGCACAGTATGGTTGACATAGCACTGCTGCAGGGAAGCAGTGTCACCAGCAGTGACAGTCACTATGGGTCCAGAAGGGAGGAATCTGTGGGAGAAACGAGGACAAGGAGGCAGAAATAAATGCAAAGGAAACTGGAAAATGCACAGCAACAGCGTAAGTCAGAAGAATGATATATCTTCTGAAAAAGAAAAGTTAAAAGAAAGTCTCTGATGTAACTGGAAAACACCTGCATGAGTGGAAAATCTGGAAGAATGGCATATGGGAAAGTTATTGTGTGGGCTTGTCAAGGTACCCCCCCACACAGCAGACATTCTAGCAACATTGAATTGGAAAAGTGAAGGGATCAGGGCAGAGTAAGGGGTGAGGTGTGTCCTTCCTTCCTGTGAAAGAGATCCCCTACCCACTGTGCCCTTCAGAAATGAGTCACACACTGTCACTGCTTCAAGCCTGCACCATGACATGGCCAAACCATCCTCATCACTCCAAACACAATCAGCAGTTTACCATGGGGATGCTGTCAATCAACCTGAGCCAAAGAATCCCCTGCCTGTGACACATCAGGATGAATCACACCACATCAATCAATTCCCAGAAATCAACAAACCCTGGAATGATAAATCAAGAAAAATAATTTCAAAGTCTCACAACTAATTCTGACATTTTCTGGGACTCTTGAAATTTACCAGCACAATTTCACTATTGCTTTTGCATTTCTTGGCAATTAATTTTCTTTATTTTGCTTTTAAAAATCCACACAATTTAACACTTAATAGGGATGCAGCCTGCATCAAAAGATTAAGCAAAAAAGGAGAATAAAATGCCTGTGGTTAATAATCCAGGCACCTGCTGCTTTCACAACAGCTTCGTTTCTGGCCAACACTGTCTCCACCTGACAAAACACCACTATCATGGAGGAGAAAGAACTTGGACTGAAATATTGAGGGATACCCCAGCTTTCTGTGGACCCTGAAAGCCACAGTCAGAGAGGTACCTGCATGTCCTCTTTTACCCATGGACTAAAATTCCTCTGCACTAGCTGGTTCTGAAACCAGCATAAAAATGAAGACAGTTTGCAATGAATGTCTGCCATCACAGTGCTACAATCAACAGAAACAATAGAAAAACCAACACAGAATAGCTTTCATTTACAGACTTCAGTGAACTACCTGTCTGCTCTTCATGGATGCTGTCACCTCTCTTCTAGGAAGAGACACAATGTAAGGAATGTAACTGATGTAATTTCTGTATCTTGTCCCAGTAGCAGGACTTAGATATTACTAAAAACTCCTCAGATAAGGATTTTCTAGGAATATTTCTGATCTAACTGCAGGTATCAGCACGTTTTAAAAGATTCCTATTTGTCTGCTAATTATAGCTATGATCTTCCACATGAGCTGTACCAGAACCCACCAGGAACAGCAGTTTTTTACACTTAACAGTAGCAATCACTGTAGTTCAGCAGCTGTAATTATGCACAGTTGGTTAATAGAGCTTTATAACTAAACAGATACAATACCTGTAGGAATTAATTCAGAGTTATTGCTCGTTATTAACAGTCACCCACAAAATGAATGATGATTCAACTATAATTTGTCACAGCCACTAACAGCAATCCCCAGGACAAATGACAAAATCTTAGTTCTCAGGAATGAATATCTGTCTTTCCCAGCTATTTCCAGTACTTCACTAGGACTCCTTAAAGAGATTACGAATATCTGTATGTCACTTTACCCAGCTGCCATGTCTGTTTCTTCCCCAAGCAGATCTGAATTTCTACTCTGCTTCCATATACCCCTGCTTATTTTTGCATTTCCTGTCTTTTCTGCTTTTTTCCCTTTATCCTCAACACCTGCAGAAACCACCATATTCCTGTACATCATCAGTCCTATCTACTGTCATTGCTTCCAAAAGGAGCATGCTATTATTCCTGATCCTGCAGGCTTGGATTCACAGGACAGACTCTTTGGATGAAGAAACACCCTTTACCATCTGAAGCACACAGTGGCTTCACACAGAAGTAACTGTGGTGGTTGAGGCAATGCAGCATCAGAGCAGCTCATGGGCCACAGAACCCCTAAGCACAGCCAGCCAATACCAGATTCTCACCACTGTGAATTGAGTCACAAATATGACAGGAACTAACAAACTACGGGCACACTTGTAGCTTTCAGACATTCAAGTAGAACTCATCTGTCACAAATCTTGCTGGTTCAGCTGTCTATACACAGAGAAGACCACCTGTTTCATATTATTTCCCATCCTAACCATTTGTCTATTGCATCGATCAGCATCACCTTCAAGTGTTTTTAATGCAGTCTTGCCTTGGAGTTCAGCGGCAGCTGAAGGATGTGAGATGCTCCCCAGCCAGCTGCCAGAACTTCATGCTTCAGAGCAGCTCTCAGAGCTGGATTTCAGTGCCTGCTGGAGAGACTGACTGCAGATTGGAACAATCACGGCTGCATGGAAAATGCTGCCACAAAAGACATGTCCCCACTCACTGCAGATTCGCTGTTCCATCACTTCCCAGGGGCAACTCACTACATCCTTTTAGGAATGACTATAGCCTTTACTTAAGTACTGCTTATTTTTTAAGCCAGATAGACAAAAGATATGCAAGTGAAAATTTTACTAATTAATGAAAAAGCATATGCGGACTCTACTTTCTCCTTCTTAAGAAAATAAATTCCCTTAATTTCCTTCCTCATGCACATCATTGTAACAGGTAACTTTCCCTCTCATAATTACAGTTCAGTCCTGATATTGCAAAAAACCCATTTTTAATAGAAAAAAAAAAGAAGAAGCTACCCAAATACTTCTTTTCTCAAAAGAAAACGCTGCTCTCTAGTGGAAGATGATTATATGATCTGGTTTCATTAGAAGGAATGTTTTTACATTTTCATTTTCTCAGTTACAGGAAACTTTGATTCATTCTCACGCGCTGAAACACAAAAGTAGCAGGGCTGGTTTGTTTTCTATGAGTCTTTCAGATCGGTCTGCGAGATTCTGATATTTATTCTTCAAGATAAACTTGCTATGCATTTGTATCAGTACCATAATCACATCCAAATAACCTGCCAAGTATTGGTGCATTAAAATATTAACATATCTTATAATTTGGTCCCTTTTAGTTTTTCTGTTCTTAGACAACATAAAAATAATAGGCCAATTTTGCTTATTTTCTAATGTTTTTTTTCCCAACATATTTAATTACCAACAGATTTTCTTA
This sequence comes from Struthidea cinerea, assembly GCA_013397865.1. NCBI lineage: Eukaryota > Metazoa > Chordata > Aves > Passeriformes > Corcoracidae > Struthidea > Struthidea cinerea. Next base: position 3,291,443 of record VZTI01005570.1, on the reverse strand, counting down.
GGTCTGAATACAAAGCTTAGCCAACCATTTCAAAGACAGATTTGTTAGTTACATGTACAGAATAATTCAGGCAAATATGCAAATACTAAGAAAATCTGTATCCCATTTGCTATGGGTTTCTAAAGACATTCCTGTCTGCAAGCACAGTGATACAAAATTGAGGGATTCCTGTTGCAGAGGTTCCTTCAACTTATACTAAAACAGTGACAAATGGTCAGACATCAAGGAATATTTGTCCTGAAATAACCAAATTTTGTCCTACTTGCAGTTAACTTACAAAACACAGCATTCATATGTTTTCCTTTTCTTTTTTTTCTTTAAGCATAGATAAGCAAAAAAGGAATTAGCCCTCTATACTAAATTTCTTCAAGTTATGGACCAAAGCAGCACAATTCTGGATTTACTTCCAACTTTCCATAGTCATAACAGGAAACCTATTACAGCACGTGCAGCTGCTTTCTTCTTTCTCTGCAGATAAGAGATGTGTGTGAAGTAGTTTCCTGATAAACACACCAAAAAAGTACTTCATTTAATGAGAAGTTTAAATTTGTTTTAAAACAGATGGAAAAAATGAAGATGAGAAAGCAGCATATGGATATTTGAAAACAAATTGATTTCTTGAAAATTTACACTTAACTAATTTCAATTACCACATTAATTAGAAAACAGAGGAAAATGTGAAAAATAGTATTTATTTTTAAAAAATTAAACCCAAAATAAGCTAAAAAAATTTAATAAAAATGTAAATTTTATTATTCCCAAGTTCCATTTCTTGACTGTTAAAACTAACCCTTAAAAAGCTGCTTACGAGTGAAATCCAACAGCTAATTTGTTTACTGACTGTACAGAGAGCTCAAACAATAATTACTAATTCAGAGTGCTCTTGTAAACAATCTATTTTTGGTTGAAACACTCATGAGGCTCAGAGCATGATCTGAGGACAAGACACAGTGACTTCAAGCAAGATAGGTTTTATTTTACTTACTAATTTACATTGTAAATACCTGAGATTTAAGCTTAATAATTCTCAATTGTCTTACTAACTAAGCAAATAAAGGAAATGGAGGTTAGCTCATCCATAAATTAATTATGCAGAAATATAATATGCAATAAATAAACACAAGGTATACATATTCTTTACCTCTGCCTCTTTTTATTGTCATATTTAAGACAATGAAAAAAGATGTAATTTAATTCTTACTTTTAAAACATACAAGAGAGCGAACACACCATTTAAATAGCTCATTTCTCTATATTTACAAAACACCAAAACCACACAAAACAAAAAAAAAACCAAAAAACCCCAAACCAACCAACCAAAAAAAACCTAACCAAACAAAAAAAGCCCAAAACCAAAAAAAAAGAAAACAAAACCCCCCCCAAAAATGGAAAAAAGATAGACGTGGTTATTTGTTCCAATACAAACTCCACCCATTTAGATCTTGAGAAGAATCTTTATTCACAAAAATGCCAAGCACTATCAGTAGAATTTCCCATGATAAAACCAAGTACTTAACCACAGGAAACATTTATGGGCTTTCTCTCCATGAAGCCCCTACCCAAGTTAAATTTACAACTTGAAAAGGAAATAGACAAATGAGTAAGTGGCAATCTCACTGAGATCACCAAGAAAACTTTAATTTATTCTGAAATTTCTATGCTAAAACAGAGATAGCAAAATATATGTAGTTTTCAGAGCAGATAATAAATGCACTACATTCTCCATCTTCACCCTGCCAAAATCTAGGCAGGTGTAGGTGTTAGCATCACACCGAAAATACAAAATAATTTGAGAATAGCTATGTTGAATTTCACATGAGATCTTCTCTGCATGGAGGATGAATTAAAAAACAGACACAGTGGCACCTTAAGATTTAAACCAGTAGATTTACAGTCTCTGAATGTAGCCTTACACTTTTGGTGGACATAAACTGCAGCACAAACTTGTTCATTTTCAAATGCTAGAATACTCAGCACTCTGCTTTTACTTCATAAGGGCACAATTTCTGCTTTTTTCTCTACTTCCTTGACCCATGTCATGAGCACACTGAGTATCCAAACAGTGCTGACAAAACAAGAAGATACTTTCCCTCCACAGCACCACAGTAAATTTAAACATACTACACTGAAATGATTTGAGATCTGTATTCATTCTGAAAACTGCTTTAGTGGACTAAAGCTAAAAATACTTCCAAATTATTTCATGGCAATGCATAAAAACAGCATCTCCTTCAATTTCTACTTTATAGAATAAAACTAGGCTGTTTAGACGATCCTGCTCAATTGTGAAACTTTCCCTAAACTAAGACTACTGTAAGTTACTGATGCCAGCAGTTAGACAGTTGCTGTCATATGAAAAGCTACCTATAATTTGCAATATTCTTACAACAGTCTTCTCAGAATTTAGAAGCATCCACAATGTGCAGCTTCTTGTAGATATGGTCCCAAAACAGAATCCTGGGGAGGAAAATAATTTAATGGATAATAACTCGGGATAAAGAAAAAACAATTAAAATTACCAAAAGCAAAGAGCAAGTATTTAATTTTGAACAGCACTCCTGAACTCACTATGAATTAATCACAGACTCAGTTCCAGCTTTCTGAAGTTCCTGTTCTTAACAGCTGTAGACTGACCTCTGCAGCTCCTGTTGAAAGGACATTTCCAAAAGCACTCTGGGCAAGCTCACAGAACTCACTTGCAATTTTCTTTTTTTTTTTTTTTAATAAAATCTGAGTACACATGTAATAAACACTGAGTTAATAACAGCTTCCACCCATTAACAGTAATAGAAAAAGCTAACACTATCACACGAAAAAGAAAATGTTATCAGGTGAAATCCACTTTAAATTTGTTTCCACTCTTTGGTGCACTCTTTCCTTTCAGGGTCTGTACTAACAACAGGTGGTGAACAACTGGGCAATTATTTTGATAGTATTTCACTTACCAATTCACTGCTATTGAGACACACAGAACTGATAATACACTTTTCTTAATTTAAATTATGTTTGCTTACTATTTCTTGGTTTGCTATCTTGTTTTATGTCCAAGTGCTACGTAACAATGGGAATGTGAAATTCATTATGATCAAATATCAGAGGCCGCCTGGGAGGGGTTGATTCTTTGTCTGCTTTGTGTAACAGTTTAAAGAGTCCTGTTCCAATATTCATTGGAATTCCCATGATGATGCACTCAGAAACACCTAGGAAAAAAACCAAACAAACACAGTGAACAATTGAACAGTAAGGATTTACAAAACTAACTTTCGTTTGCCCCTTCTGTTATCTGTTGCCCACAAAACCTTGAACTTCACATGTAAGGACCAAGGCCTCTTCACTTGACAAAGTTAAATGTCACGGTCATCAGACCAGTATGTTACTTAAACAGCGTTAAATTCTACAGGAAAAACTCAACCTAACCTAGACATCTTCTCCAGTAACAAAAGCCCTTCAGAAGGTTTCCTTTTGGAGAAGACATATTCCATGCAGTGCCTGTAGCAGAAGATGCAAGGCAAACTTACTTCATGTTAATTCTCTGACTCAGTGCTAAGGCTTCAGTCAAATCTGGCAGGGTTCCCTTGAAACCTCCCCAAGTTCCCAGTGAGAAAGGCACAGAAGTACTTGAGCTATAACACTTCTGGCATTTTCACTACTCAAAAAGTGCTCATTTTGAAATAAAGATTGAGTCTATCCCAACGATTTTTGATGGTTATAACATTTTCACTGCAATGTGCTGACACATTTATATTCCAGATCTACCAATGTGCACAACTTTTCCAAAGAAGGTTCCACACTCAAAGCAAGCTCTCAGATACCAGTGTTTCTCTCTCAGCATACTGTTATGATCCAAATAACATTTTTGCACGTTCTCAGGAGTATAACTAGATTGTCCTTCACATAAATGTTTAAGAAGGTAAAAATAAATAGCTGTACCTTTGAATGCACAAAGGGTGAAATACATTTACATAAAATTCTGGCAGGGCTCGGTTTGCAATTTGAATGTATAGGAATGAAGAGTCTGTATTTTTGCTCTTAGACCACTGCTGCATTTCTACATTATTTGCCAATAATATGCTCTTAAAAATCTCGTGCAAAATAGAACTTTCAAGAGGTACTGTTGATTTAGGCCCCTACAGCATGCACGTTACAACAGATAAAGGAAATACCTTTTTTACACCTAGCAAAATAAACTTCCCAGCTTTTGCACAATAATGTTTCAACCCAAGTCTACCACTGAACTGTGAAAACTGAATTTAGGTTTTGTACATCCCTCTTCACTTGCAATACTTCCACATATACAACAAGAAGCCTTCCTCCCCACCTCCTTTTTGCCTCAAGGACCAAGTAATAAGTCAGGCAGCTGCACAGCAATTTTTCACACAAGCAAGCCAGTATCGTCTCTTCAGTTATGTTAAGCAGACAACAATTGCTATTTTCTCCACTGCATTTCCTTATTCAAACTAAAATATTTATATAGGAGGTGACATCAAAAGGCCTTTGGTTTTCACATTATTCAAAACAGGATTTTAGCAGCTCAGAGGGGACTTAGAGAACACATTTTCTTTTCCTTACTGTCTAGGACAGAACCAGTCTCAGAAAGGATCTCTGCTTTAATCATGGGCAAATTATTAAAAAACTTAAAAACAACAACAAAAAAAAGGAAATTAAATCCCACTCGTGGAATACTAGAGAGCCAGAAGTGGCTTATATATAAGCTGGTAATACACAGATTCCAGCGAATCAGAAAATACTGTGCACAAAGCACTGTTTGAAACTGGCTACACTAAGACTACCTAGACATACACAGAAACTAGTAAATTTTAACATAACACATGCATATTTCTGTATTTCATTAGCACCCAGAACTTCCCAATGAGCAACTCCAGCTCCAGAAGGGTAGGTATTGCATAAACAGATCTTGAAAAGGGTGAAACCTACTTGACTTTTCTCTGTTTAACCTATTAGACTGACTTTTTAACAACTCAGTCCCAAAATGTATGTAGCTTAAAGGAGAAGAAAATCTGAAACAAATGGGGGCAAAGGCTTTAAAAAAAAAGAAAAATTATTTTAATTCCAAATAATAGAGCACATGGCAAAAATACAAAATAAAGAGACAAACAGCATGCCAGAACTCATCTACTGAATATTCTGTTTGCTGTATGTATGTGGGCATGCACACACTTGTGCATATGTAGCCATGTATTTTCAAAATTTACCAGACTCTTTCGTGAATTCAGTAAGATGATTCAGTGGATGCTAATGAACTTAAATTTAAAACTGAAGAACAGATACTTTTAAAAGAAAATTTCTGACAACAGGTATCTTGTCTGTTCTGTTAATGAACTGAATACTGATAAACAAGACTTCTAATTAAAAAAACAAAGACCCATAATTTTAATCTATTTAGATTACAACTAAATGAAGAAGTCAAGACCTTGGCCTTTCTGTTTATTTCTAGGTACCAGTGCTAAATCACCTAAGCAATCAGATAACAGTGTAATCTTCAGCTAGGCTGAGATGTACCTGTCTTCCTACTTCTTAGCAGGAATGAAAATGAAACCTAAATACTGAGTGAGGTACTAGATTTATTCATCAGCTCTAGGTGTTGAAGATACACAAACATTTCACAATTGAAAAAAACAGAACTAGTGATAGTGGGACAAATTTCCTAGTATTTCACTGAGATCTAGAGTGAGAAGTAAAACTAAGTCTACTTTAAGAAACATCCAGCAAATATCCAACTGACTTCAAGATCTCAGTCAGAGATTAGAAGTAGAGAAACATACACCAAACTTCTAGGACCAAGGGGGTCCTAGAAGATGGATGAGGCTCAGACCTGAAGTTTTTGACATACTACCTGACCAGGAAGCTTAACAAAGCAAAACTCCAACACTTTGAAGAAGTTTACAGATGCTGGGTAAGGACCACAAACCGCAGACTTTCCAATACCTACCACAAACAGAATCCTTCTGTCCAAAGTAAGCAGCATCAAAGAGATGGTCAGCAGTCTTTTCAAAAGAAGCCAGCATCAACACACTTTCCTTCATTTTTGCCAGTCCAAACCTGGTAATGCCCAGCACTTCACCCTTGTTGATGGAAAAACCCAAAGAGTAAGCCCAAGTAAATAAATATACTATCTATAATAGAGAATTGTCATAATACATTGCTTTATGGTTGAACATCCTGAAGGTTAATAGTTTAGTAGTAATCAATATTTATATTAAAACAAAAGTCATTCTTCATATACAACATAAGCTGCTACAAACAGTTAACAGATCATTTTTTAAAGCAGGAGTATTGAAAAGATTGAAAGAAACATGGCCATGAGAAAACCCCCCACAATTATAAACTGGCTGCTGAGCTACGAACTTCAGTGGGGTCTGAGAGCACTATGATGAATCTATTGCCTATTATCTACAGATAAATCTGACCTCAGCGGCCAGGAGTTGACAGAAGATGCTAAATCTTCATTTTTTCACTCTCCAGAAAAAAAGGTAATTAGCTTTTTAAACTAACTTATTTCTACCTATGTTTGTTAGAAAAAACCTGATTATATCAGATTGCACATAGATGCCTAAGTCACAAGTACAGGCAAAAGAATGCATGGTAGGAGCCCACCAACATGGCACTCTGATGCCCTTTCCTACTGTTGTGCTGCAGCTCCACAGGGTCAGCCCTGGGGACTGCTGCAGCTCAATACAACAAAGCTCTGCAGTTTTGGAACAAATAAGAACTCCATCCATTTCACCCAAATTAAACCCTTGCACTCTGGCAGGCAAATTGGAAAATCTTACTTCACTAAGTGTACTCAACTCTAAAAACCACATTGGATGTGAAGGAAAGAAAAATCAACTAATAAAGAGCAGATATGATTTTGTACTAACACGTTCTATAAGACTGTTCACATTACCTGATTCTATGTGTAGGGTCTGTATCCTTTGACTCTCACATATGGTGCAGCTGTTACAAACCAAACCCTGTGGGGTTTTCTGCACAGCAAGCCTTAAACTGCATGCATGGCTACCCAAACAGCTGATTGTCACACTGTCATTTTCACGATTCCTATTTTCAATATGAAATTATTGTTCCCTACTCATGATATCAATTTGTTTTCAGTGAAAATAGATCCCTCCTCCCCCAAGAACTGGAGTAATTAAGCATTTTGTGTAAAATACAAATAACAGTACAACTTTGAATTCTTTAAGCCTAGAATGAATTTCCATCTCCCTAGCTCCCCTGTCCTTCTCAAACATGGTAAAATTAATTTGTATAAACAGGCCACAGTAACATTTAGAAAAGATATAGTACAAACCTTGTAAGTCATTAGATCAGACAATAACATAACATGTCTCCTGTCAATGCTCATGCCATGGTTCACCATCGTATACTGAATCTCATTGATAATGGTTGTCCGAGCAGCTTCAATTCCCAGAGTTTTCTCTACCTACAAAAGACATTGTTCCATGATTGTTACATGTTAGATGAAAGAAGAACCAATTGCTTGGAGCAAGTATATTCCTGGAATAAATACCCTCTAATAGCATATTGATATTCTATTTCTATGACTACCCTTTTAAACTTCTCTATTTGAAAAATATTTATAGAAACAGCTTCTTTGAAGTGAACAGTGCTGCCAGTGGAATTATTCTCTTGTGTTAATGCATTCTGACATCTATTAGTGAAATCAGGCTTGATTCCATATCAACTGCTGCCATCTGAACACAAACAAGCACTTGTAATAAAGATGCTATGGGGAAAACCCCACAGCACCCATTTAGACATTACCTCATATGTGTTGTTAGAGGATGTTTTTGTTCCTTTCACTCCATGAGTAGCCATAACAGCTCGTAGATTATCACCTTCAACCAGAAGTTTGTATTTTTCCTTTCCACTTTGTTCATCAACATGAATGACAGCTCGGGAAACCTCTGGTATGCCTTGCACTACAACCTTCACAAAACAAAAAGACCCTAGTAACTTTGATGTATACAGTAACACAGTATAAAAGGGTAACACTTATCAGCATTCAAACCTACTGAGAAGGTCTAGTAAGTGGAGTAAAGGCTCACTCAAAACACATATGAATAAGATTTCTTGTTCTTAAATACACTAGTGCAAAACTGACACTGACACTGTACTATAAACCTTGCTCACTATCTACATTTTATATTTTATGTCAGATAGTCTCATACTCAGGTTTGGGTGTCTGAATAGCAGCAGACCCATACAAATGAAAGGGCAAGTTGCTAACAATAAAGGTTCACTTATCTCTGTTTTAAAATCCAGAGTAGACAGTCTCCTCATAGAAAGCTGAAAAAGTGCCAGATACCAGCATGTGGTTCAATTCTAGATGCAGCTGGAAGCAGATGTAATTGTTTCACACAACTGCTGCACTTGGAATGCTTCAGTTAATTGTAAGGGAAGTATCAAAGCTTCCATTTTACTTACAAATACTAGTAAAGGATGGCTTAGTTTCAACAGCAAGGCAGTACCACCACAGACTAAGAGTTACTGACCCAGCCTATCTTCACTGTCAATACTGACAAGAATTATGTTGTCTTGCCACCATGGAACCCCTTTATTACTGCTGATTACCTCCCACAAAAGCCTGAGACAGCCTTTGCTTTTACCTTTGGCAGCTCTTCCTTGAGGGACTGCAATACATAATACATGGAACTCTTGCTATTTTCACGAGGGGTCACACATACAACTGCTTCTCCATGGACAGCAACATCCCCAGGCTTCACTCTGAGTTTAGAGATGCAAATCGAGTAGCGCACGGTCTCTGCATTCACCTGTGGCAAAAGTCAGCCAGCAAACAACAAGGTTATCTCTCAGCATATATCAACGTGATCAAATAAATAGAAAAGTCTTTCAACAGATTATAAAAAGGAAGAATGTAGGAAAAAAATCCCCAAATATTCTCTTCTAAATTAGTCTTATAAATTGCATGAAATACTATTGTATGCTGAGGGTACCAGCCTGTACTTTAATCAATGGACAGAAACGGCATCCCTGGGTGTTGCAAGACACAAATGCATATTCTCTCATTTCCAAATAAAGAGGAAATTATCCACTTTGCAAGGGAAAAAAAAAAGGGACCCCTCCAGATGTAATGTAGCCACACAACATCCATCATTCATTTCCTTTTTTTTAACTTCCACTGGTGTGATTTCTGACACAGGATCAAGAGACCCTTTGGGACGTATCCAAGGTGTATTCTGCGTAAGAACTGAACAACTCACCTCTAATCTCAGTAGTCTAATGCGCTCTAAAGACAGCTTCACTAGGATAAAACAGTCATCTGGAAGAAACACTTCCTCAATATATTCAGAAATCTTTAAAAGACAAGGACAAAAAGTTAGCATGCAAAAATGGCTAAAATGCCCCCATAGCAATTGGCTGATGTTTACATTTAAAGCATCAGCAATAATACAATTTTTCTTACCTCTCCTAACAAAGTTTTCTCAATTCTTCCTTTAACCAGACGGGCAAAATCAGGATCATCATCTTTGTCCAACTGTGCTGTTATAATAGGGGTGCTAAAAGAATAAACACACACACAAAAAAACCCAGCTAGGAAATTGCTCAGCTAGAGTATAGATGGCAACTTGAATTACAGATTGCCTTATGGAATTTATCTCTTATCTAGAGCAGTATTTACTAAGATAAAGAGGTCTTCAGGTTCCTCAGGTGTATTCAAGAAAAATTACTCTTCATGTACTTCAGGCTGGTACAAACAAGCAAACACTCAAGTACTACTGACTGTTTTCATGACGTATGTTATCCTAGTATTATTTAAGCATGGCTTCGTGCATACCTACAAATAGGTATGCTTCAAGTACTGCTAAACACCAGAGCACTTCACAATAGATGAGACATCTAAGGAAATACTATACTTAACAAATAATCCTTTCCTTTATTTGATTTTCTCTCTGGGCTTAAGTATCACTTACAGTTGGGTAGACATTACATCTTTCTTGTTTGGGTATTTGCATTGAATGATGTCTAGGGTAGTGCTGAGAACACGGAAATGCTATCATGTATTGCAAACTTATCCATCAGGTTTCACGTGGGCAAAGGAACAAAAAGGCCAAACAAATCAAAACAATGTTAGTACCTAATAGCCTTCGAAGCATTAATGATTTCTTTGATTCTTGGCACACCCAAAGTAATGTTCATTGAAGCAACACCAGCAAAATGGAAAGTCTTCAGAGTCATCTGTGTGCCAGGCTCACCAATACTCTGTGCACAAAGAGCTCCTACTGCAGAACCAGGCTCCATCTGTGCCCTGATAAAAAAATATAGAAAGACATATGGAATTGAATAAGGTAGAAGATCCTAAGCAAACAACAAGAGACACTGTTCTGGTAGATATATGAGAAGTTTATTAATATATTATTTTAGTAAACAAACAAGAGAGACGCTGAAAGGTCACCAATACTTTAAGACTGATCTCGTGCAAAGCAAGAAGATGCCCTGTCATATAAGCATTCCACAGCTGCAGTATAACTTCCATAGCAGATAACAAAATGCTTGTCCTCTTCCTCCTAAGCATCAAGCAGTAGATCCAGGATTCTCCCTTCAGGGAAATCCCATATGCTAACATTTACTTATTACAGTAAAAATGATAATTAACATTTAAAAACACTTAAGACAAATATAAATGAGTACTCCTAATAAGGGAAAGCAAAAAACTGGTAACTGCTTTAAAATAGTTAAGAACTTAACATATACATGAATTTTCTAGAAGAATAAAATGTTAGGAAACAATTGATGCAGGTAGGCTACAAAGGAGAGATCACCCATGGCTGCAGGTGGCTATCCAAATCCAAGGAGTCTAAATAAATGAAATAAATCTCAATGGATAAAGAGATTAAAACATCCACACTAGCATTATCTTGGTAGAAACCAAGAATAACAAACAAAAGGATCCTATGAGTGCGTAACAGATCAAAGAACATTTTAGAACAAAGTGTGATATAACTCCTCAGACTGTGTAGATCAAGAATAGCTATCAAGATTCATATGAATTTGAAACTCATCTCTTTAGACTTTGTTCTGCATGGGCTTACTGAAGGTTTTCAAAAATCTCCTGTGAGAGGGGGAGGAAGAGAACGTGTCTGGCAGTGGGTGTAAAATATTAAGTATTTAAATAGTATCCTCCCTTACTCTGAATCCTATCACTTTTGGCTTTTACCAGAATCTGCTGCCAAAACAAAGTCTCTGGATGTGAGTAGTGAGCAGCTAAAAGATAAAACTGTGCTTCTTGGTATGATTACTATTATTTCAGGAGGAACGTCCTTAAACACAAGCAGATAGCTCTGCATACTCAAGAAACATAAAACAAAACATAAAGCATTTTTTCTACAATGTAAAAGGATACCAAACAAAGTCTATTTATGAAAGAAACTGATTTTGACTCAAGACAAATGTAAAGACCCACCTGTCAGACCTGTAAAACTTTTGTACAAGACTCAATTCTGCCTTAACAAGCCCACCTGTAGACAGGGATGCTTTTTTTTTCGGTATCCTACTTTTGTCTTGCAATGTTTATGTCATTGGAGCAATTGTTTCTAACTCCCTGTACTACATTCACAACAGAACCAACATTCATACAGTACAAGCAGCAAAATACACCCCTATGTTACCAACAAAAGAGCCTTGAGAACACAGCAGGGTAAAACACTCACCTCATGTATTTGTCTCTACAAGTCTCTAGAAACTTCTCTAGTTGAGTTGGAGTAATCCTGTCCAACTGATATAAAACTCTTGGCTGAAAAGAGAAAGGAATAATTGGAAAAGCAACAACTTATGAAGATTGTAAAGAACTACATCATTACCCCATTGAAACTATTTACCTCTGTTGTGCCATTGTCATTTATTCCATACTTGTCCCTAGTTTTTTTAATCTTCTCAGAAACACCTTTGATGAATTTTTTAATTTCCTGAAATCACATTAAAACCACAGTAAGCAAAGACATGGTCTCCATATTGAAGTCTTCAACAGTAAGTTATTTACTTAAAGCTCCAAGTATTTACAATAAATTAATAATGTACAATATGGAGAGAAGAACATCAAAATTTAGACAAACACATACACTAGAGTTTAGCAAACCAGATCCACTGTTGTGCAGCCACAAATCAGTAGCAGTACATGAGGAATATGGTCCACGCTGAATAAGAGCATCCTTCCTGAGCACACACTGACAGGTCAAGATACCCAGCTTGGGTTGATCCTACCTTCCTACCCTACCCTACCCTACCCTACCCTACCCTACCCTACCCTACCCTACCCTACCCTACCCTACCCTACCCTACCCTACCCTACCCTACCCTACCCTACCCTACCCTACCCTACCCTACCCTACCCTACTGAAACTGATTTAAAAACTAAAAAAATCCCACAACTCAAAATCCTTATTTTCTGATGATATTGACACGAACACATTCTCACTCACTTCTCAGTATTCAAAATAGTCAAAATGGAAGACTGGCAAGAGAGGAAGTGTATAAAGTATATCTGCTGGATAGACTTCAGATGCACTTTATTTGTGAGAAAAAAACCTCAAAACTATTATATACATGTCAGTCTCTACCTAATATAACTCAAATAACTTCTCTATGCTGTGAAGAGGTCTTGCAGATAATTGCATTTAACATATCATAGTATATAAACCTTCCACTCTCTTATCAGGCTTACCCAAAAGAAGTTCCAACAGTCTTTACTGGAACATAAACTGAAACAATACTCTTAGAAAAATATCCAACATGTATTCTATAAAAGATCACTTAGTCATTACACTTTGGATATAGACATATACACTAGAAGTTATGAAATATGAGGTTCATGGCTAAACTCTTCCACAGATGTGGACTCAGTGCAAGTCATTGTTATAACACAGGGTTATCAAAACCAAAACACAAACAAAAATCAAGAGGAAATCTTTCCCATTTATTTCAACAATGATTTAGGAAAGCTCCATAGAGAAACAGTTTGATTTTTTTAGAGTCCTTTTAAACCCTTTCTATGCCATTAGTCCTACCTGACAGACTGAGTGATGGTTACACAACATCACCTCTTCTGCACTAGGTACTGGACTCCTTGCAAACACCACAGTAGCCAAGCACTGACAATTACTTGCAAAATTGAGTAAGTATCTGAGGGACTGCCTTTTTTTTTTTTTTTTTTGCAACTGAGTTCATAGAATCATTATGAAAACACTTCTATTACATCCTAACAGAATTCTCAGACTCTCAAAATAGCAGCATTCTTACTGACACTCAAGGTGTTTCCAGAGAGTACGTTACTTTCTGTGAATACCAGAACCAAGTTGAAATGGAAGAACAGACAACAGAGGTGCTGCTGAAATGGATGCTTCAAAGTTGCTTCTTCACTTGGATGACAGGATGCATTCTTACATTTTTGCCCCTTTTTTTTGCCCTGCAGTAAGTAGCATTATTCACAAATAACATATTTGGTCATTTTAAAGGCTTTTGACCCCAAAATAATTGCATAAAATTGATAATGTGGTTTATTTCCTAAAATAAGTGTTTAAGCAATAATATGATATTAGAGAAGTTAATCTTTTTACTACAGGTGCATAAAAAAGGAATGCTGCAGGACTTGCAGAAGACTTTTTCTCTTTGACAGTGCCTGAGTTCCAAAGTATTTAAAAAAATCCAAACAACTCCAACACAGTAAATCAATTATTATCCATAATTCTGAATAAGGTACTCAAATTATACATTATTTCCATACACCAGAGTCAGAAAAGGTGAAAGATAAAAGATAAATCTCTGAAGACTTATTTTTCATTGTCAAATTTTTACTCATGCAGAAGAACTAAAAGAGGAAATTACTTATTCTGCTCAACTTTCAAGTATCTGTTGGCAGTTTATCCAAACTATGGATTAATTCATGCTACAAACGGAATGAAAATGTAGCTCACTCTTTGCTGAGTCTATCTATCTCTCTCTCAGAACTTCAAATCTTTAGTGCAACACTCTACGAGCACAGCTATGTAACGTCCAGAGTGGACTCAAAAAAACATTGATTTTTTTTTTCACACCTTCTAGATCCATAGTCTTATTTTGGACCAGATTAACAAAAAGGCACCAAATGGGCTCAGTAAGATCTGGCTCAACATGGGCCTTGTCAGCTCCTACAGAGCTGCTGTTTAGTCAAAAGGGCAGTTCAGGGTATAGGCCACGCTCACCCAGGGTTTGCATCAGGTGCCCCAGCACCCGAGTGAGTGGGATCATTTATACACCTGAAGCACTGCTTGCATTGCAATCCTTGCAGTGAAGAAGCCACTGAAATGCACAGTGGCACAGACAATGTCATGAGATGCAGCCAAAATCTGCTCCAGTTCAGGCAGACCCAGCAGGTCCACTGCATATGGCAGCACTGACAGGCTGTGTGCTGAGCTTTTTCTGTGTTTGCACCACATTCCCAGCACTCCTAACATCTCAAAAAAAAACACAGAAAAATTACTGGCCTTTTTTTTTTTAATTGTGAGGGTTTTTAAGGATTTCCCCCAATTCCTGTAAGAAGAAAAATAAATTTCCCTTCCACCTGTACCTTAATATACTCAAATATGTTAAAACATTAACACAATTGAAACTGTGCCAGCCAACAATCTGCTTTTTCATCAGCTGAATTCCCTCCAGCAAGGGCAGAGTGCAGGAAAAATGACTGCTGTCTGTTTGGAAGAGGCTATTTAGACACACAGTGATCCAGACTAGAGTGGATAAGCCCATTACAGGAACCTCCTGCTAAAATAACAGCACTAAGAAGCATCTCTGTTCTGGAATGGAGAAGTGGAAGAATGGATAGGAAAACACCAGAAAAACATGCTAATATCTCTAGAGACTTGAAAGAATGAATTTCAGAAAGAAGAGTCAAGCACTGTAAGAAAGCTTCCTCAAAATCCTTAAATTTAGCAATGGGTATTAATTAACGTGTCACAGTTTCCACATTAAAAATGTTAAATAATTGTGATGAACACCTAAGTCATTATTTAACAAGCAGTAATGTATATATGCTAACCAATTACTTTAGCACTATACACACATCTTTAGCTAAAAAGCACTAACATTAATGCTCACACAGTGCACACACATGCTATGATTACCTCATTATATTTTTCATAACCTGTCTCAGTTAATGTCTTCAAGGATGAACAGAAAAAAAAAAGGAAAGAAGAAAACATGACTGTCTAAAACTTAAAAATCTTAAGCTAATTATCACTAAGGTGCTGTAGCCATATCTGTGCTTCTGAAATTAGTAACCATTATTTAGATTTTCATGATATGATTTAAAAGATGTATACTTCAAATAACAGCTTTATCCCCAAACTCTGATATTAAATTATTTGATTTCTTCTCCTTTAGACTTGCAGTTAAGATTTACAGCATATTTCAAATATGGATGTAACTATTTTTTCAACTCCACTCTATCAATGGAAGTGCAATTCAGGTTTACCTTGTGCTCTGAAACACTCTGATCTATTAGAAGGAAACCCTTCAAACATAGGTCATTAAATTCATCTTGTTGTCATCACTGCCAGTAATCAGAATCAGAAGGTTCATCAAGGTAACAGCTTTATATGGAGGTAAGGTTAATTCTACAGGCAGGTTAATTCTACAGTTTTGACCAGTGATTCTCAAGGAAGTCTTGAGAGTGGCTGCTCTCAGAAATATTAAAATTGCCCAATGCTCTTTCAAACAAATTGTATTTTATAACTCAAAGTGAAAGCAATCACGTGAACCTTCACTCATCCTTAAAAGATGTGTAAGTAGTCTCCAGATAGGCTGAAGTCCTGGTCTTAATTTATAAGGAAAAGTTAATCACAGTGTGATAAGGAAGTGAGATAATTACCTGCAGAAAACTGTCTTGGCAGCAAAGAAATTCATTCTTCTTCATGATGGACTCGGATGTTAACACCAATTCATTTTTGCTAAGGGCCGGTTCACTTCTGCACGGATAGACAGCCTAAGGAGGAAAAAACAAGACTTCTTCACGGACAGCACATGCACAAAAACTCCATTGCAAAGACACAGAATACAGATATGCAGAACTGATTAACAGCATTCTTTAGTTTTGGTTGTGTCTGATTGTAGTTTGTTTAGTGGGGTTTTTCATTGGGTTGGTTTTGGTTTACTATAGTACATCAGACTACTCTGAAAAGAAGAGCCACACCCACTTCTACTTATTTCTGCAAATCTGAAGATATACACCCAGACATTTCTAGTTCTATTCATTTATTACACTCGTATTACAGAAAGCTGAACAGTTATTTCAGCAAAAGGCTTCTCTCTGAGGGAAGGGGGTCATGATACACCAACCAACCACAAAACTAAAACTAAACAATACAGGTCTTCAAACACCACAGTATTATTGAACAACCATCAGCCAAGTTCAACTCAAAGAATGTCCGTGTCTTGATTTAATAGAGAATTATTTTGTGCAATGTACCAAACTAGTACCCAAACAAGCCAGTAGTAATTTATCTAGTGAGTTGGATATTAGGCCCTAAAACTATGTTCAAGAACAGAAAGAAATTTTACTTTTCACAGCTTATACACAGTTTGGTCTCTGTACACAAATTGCTCTGTACCACTGCAAAAAGTATCTATTACTCTTAGAATATACATGCTGAAAGACTGACCAGGATCATTCAAAAACGGCAATTTGAAAATAAATACTTCAAGTGAAACAATTTTCCCCCATCATTTACTACTTTCTCCGCCACGCTTAATAGTATTGTCACACTCTCAAAAAGGATTTCAGCAATCCTTACCCTGATATTGTCTAGAACTCGCTTGAATTCCAGTGGTTCATCCTTCCCTTCCATAGCTGCAGGATCCAAGCCATCTCCTCCATAAATAAACTGTATAATGTCACCTGTAGAACTTCTGACCGTTAAATCATACTGTGAGCAAAGATCTTCAAGGGATTTTACCAGACGTCTCTGAAGGGAAAAAAACCAAAAGTACAAGGAAAGTAAAACAGATCTTCTTAAAAATAGCTGTTGATTTGCATTACAAGAAGTACAGAAACTGGACTCAGGAAATAAATCTGACACAGTGATGAGCAGGCATGAAAACCTATTTAAAATCATACATTACCCCTAAGGCTTTACCGTAGATTTCACAGAACACAAGTCAACAAAATTTCAAGCAACAACACAAAACTCCACATTTACAATTCCATTGCATGGGAAACCTAATGACCTAAATAGCTGCAAGAACCTATTGTAGTTTGAGGGATTTATGTGGGTTTTTTGGGACATAATACTCATATTCTTCCAAGCAGGTTTATTTCTCAAGGGATACAATACTTTCTGTGTAGGGAAGCAGAACCACTCAACGATTGTTTTTACTGACAAAAACCATAAAAGTCATCTGCCAAAGCCATTTTTCTGTCTGGGTTATCTACCTCTCTTACATTAACTCCTTTTATTGGGAAATCCCTTAACTACCATCTTCTTTTGCATCCCAAAAGGAAAGCATGCCATGAAACATTCTAGGTTAAAAGCATTTTTACTTCAAAGATGGATTTCACTGTTCCACAAAAGCAAATTAGATCACCTAAACTAGACTATAAATTGGTATTGTTTTCTCATTGGCAAGAAAAAAGGTAAGATAAAATAAATGTTAAGATTTTTTAAAAAAAATTCCGAAGTCCAAGTGCTACATTTCATTCATATAGGAAGAAAGTTGAAAATGAAAAATATTTTGCAGGTTGCTTATTATGTTTGTATATATTTGTAAATACTTGCACACATGCCAAGATTATTCCATTAGTTTTGGAGACAAATGGTCTAATTAATCACCCACACCAAAAGGAGGGCTTGTCCTGTCTTTGTACAGTTACTTGTGTATCTTGGAATGTGTTCCCAGCCCCAAATTATCTTGGCTTTTCTACTGCCTGTTACGCTGGGAAGAGGGCTATACTTTAAACACGACTTAAATGTTGGAACAGAAGTCTTAAGACTGCACACAATAGCAAGAAGCTTTGTTGGAGGCACATTTATTAGCACAGGAGGTACAGCCAAAGACACTACAATCTTACGGAACCAGTCTAAGTCTATATGGCCAAGGTGCCTCTTACTTAGAGAGAGCATGCACTGAAAGGGAGCTGTAGCTGCGTTTCTGCCATCACTCACATCAGTTTTACAAACACACTACACAGAAGGTAGTCCTCAACAACTGCACAGAACAAGTACTTTTACAACCCATATTCGAGAGGAAACAGCTTAATACAAGCATGTTACTGTACCATTGGCTGAGGTCTCATTTACAAACTCCACACCTCCTGGAGAACAGACCACGCCACGTATTTCACAGTATAAATTACTCTGTTACATTGAAAACACACACACAGTGTTTGCACTTCTCCCTGATCCGTCACCTCAACATGCACATGAGAAATAATCACATTTTTCAAGATTGATAAAACCCTCACTCTGTTGACAGTTACCTGCATATATCCAGTTTCAGCTGTCTTTACAGCTGTATCAACCAAACCTTCTCGACCAGCCATTGTATGGAAAAAAAATTCAGTGGGAGTCAACCCAGAATAGAAGCTGTTAGCAACAAAGCCTTTTGCTGCAGGGAGCTGCAGAGAAGAGCGGGAAAAACACAGTTAAAATGCAATGTACATTCTGTATGTTACAGAAAAGCATGGTGCACATCATCTAAATTCTTTCTGAAAATTAGCCAATACCCTCACTGACACTGATCTCAGCTCTGCTTAGCTCTCAAGTTCCATGTTTGTATTTTAGATGCAAATAAAGGTTTCAGAAACCCTTGGCTAGTTCTTCCAAACTAATTTAACAGACTTTCGCCTTCCTTCTACAAACCTTGTCACACTTCAAGCTATTCCTCTCAAACACTACATCAACACTTCAGACTCCCTTAAACTTGCAAAAATTGAAAAGGCAATTAAGAATGTTCATTTTGCTATAGTAGTGCAAAGGTATTTGCTGAAGACTAAGGAATCCAGAAAAAATATTACTGGAGATACGTATAAAATTAATTTTTGGAATGATGTGCCCTCACCCCTGAGGAAAGTTCTTGCCAATGAAATTTACACAGCCATTTTGGCTTCCTTCAAGTAAAAAATCACTTTTTGTTGTTATTTAACAGGCAATGCTTTCTAAATTAGAAAAAAAGCTAGACCTGAATTTTATCCTCTCATCTAAACCATGTAGTATTGCTTCTTTTTCTATTCAGTATGTTACAGAACTCAGAAGCTGAAATTTGGAATTCAGTGACAAATGCAAGTGCCATAGCTAACATCTGAGACTTAGCTAACACACTAATTAGACTACGGGCTTATACCTAGAACCTTATTTACTGTTCCTTAGATTTCAAATAGCACTTTAAAAAAAACGAATCTCACTGAATTATATGAACAAATGCATGAGACCCATCATTGCTTCGCATATGACAGAACTGAAATGTGAAACACTGAGAGTAACCCATGATACCTATCCTGGTGGAAAAAGAGAAAAACCAGACTCCAGAATGGTTTATCTGGCATATTTCACCTGTTTAAAAATACCAACATACATTCAGCAGTTTTCCTGAAAAGTATTAGTGCAGTCAAACATAACACCAGAGAGACACTTTGACATATTATTTTTAGGACTCTAAAGAGAACCCAAAAAGTATCATCACCTCACTTTAATTTTCTAAATTAGAAAGGTTAAAGCAAGGCTTAGCTGTAAATAGTCAAGCTAACTAGACATCCTATGGCAATTCAGAACACTGTTGTTAACTCCCAAATCACACAAAACATTTTACACTGACCATATTTGATCCTTTTCCTTCAGCATATCATGACAACAGATTTTATCATGCATCTGTCTCAAAATGCCTTAAGGAAACTTGTTTCACTTTCCATCACAGTTCGTTGTAAATGTACAGAATTACCTTAGAATGCTTCTCAAAGTGAGGCAATGATCTGTTCTCAAACCCGTCAGGAACGCGGGATCCACTGATAGCCTGCTGACCTACACAGGCAATCATCTGGGATATGTTAATGAAGGAGCCTGAAAAGACAGAAAGGAAAAGAAAGCCCCTCACTCACAAATGAGGGATACACTGCTTCCCTGATGAGCTATCTTCACTTCCACGAAGATCTATTATTTAGCCTCATAATTGCTCAACAAAACAGAGATGCAAGAGAGTTAGAGAGGCTTTTCTGTTATTCGTCCTGTTCATTTCAGCATTTGTGCAAAGGCTGACAATTAAGTCTATCACACAGCCAACTTTTTGGGATTTTTTCCCTTGGGTCATCGACATTTCATGCCACCATTATTTGATCCCAGTCCTTTTATTACCCTGGTTTGTATTATGGATTGTGTTTTACACAGCCCATGATTCTAACCTACATATTTTGCTTCACAATTTCTTCAGTAAACATATTTTAACAATATTTTTCATAAAGGGTTCAATATCTACCAGGACTCCTAGAACAAATTAAGTCCCAGAGAATTACGTCACTAACTCTAAAAAGAAGTTTTATTTGCTGAATATGTTTGCAAACAATGCCTCTCCATCACCCCCACAAAAATTATACACTTAATGTATTACTCTTCTTGGATTTTAGTACTTCTTTAGAACACACAATGTCACTATGAGGCTTTCCACAATTTATTAAACAGCTAAAAAAGGCAAAAGGTTAAGTGATTTCTTCAAATTCTTATAGGAAACAAATGAAAGCTCAGACAAGAATTTGAGAGACCTTATAGCACCTTCCAGTACCTAAAGAGGGGCTACAAGAAAGACAGAGAGGGACTTTACACAAGGGCATGTAGTATAGAACAGGGGGAATTACTTTAAACTGTCAGAGGGCAGGTTTAGATTAGACATCAGGAAGAAACTCTTTATTATGAGGATGGTGAGGCACTGGAACAAATTGCTCAGACAAGCTGTGGATGCCCCATCCTGGTCTGGTGGAAGGTGTCCCAACCCATGGCAGGGGGGTTGGAACTAGATGATCTTCCAAATAATTCCACAATTCTAAGAAATGTTAGTTCTAATTCTGAATGTATCATTTGCAGTTGATTTTTCTATGTGATATAAATACTTGAAGTAGAAACACAACTGAAAACTTTTTACTGATGAATTCCTTCAAGTCCTACAAACATCCAAAGTTACAACAAGATGTTTTCCAACTTGTACTAAAATTTCACATGCAAAAATACCAGAACATCAACTTGATTTTAACTAATTATACCCAACCTGTACTTACTGAGCCACTTAAAACAGCTATGACATGAACTTGCACAACTGACAGTATAAAACAAGCTATAAAGATGGAACAAGTCATTTTCACAAAAGTGATTGAGTGAGCAACCTACATGCCAAGTTCAGCTATCCCTACCTTTAGAACCACAGAGAGCCATGATCAGAGGACTGTTGCTCTTGTCCAGTTCTCTGAGACAGGCACTGCCAGCGTGATCTCTGATAACAGACAGTTCTTTGAGGATTAAAGCCTGAAATACAGTATTTCAGAGGTTCAGAATTTGCTAAAAAACACTTAAACAAACAGAACTCTATCACTCCCAGCAATACCTTCAGCAGTCAAAGGGAATTCAAAATACAGTAAAGAAACCCAGTTGCTGCTTCAGGTAGAACAGTTTTAAATTTTAGCTTGCAGAAAATGTCTTTGTTGGGATAAGACAGGGGTATCCAGGAACATGACAATCTCTTAGCAGAGCAAAAACTTCAGCCAAATTGAGCACTGCACTAAGTCACCCCGTGCTACATGAAAGATAACCACAAAAATCTTGATCAATGTAACCAAGTCCATTCCAATTACCTGTGTAATTCTATTCTCTTGTATCGCCCCAATACACCCTGGAGGATCTAGCTGCTATGTGTTTAGCTAACGCTTTTAGATGCATACAAACATCTTAAAGTCTATATAGACTCAGCTCAAGTTGCATGCCTAGGGACTATACTTGCTGGTATTTTTAGGTTTCAGAAGACAACTTTAGACATCACAATGTACATGAATTTTTTTGTGAGTCTCTACTCAAAATGGATAGTGATCTAAATAAAAAAGTTTACCTCTAGTGTCTCTTCTGCTGTACAACCAGGCTGCTGCTGTAGTTTGCCAGTGTTCAGAGCTTCAATATACTCGTCACATTTCTTATAGCCAGCATTCAGGAGCTCATACTTAGCTTTTAGCAGGCCCTGCCCAGGGGTTACATCACCAATTCCAATTGAAAAGCCACGATTAGCTATTATTAAAAAGAAAATAAATTATTTTGATAGCTCAATCTCATATAGAGAAAACAAATTAAACCCAGGAACTATTATTGGGAACTTGCAATTTCACCTCCCATCTTGTGACCATCACAAGCACTTCATAAACAGTAAGTTGTTTCACTGTCTGCCAGCTTCAAAACTAGCTTATTTTTTTTAAAGAACAACCTGTCATATTTGAAGCAAAAAGCTTGCTTGCTCTCTATTTCTGCATTAAAGTATTATTTTCCACGGCAATGTACTTACAAAGATAGACTGGAGCAAGTCTGGCCAGACGTGACATGGCATCTGCAGCTTCCACCTGGCCCCAGTCTCTCAGCAAGATGTAGAAGATGTTGTTCTTGGAACCTGACCCCAACGTTCCTTTGTCCATACTGCCACTCATTAACTCACTGTTTTGAATTGTGACATCTAGAAACGAAAAGGCAAAAAGAATTCACCAGTCTTCTAAAATATTCACTAACCGCTGGTAATCACTTATGGAGAGAATTTTAAATAAAAGCTCTGTCCATGCTCAATATTTTCAATGTGAATTTAGGTACCATCTTCTTGAAGCACAAGTAACTGCTCTATCACTTATTATATCAAATCAAAACATGACACCAGGTTTTCTTGAGACTTCTGAGAATTTGCAGAGAACTTTCTGAAGATAATTACTACATCATCAGAAATGAATGTTTTTCAGAGAACTGAACACAGCCAACAATGAAATCTAAAAGTTTTCCACATCACGTGCTCCTGTCAAACTCAGGAAGTTGAAAATCTTCCTATATTTTCTAAAATTACTAGACTGTGAAATAAAGATGTCTTATGTTCACAGGAATGTGAGCAGGATTGCTTTGTGGCCTTTTGTCCTACAATATTTAGAGGCTGAAAAAAATTGTTCCACCATGTTTACAACCAACTTCACAGCACAGAGTGGTTCTTTCATCTACAGAAATCACTCAATCTGCTGTAGAGGGGACTTGAGTGCCAACTGGGAAATTCTTTCTTGAGGCAACATTGCATGCCAGAATTAATATAGATCAATTGTTCCTCAACTTACACTTCTGAGCAGCAAGGAACCAGCCTAACCCTGCCTGCTCAAGGTCCTGTCCAACAGTCATCCCACAAATGTTAAATTAATTTTAAGCAAAATCTTGTTCATCTCCTACAGCCTTTTCAACCATGGTGCTTTGCATTCCATTTGCCACTGACTTCCCTAACTGGAAGGACATACATAGCTTGATATTCTAGGGGTTTCTATCTTCCCTGCATATTCTAACTCCTTTCAGTGTTTGACTACTACCCCCACTTAAGGGAATAATTTTTTCCATTTGACCTCTGTACAACCACTCCCTAAGCTTTGGTTTCCTGTCTCTCACCTTCAAACACTAAGTTAGCATCATGACAAGCTGAGCATCATACAAAAGACATTTTAGTTTAAGAAAACATGTTTAGCATGACTTCAACTCTTGAGAAAAACTGCAAGATTTTATTTTTCATTTCAAGAACACTTATGTAAAGTACTGCTTCAACTCCTACAGTGAGCTCAACAATTCCTATGATTTCTTTGAAGACTTCCAAAACAAGGCTTTAGAAGTATCACTCACAAGAATCATTGTAACACAGGTCCTCCCCTTTGCCACAATACTGTTTGCCCT
This sequence comes from Struthidea cinerea, assembly GCA_013397865.1. NCBI lineage: Eukaryota > Metazoa > Chordata > Aves > Passeriformes > Corcoracidae > Struthidea > Struthidea cinerea. The sequence continues at coordinate 3,267,516 of VZTI01005570.1, read as the reverse complement.
TTGTTCGTAGGTTGGCTTTTACAGGACAATCATCACTGGGTTTGAGAATGAGGCTGAAAACCTGTTTTCCCGTCCAGAGTGTTACGGGCTGAGAGAAACAGAAGGAGAAGAATTAAGATTACAAGTTTATGCTACAACTACAGAAAAAGAGCAAGCAATAATTTAATTGTAAAATTGTTTTATATACAGAACCTGTCTACAGAGAATTGCACTTTTAGAAGTGCATAGCAGCACTCCTTTGAAAGTATTATGCACTTTTATAGATTTAAACCCGCTGAGTGCTGAATGGTTATCCTTTACAACAGGGTATGTGCACGCATTCCGAAAAATGTGCTCTATTGCTCCCTCTTACTGTCATGTTCCCCTTTCTGATTAGAAAAAGGAAAAAACCCAAAGATGCTGCTGCTGTCATTTCATTTCTCAAAGAGGTTGCAACATTTATAATTACTTCTTTATAAAGTACCTTTGGTTTAAAATTTTAGGAGTTTAAAGAGTCATATAACATCACCATGGGTCAAGAACACACAATAGAGAAAGTCTTAGTAACATGAAAAAAAATAGTTGACACACCTTTAGAATTGCTGGGGGTGGAAGACGAACTTTGATCTTTTCATCCTTGCCAACCAGGATAGAAGCAATAATTTGACAGGCTTTGGCTCGATCAAAAAAGGTATCTTTTAATGTAAGAAGATAGGCACCTGGAATGAAAAAAGTATTATGACAGACTAAACTTAGATTCAATTTAAAAGCTATTGCATATTCACTGTCAATTACTTTATTCTAATACTAGCCCAGTACTTACTATGCTAAATGAGAATAGTTTAGACAACTTCAGTTGTAAATCCTTTCCATAATTTTTTTTAATTGCTCCACACTAAACATCTGAAAACTAGAAATAGTTTATTTCTACAACCTACTCTCTTGCACTCAGACTCTATTTCACCAGTGAAATAAAGCCTTGGCATTTATTTTTATACACTTTCTTCCTTACACTCATTGAACATTTCCTAAAAAATTAAGGACATTGAAGGTACATACTGTAGGTTAAAATTAATTTTTATTGAGTGAAATCAAGTCCTCTACCATAATTGTAAGCAGTTTACATTGTCTACCTAATGCAGACAAAGATCCCAGCTATTAATCTGCAGAAAAGCATAGCATAAAACACCCAAAGGTAGTAATAACTGCAGCTACAAAGGTAGGCAGCATCAGAAATTACCCTGAGAACATCATAACATTTCAGGTAAACAATGGCCTTATTTCATAATGTCACTTTGACTTGTGAAAGGAGAAAGCTTTTAATTAATATAGAAAAACCCTGAAAAAATGGAAGTGATTCTGAAAGAACAATTGTGAGATCACACAGCTCTGAAATAAGCTCATACACACCTGTGAGGAAATCTTGAATAGCAGCAATAAGAGGTTCTCCATTTCTTGGTGTTACCAAGTTTGCTTTAGTCTGCATGACACAAAAAAATATTATGCATTGGAAGACACTGATATTCCATTTGCTATTCAAAAGGAAACTTATCACTGAAGACATTTATTTTATGGTGAAATGGTCAAAGCTTATTCTATTCGAACTACAGCTTTCTTCAAAACAACAGACAAAATAAACCAGACATTTCAGTTCACTTCAGTCCAAGCACATTTATTGACAGTTACGGAATAGTCTGAGAAAAGTCACTGGAAATTACATATTCTGTTTCCAAAGCAGAAGTGGTAAACAACTTGATATGTTTTGGTAGGGACAGGGAAGGGAAGACAAGCTAGCTTTGAGAACAGGGAAAGGACAAGAGATGTTACATTCACTACAGGGATCTACTGGAATATTCCAAGCTGTGTGGTCCCTTCTGATGGGTAACAATCAAACCACCTCTAGCCCCACGTTCTTACGTTTTACTCAAAACTGCTGCTCTGGTTAATCATCCCCACCTATGGAGCAGTTGAACACAAGCCCACACAGACCTGAATCACTGGGGGTGTTTTTTTAAGCTCACAAATCAGTTCAGGAAGCCCCTACAGCCAACAATTGTATGGGTACATCTGAAATAGCAGTGGCATTTGGTAACCCTAAAGGAGCAATGGATTGGTAAACCCTCAGCTTGGTGCTACTGACTCTACTGTCACACCACTGATCAAAGCTTGCAACCATCAGATCCCTATTTATCTACCCTCCCTTCTCCCTTTTTGACCCTGCCCTATGAACGTCCTGTCTCCCGCCTTCTCTGGGAAGCTGCCTTCTCCAGTACAAGCCCAGGATCACCACCTCATTTCCAGCTCATCTGTCTGTCTGCAATTCCCAGGCTGTCTGACCAGAAGGAAATTATTTATCTGCTAGTAACAGAGCCACCCTAGCCTGGTAGCAATCTCTAAGGACAGTCAGGCAGAAATATAACGATGACATCTTAAAACCACTGCATTTTCCACAGATGTTAAACCCAAGGCTATTAGACTACCAGCGTGTAACAGTCCTAAGTCTGAAGTCCCTCTTGCAGAATTTTCAGGCAGCTCCAAAGCTGTAAATTATCCCCACCCAGTAATCTAGATTGTATTTCAGATTTCATATGCAAGTTAAGAACTAAAGGGCTGAAGCCATCTGTCACCAGCAAAGTCCCAACACGAGCATTTTATCTACCTACCCCCATTAAAACAAGTGCTTCTGCTTTTGCTTCTTCTGTCTGAGGAAGGTGAAGGTTCATCTCATCTCCATCAAAGTCTGCATTGTATGGTGTACAGACACATTCATTGAACCTGAATGTCCTATGAGGTTTTACTCTAGCCTGGAAAAGGAAATAAAACCACGAAAGATGCACACACAGCTGAGCACGGCTAAAGAAGTCAGTGCTTCCTTGCAGACGTTATCTTTGTTTTACAGACATGAGCCAAAATTCCCGATTATATGATTTAACTCAACCAGGAGCTGACAGAAATTGTACTCACATTGTATTATAGAAATGTAGCTAATAATTTTCATTATTAAGAATTCATAAAAAGCATAATAGACAATGTGCTTTGTAGAGATCGCATCAACTCTACAAAAATGAAATGCTCACACAAGAAGTATAGATAGCTAGGTCAATTATGGCTCTTAGCAGAAGCGTGCACACAGCATCCTGCCCAGGTACACATCATTCCCATGCACAGGCACAAGTGCACTGCATTCCTCCTTGCTCCACAAACTGTTTCAGCAGGAGTTGTTTTTTTTTTTGCTTGTGTAAGACAGAAACACTGTAAAGGTCAAGTGCCTAATATTCTGGGCTGCACCATCTCTGTGCCAGCCTGTGTGTACTCACAATGTGAGCCATGATGCTCAGCTTGTGCAGAGAGGGCTGCCGGTTGAACAGGACGATGTCACCATCTATAAGATGTCGCTCCACAATATCACCAAACTTCAGCTCCTGGGCCATCTTCTCTCGGTTCCCATATTTCAAAAATCTTCACAGGAAGATATAATAATGCAGTCAGAAGATACACAGACAGTAGATAGAAAGGCAACTGAAAATTAATTCTGTGCTTATAATACCAACTTTTCCATTAAATTCTGGAGTATTTGTATTACAATAACCAGAAGACCAAACTGGCGTGGATTGAACGTCAGTCGCTATTTTAAGCAATGAATGTATTTTGACATTAGTCAACAAAGCTACAATGATTAGAACAATAAGTAAGAAAAAAGTCCATTTGTAAAACCACAGAATTTGTTTCAATTGTATCAGAAAGTATAGGAAGTTCCATTCATATATTATCCCTTCTTTCTACCCATAAACTGACTGCAGATTAGCTCTCACACAAGAACAGGCAGTACAGCTTGCCCAAAACCACCTGTTTTCACTTATGTCTGCACTACACCCTGTATTTCAACGAAGATAGACTCAGTCATAAAAAAATATAAATCTAATTGCAGTTCAACATCATTAGCATGTGCAATTCAGTTTATATGCAAGAAGTATTTTAAAAAAAATTGTACACTAAACCTGGGAACATAAAGACAATTCTTCTTCTACTGCCCTCTATGAAAGATTCTAAAAATAGATTTGAATCCCTGAAGATGTAACTGCCTTCACATAGCAAAAAGAACAAGTTGATGGGGACAAATAAAAAGTGAATCATTACAGATAAGCATGATACCTTTTCATTTGAGTGTGCCTTTGCTGTATGAAGTTTGCTCCAGGATGAACATCAGGACCATTACAGACAAGTTTCCTCATAAAATTAATATTTGCTTTGTTCACCTGTTGCATAAAGACTTCAATCAGAAACAAACAAAACATGTTTCAGGATCATGTTTTTACTGTTGGCTTTTGCATTCTCAAATTTTAGGCTCAACTGAAAATCCCCCTCCACAGCCTCCAGCTGCTGAGGGGAACTCTCAGAAGGGAGTAGAGGAGAAAAATGTCAATCAATTTTTGAGCTGAATATCAGAGGGAAATTAAATTAAAAATCTGGGAGGCAAACTTAAAAATAGCCAACCACTCTTTCATATGAATCTATGAATGAGTTGAAAAAATATGAAGCAAAACTCTTCCTTCTACAGATGTCACTCCTTACACCACATCTCGCCAGCACTTGCCTATATCCGATACTACAAATCTTTATTTGCCAGCAGCAGCAGAACTGGCAAAGTGTCATTGAATGGCATTTCAAACACAATGCAACACATTCACTCCCTTTGAGAGGGAGTAAAGAAACAACACTGAGGTCTGGCTGGGGAAAAAAAAAAAAAGAGAATAGAAAGAGTTTTTGAGTCCTACACTACTTACCTTTTCAGGAAACGTCAGTATTTTAGCAACATGAATAGGCACTGCTACTTCATCAATTCTTAAGTTAGGATCAGGTGAAATGACCGTTCTGCCAGAAAAATCCACTCTCTTTCCAGACAGATTGCCTCTAAACCGACCTAACAAAACAAAATGAAACAGTTAAAACTCTTTAAATAAAAATAGTTTTCAAAACGTTATCTGTTAAGACAGCACATTAGAACATCTTTTAAAGTACAGCACTGAAGTGCAACACAATAGTAGCAGAGAGACACTTGGCAATAGCAAAGATTTGTGATTCAATTATAAAAAATAATTAAAAGCAACTTTCTAGACAAACCTTGCTTTCCCTTAAGTCTCTGAACAAAGCCTCTGGTCCATTTTTTAGGTGCCATGTTGAGGGGTATTCCAGAGAGCTCACTATTAATGTACAGGGCACACTGCAGCTGAAGAAAATCCCAGTCTTCCATAATCATCTGTGTTTTGGCGCCTGATATCCTATGCTAAACAAAATAGTTACTCAGTTCAGAAAATAAATATAACAACACATATTAAACTAGCCAAGAATTTCTCTGTTATAAGTACAACTCTTCCTTTGCAAATAATATCATGAAACTTCCATTGATTGGAATGAAAAAAAGAATATAACTTTATAACAGGATACACTGCTATAATATACGGACAGTCACAAGACAACCCAGTGAAAAATTTCGTTTGACTAATATGGGCTTTGAACAAATACTCACAAAATTAGATAGTTGTTTAAATTATAATCTTCCCAATCCACTTAAGTTAAGCTAATATAACTTAACAGACAGGAAAATAAGTAGTTAATAATTTTTCAAATAATGAAAGAGTTACTACTAAATTCATTTTGTTTGCCTGAAAAAAGGCCGGTTTTGAAAAATGTAAAAAGTATTAGTCTGGTAGAAGTGCTCTTCTAAACAAATGATAAATTGTCAGATTTTCTTTTAGTCTCAATTTGATGACTATGCTAAATGAAACCTGATTTCTCAAGAACAGGTGGTAGAATAAATAAAGCACAAAGATGTAAAAAAAGAGAAAGGTCTAAAAGAAAAAAAAAACCCAACACAAATCAGTAGTTGTAATATTATCATTGTAAGTGACCACTCAAAAAGTGTGACAGTCATGGGAAAGGGAAGAAAAACAAGAAAAAAATAAGAAAAAGAGTTAACAGACCAGAGCTGAAATGGAAAAACACTTCACATAAGCATCCTGGCAGATCCTACATTGCAAGCAGCCAGTCAGCCAGCTCCATCTGAAGCAAGTTTCTCCTATCTTTCAATAAAATGCCCAACAACATAGAAAGGCAGCACCAGACTGTAAGCAGTAAACTCACGTGCTATATTCAATTCTAAACAAATCTTTTTTAAAGCAACAGTCTCAGAGCACGAAGGCTGACTCACTTTTTTTATTACATCATTGAGGAAAATGATCTCTGTCAGTTTCATTGTCAAATCATCTTCATTGGTGCCAGACTTCAAGTCGCTCACAACAGAGGGTCTGATACACAGTGGAGGCACTAGGAGTCGTGTGAGGATCAAATCTGAAGGTTTACCTGCTTGTGGGTTCATTAGAAGTAGAGGGATGTCTTCTGCTGGGATTCTTTTAAAGAGGTTCAATACTACCAAAGGATTCAAGTTTTCCTACAAAATCCATTGGGAAAATGGGGAGAAGAAGCCATCATATCACATTTCAATGTTTCCCTCCTCCCCTTATTTTACTGATGTTCAGAAATAGTCTTTCTCAAAGGCAAATAGAAAACTATCCATGCAAACAAGACTGTTTTGGTTTATTTATTCTGAATGACTGCTTTTAGCGTCTCAGAAGTTAACTTGCTATATTCTTTCCTTCCATTTTTTCCCTATATATGAGTGTTTACTTCTTATCGTGTTGCTCTCTTGTCTCAAGAGTCAATGGAGAGTATTTCATTGTTAACAGCTGAAACAACTCAATCACCTACAACAAACTTACAGTACTTTGTATTAATTTTATTAGTAAATCACATGATTACAGTACTTTCTAGGTATTTTTCAGAACTTAATTTCTCTCTTCTTAGTACAGCTACAGCTGTATTCACTGCTTTTTCCATCCAAGTATGTACCTGGAGATCATTCCAGCTTGCAAAGAGCAGAAAGAAACAAAACTGCATACAATGAAAAGCTAAAGGAAACAAAAAGTTTCTAAATTAAGCCTCCTCTCTCCTCAACATTAAGAGCTTCTGAAGGAAAAAAAATGCGTGTATTGGAGTAATACTGGCGTTACTGTGAACCTATATATACATGCAAACTTTATATGAACCCGTGTTTCTTCTTCCTTGTCCAGTCTACAGAAGCATAACACACCAAGAACATCCCTTTCTTTACAGGCAGGTCATGGTATATCAGAACATGCTAATATACTAAATTTCTCATTTTAGCAAAGTTAACATTATTGCAGTGGATACAAACACTCTTCATGTGTCTTTTGATATACAAAATTCTTGGATCCCCACAAGACTTCAGTTGATACATTGTAAACCTTTGAGGAGTTTTATCTCATGCACAAAAATCAGCAAAAAATTTAGGTTATAATAAAATTCACCTGAGCTCTTCCCAGTAAGGGTTCTACTTCTTTGTTATATTCGATGGCAGTTTCAAAGGACTGGAGAAAAGTAGATACTATTGGATCTACGACTTTCTTATTTGTCTTGTACTTTTCATGTATTATTTTCAACAAACCACACTTCTTCACAGTTCCTGCAAGGAATTAAACATGGATTCTCTTGGGGTTTTATTTCAAAATAACAAAAACACCACCAAAACTTAAGTAAGTTACAGTTCCAAAACAAGCTAAACCTTCAGTAAACACAAGAATAAAATAAAACTTTATCAGCTTTACTAACTAGTTTCCTAAACTCACAGAGCAACAGAAGGACAAGCAAGTCATACCTTCTTATATGGATGGCTTGGTGTATATACATCATGATGCAGCCTCTGAAGCTGAAAGTAGGTGGTTTAACCCACACTTTAACTCAGCTTCATCTCATTCACAGCAGATACTTCTAAAGCAGAAGTTCCCACACTAAAACCACGACTAAGAAGTGCCATTTATGTATCATAGCACTATCTTCTAAAGTAATTTTGCAAGTGAATTATCAGAAAAATCTGATAAATATTTTCATGTCATGCAGCTAACATTATTCATATAACTTACACAGACTAGCCCAGATGCTCAGTTTTTTTTTCTGAAGTGTTCTGAACCATCATGTGACTTTTCTAAATGCCTACTGTTTATGCCTGCTATGCGTAGATAAGGTATTTATGATGAAGCAGCTCTCCTTTTATTGAGGTTGTTGAACATTACAACAAACAACCCACAATTTTCATGAGTTAGAAGTGTTAAGTTATGGATTAACCATTGACTATGAATCTGTAATACTCCAAGCAGCAGTAACAAGTGATCAGTGTAGATGAAAAAAAACCACAAGACATTTCTTGAAAACTAGATGTGAACTCTTACAAAAATACTCTGCCCTGAAGAAGGAATAATCTTAAGAAAGAGAATTTAACACTACGATGAAAAATGATGATCACTCAAAATTACAAAGGCTACCAATGCTTTTATGTGAACGTATCGATCACTGCCAATAGCTCCCAATATTTTTAAAAACATGTTAAAAGGGGTTTTTTTTGCCATTATTCAAGTATCAAATATTGGTTACTGCCATGAAACATGAAATAATACAAGCAACAAGGAAACTGTCTATATCCACACGGATGAGATGTGAACAAGCATGTGCCTGTCCCTAAAAATGCAATTATGTTTCTTAACGAAAGCCAGAGAGAACACCCATTAGCTGTGCGATGAACAAGCATATTCAAGATTTGGATCCTATCACAGCCATCGAGGTAAAACCATCAAAGCAGACAACTTCACAAACTGTTGATGTCAATACTCACCATTAAAGGCCCCACAGTAAGGACAAGTGCTTTTCTTTCGGCACTTCTCAGACACCTTCTTTTTTAGCCCTCTTTTCTGAAGATATGTGAGGCCAGGTCGTTTTAGGTAATCCAAAAACTGCTTTTTTTCTTCCACTGACAGCATGATACGGCAACAGGTCTTGCAGATCATCTTAAAAGTAAACACATATAAATCCAGTTGTCTAAGAGACACATTCAGAGATGTAACCTCTTGAACTACAGCTTAAGTTCTTCAACACAGTGCATTTTTTTGAATGAGATACTACTGCCTTGATTGAAGGACCAATTAACATATTGCAACACACATTAAAAAGCACATAAGAAAAGGAAAAATACAGCCAATGACGCAAATCCTTAGCTAAACGCTGCAGGGCCTTAAAAATCCCTGTAAAGCAAACAGAGCTTTGGTTTACTGGGATGTTCTAAAAGGCAAATTATTCTGCATATATTCAATTCAAACTGCAGAAAAAAAATGGATTAGATTTATCAGTCTGAGATTACATAGAACATCACAAAGACTGGTCTTTAAATACACGTATTTTACAAAAGAAAATGTACATAAAGATAAATTAATAATGCAACCTTATTTTGGCCTTTTCAATTACTTTCAAGCATCATCTCTCCTGAAAATTTCCTTTTTCTAGACTAAAAACTGACAACAAATCATAGTCATGTTTACCTGTAAGATGCCTATCACAGCTTTGAAGTAGCCAACATGAAAACATGGTAGTTCTAAGTCAATGTACCCATAGTGCCCTAAACAATCAGCCAGACTTTTTCCACAGGTTTCACAGGGACGGTCTTTTTCACTGGTTCCCTTTGGGAGAAAGCGAACACACATGTAGAGAAAAACGTTAGCTGTAATTTACGGGATAGATACAAAATATAACAGTTTATAAGCTAGTCAGGAATCCTAATAGCAGGGCCACTCCTTCTCCCCAGCATCAGAAGCACATCAGTAGCATTACAGTCACTCCGACCCGTAAGAAAAATGGTTTTTACACACAGCCGCTGCTGACACCAATGACGCGGACTCACACAGCTCTTGCAACTGACTTAGAGCCCATTAATCTACATTGTGGCATTTTGGTGACACATGTTTCTGGGTGTCCCAGCAGTTTGGCAGAAAGAAACTTACCTCGTCTGCCTCAAAAGAACGCATTCCTGCCCTCCAAAAGCATGAAGAAAACAGCTGGCAGCACAGCTACTAGTCTATGAAATTCAAGTAAAGACTAATATGAACTTATTTTGGACAAGCAGTACATTTCAGTGACCCCAACTTTTTTTTTAACCACTTCAGCACTCCCCAGAAAGAGTCTGGAAAACAAAAAAAATGGTTCTCACCATGCGATGGTCCAGCACTCCATACTGCAGCGGAGAGTGATGGTTGTCCTGACTATACAAATTTTTGCTGACCACTTGAATGTGAGCTTGCTGACGCATCTCTTCTGGAGATTTCATGCCAAAACAGATGTGGCTTCTAGGACAGGAAATTTCAGATGTATGCATGGGCACACACACACACACATATATATATATACAAAAAGACTTACAACAACAAGCATACATACATGTAAGCATCATTAAACTACAGAACCAATTAGGTTGAAAAAAACCTCGGAGATCACTGAACCCAACCTATGACCAAACACCATCCTGTCAATTAAATCATAGCACTGTGTACCACATCCAGTCTTTCCTCCACCATCTCTTTGGACAGCCCATTTCAATGTCTCATCACCCCTTCTATGAAGAAACTCTTCCTGATGTCCAGCCTAAACCTTCTCTACTGCAACTTAAAACTGTGTCCATTCGTCCTGTCACTGGTTGCTTGGGAGAAGAGACCAATTCCTAGCTGGCTACAATCTCCTTTGAGGTAGTTTTAGAGAGTGATAAGGTCTCCCCTGAGCCTCCGTTTCTCCAAGCTAAACACCCCAGCTCCCTCAGCTGCTCCCCATAGGGCTTGTGTTCTAGCCCTTCCCCAGCTCCGCTGCCCTACTCAGGACCCCAAAATACTCGAAAGCAACGAACAGGTGCCTAAGTTAATTCACAACATTGCTGAAACCGGTCCTTTTCAGATAACTATAAAAAAATAAAGCTGCTTTGCGATGAGTTGGTGGTTTTTATCTGAGGGATTTATCGACCTTCCTGGGCATCCCCACAGCTGGACACAGGCACAGCCACCCGTGTGGGAGAACCCAGCCTGTGCCAGCGTTCCGAGAAGCGGAGCAGCCGTGCCAGGAGCCGCCCCCCGCGGCCCTCCAAGCCAACACTCTCCTAGCTCCGGCTACAGCGGTTCCCCCCCCCGCCGCCCCCCGCGGGGCTCCCCGCCTCAGCCCGCGGGCACCGCACGGCCCTCACTCACATTTTCTTGGCCACGTCCGTCTCCCTGAACTGCTCCTTCACCAT
>VZTI01005570.1:3196236-3255406 GCA_013397865.1 Struthidea cinerea | reverse complement strand
GCACCGCCGCGGCCCGCTGTCCCGGCCCGCCCGCACCCGCCCACGGCGGTATGGCGGCCATCGAGCCTGGGCTCCTGCGGCCGAGCACCCGCGCGTCCGTGCCCGCTGGTAGCAGCGAGCTGCGGGGTGAGGGCCGCGCCGTGTGCTCGGCTGCGCCGTGTCCGTGCTCGGTCAGAGCAGCCCCGGGCTCTGGTAGCGCGGCACCAGTGTGCTGCTGCTCTGGGGGTGTTTAGGGGCTGCCGTGGGTCACACCCGCGTTTATCACGGCTGCTCCTGTCTGAAAGCCTTATGGAAATAGTGGCGTGCAGGGTTTTCAGAGAGACTTGCCCGTTGCCTTGGGAAGAGCATGGCCAGCAGATCGAGGGAGCTGATCGGCCCTTTTACTCAGCTCTGGTGAGATTGTACCTGGAGTGTTGTGTCCAGTTCTGGGCTCGTCAATACAAGGCAGACATGGAGTTCCTGGAGTGGCTCCAGTGGAGGGCAGTGAGGATAACTGGAGTACTGGAGCATTGCCCTTACAAAAAAAGGCTGAGAGAGATGAACCTGTTCAGCTCAAGAAAAGATGATAGAAAGGGGACTTTACCAGTGCCTACCAGTATTTGAAGGGAGGTGTCAGAGGATGGAGCCAGGCTCTGCTTAGTGGTGCCAGGCAATAGTACCCGAGGGAAGGGCAGAAACTGATGCACAGGAAGTTCCACCTAAACATCAAAAAGAACTTCTTTACTCTTCCAGTGTGTGGGCACTCACTCTTTTCTGTTCCCTCGCTTCCTTTTCATCCTGCCCTTTGCCCTTAGCCCACTACCATGTCCTTAACCTGAGGTCAGGTGCTAACATACCAAGTACTATGCCAAGCATGTAATTTACTGAAAAAACTTGGTAAGCTTTTGTGGACCCACTGACCTCTGTTTTTCCTTTCAAACGGGAGCATCCAGGTATCTTGGGTGCTCCCTTGTCCTTAGGGCTGGGAAGCCACAGAGGTGGTAGCATTTGGGCTTAGAAGGAAACTTGTGTGTTGTATTGTTATAGTCTTCTACTAAAAGCTGCTTCAGCTTTTCATGGTGGTGAAGGTGTGTATGTTGCTGTGGTGTTTGGAAACTGGGGATGAGTTTGTCCGTTTTTCACTGTACTACCAAAAAGTGTTTTCTGTAGCCCAGGACCAGTCCACTTAGGCTATGAGTTCACTGTCAGTATCTGAGGCCCCTGGCTGTTGCAGTACTGTGTGTTATTTATGCAGGTATTAAGTTTCTGTTGCATTTGTGGGTATTCTTTTGGTTTATTTAATGTTTTCTCTTGCAGAATGACACAGTGACCATCAGAACGAGGAAGTTCATGACCAACAGACTTCTGCAGCGCAAGCAGATGGTAAAAGACTACAGAAAATTGCCTTTATTTGTTCTGGTTGTTTTGGGCTGGAAGAATGTTTAGCCACTATAAGTACGGGGCCTTAAAATCTCCAGAGCTCTTAAATTAAGAATTGTAAGAGCTTACGGGTTTAGATATGTTGATGTATGCTTAAGGTAAATCTTGATAGGGAAGTTGTACCAGGGGAGCTTGAGATTGGATGTTGGGGAAAATTTCTGCACCAAAAGGGTTATTAAGCATTGGAATAGGCTGCCTTGGGAAGTGGTTAAGTCATCATCCCTGGAGATATTGAAAAGACATGTAGGTGTAGCCCTTGAGGATGTGGCTTAGTGCCAGTCTGAGACTTGACAGGATTGGATTTACTATTGGATTCAGTGATTTTAAAGGTATTTTTCAGTCTAAATGACTCTGTGAAGCAAGAAACTTTTGAATGCTTTTGTATCAAATGAATAATAGTTTTTGCTGCTAAAGTTGGATAACTTAAATGTTAAGCTCATGGTGGGACTGTAGCACCTGGTTGTCGTACTGAATATTGACTTCTTATCAACTTGTAAAAATTCTTTCTTAGGTGATTGATGTTCTTCATCCTGGGAAGGCCACAGTCCCCAAAACAGAAATCAGGGAAAAGCTGGCAAAAATGTACAAGACAACCCCTGATGTAATTTTCGTCTTTGGCTTCAGAACTCACTTTGGTGGTGGCAAGACAACTGGTTTTGGCATGATCTATGATTCCCTGGACTATGCAAAGAAAAACGAACCAAAGCACAGGCTTGCCAGGGTATGTTCTCTTCTGGTGTCTTGAAAGCAGTTAGCATAAGTTGGAAGTGTTTAGTTACCCGTGATTTGCATGTGTAAAAACTCAAATTTTGTGAAAGTGCAGTTGTATGAGAGTTCTTAAAATAGCACAGGTTAACTTCTGCATTTGCAAAATAGGCTAAGTATATTCTTACACTATACTACAAGGGAATTGGGAAGGCAAAACTGCTGTTACCAGAGGTGTTTTGCAGTAATTTTTAACAAAACACTAATAAAGGTCTGGAAAAAGCATAAGAGATGGGGCTGATCCATGTCCTGCTTCAGTGTTTATGTTCTGTATTGAATCATTCATTAGTTAATGATATTGCTATTTAGTTAATATTTCAAATTTAAACTTTATTTGAAGATTTCAGATATCACAGAACTTAAGTTCAAGAGTTGTTAGTAGACAAACAATGTTAAATGCACCTTTTAACTGTTTTTAATAGCACGGCTTGTATGAAAAGAAAAAGACTTCCAGGAAGCAGCGAAAAGAGCGTAAGAACAGAATGAAGAAAGTCAGGGGCACAGCCAAGGCAAATGTTGGTGCTGGCAAGAAGGTAGGATGAGAATATCTTTTAAGCTAGAGTGAGCATATGCCTTTGAAATGTTGATTAGAAACTCTTCAACAGAATAACATTGTTTTTCTTCCGTTTTTTCACCTGTTCTACTGGATAACAGAAGGTAAAAACTGTGTGTTGTATAGCTTGTCATCAGCTCAGTAGCTTAGTTTTGCTCCTCACTGCTGCAAGCCTAGCTGATGTGACATAAAACAATGCTTCCTAAATTACTGTTTCCTATGTGTCATTTGAACTAAAGTTAAACTTCGGTAAATCTAACAGTATTGCTCTAATCACGTAACTCAGTCTCACAATACACACATTAGATAATCTTAACACTTGTTACTCAGGCTGCCTAAACACCTAATGCTTCTCCACCAAGTTGCTGTTGGTATGGTGTTATCTGTAGAGGTAAGTTTAAGGATGCGTGGTGTAGGCAGTGAGAACAGTGTGTCAATAGAAATAAGGTAGAACGCATCTGGTTTTGAGGGACTCATTCCCAAGGTAGTGGAGTCTTCCTCTGGTGTGGCTGGACTGATACTTCTTGGGCTGTGGCTAAGCCCAAGTGGCTGATACAAGCAGCTTGGAGGGAGGCAGTTTTCCTCTGTCATGAAACAAAACCAAAGCTGAGGAACAGGTTGAGTAGGAAGCCAGTCACTTTCCTTCACAGTGTTCTGTCCTCTGATATACTCTGATTAAGCTGTGCAGTCAAGTGGGTTGGTTTTTTTTCAGGTGTTTTAACAAGGGGAGAGAGGGTAATGGGTTTTTGATGCTTAGTTCTGTAGCTGTGAAAATGCCTTGTCATCTTGAACTTTAGTAATCATCACTTTTGCTTTTTTCCTACTTTCTTGGAACTCTCCATCAGAAATGAAGTATCTGCAGGTACTGGAAATGAGCATGGATGTGGTGCCTGAATTATACATCACTGAAATGTGTCCATCCTTCTAATTAAAGCACTGTACTGCCTTGTATGCATGTTTGATTTAAATTTAGATCTGTCCTGTGAAGGTTCATTTAATTCCATGATGAATTTTATTTGTGTGACTTGGAAGTAAAATTTGGCTAGTAGCAAACCAGATTTTTTGAAACTAGTGAATCAACTTTAAAATAATTCGCAGTGAGAAAAAATCCAAGAAACTCAATGTTGTTGACTTGAGACAATGGCTCAGACACCGCAGGATCTGATTCAAAGTAGTACAGTGCAACTGCATGTGTAACTTGACCATTGTGTGAAAGTAGTTGTGTACACGAAAGCTAAGTCACATCACACTTGGTGCATTTGAGATGGTGCTTGGAAATGGTGCAGTTGTCAGCATTAAACTGTATTTAACTACTGCCCTGTGGTATTCCAAGTTAAGAAATAAATTACGGTGGAATTGGAAATTTCAGTGAAATTAGATTTTGTAGTAGTTAGTGTGGAAGTGAAGTTCTTGTTATCCCTGGATGGAAAGGAACCAGTGCTACTGACAGCTGTTAGGTCAGGGAACTACTCTACTGGAAAACATTAGGAGCCTTCTTCCTTTCTGCTTTAATGGTGTTTTAATCATGAAGTCCTACAATTGTTTATGGCACAAAATGAGCATTTGGTATACTAGTAACACCTAATGAGTACACTACTGTCAATGGCCAAGGAGTCATTTCATGTTGCTCCAATCCCAGCAGTATGGATGAACTTCTTCCCTTAAAGGCTTTTGCACCTGAAGGTAGCTGTTGTTGAGTGTTAATGAAAAGTGATTAAATGACTCACTTGAAATATTGATGCTGTCTAGTTCATAGAAACTCTCTTAAAGCATATCAACACTTCAGAAATTACAGGCAAGGATGATGCCCTTTGGTTATTATGTAGGAGATGTGACTTCTGTATCAAGTACTTGTCAAACTAACATGCGGTCTTAGTAGTAGGTGAACTGTGTTTTTGATTAGCATTATTTTGATGTCTTTTTAAATGATCTTGCAGGTGATAAGTATGCATGGGTTAGATGTGACTTGTTTACCATATTCGTTAATCTTTGTATTGCACTTAAACTAAAGATAAATTATTTTGTGTACTTCCTGAAAGTTACTTGAGAAGAATTCTGTGCTGCATTGCAGAAAAAATGTCTGTGAAATACACTTAGGTCTTTAAGCTTTGTCTTGAAAAATGCATGTTCAAAGATCACGATGTGGCATGGTTCATCATCCTTATCACGGCTATGTGGAGGAATTTTTAGTAGGAACCCTGGAATACATTTTGAGTCCGCCTACAGAATCTGTGAGAACTGTTTATCTCAGAAATGTGTAGGCACTTGATTCTGAGAAATGTTCGGGCAAGTGCATAATGTTCTAAAAGTTAAGTAGTAGATACAGTCATGAAAAATTCAGACATACCTATGCTGATGTCTTGCTAAGTTTTCTTTGGTGCTTCCTTTCATTTCTCAATCCTTTAGAATTCCCGTTCTGTTTCCCCTGCAGTTTCAAGAGCAGTATTTTAAAGTATTTTGTGTTTAGTGTATTCTGTGGCTCTAGAGTTCGCTGAACTTGCTAAAATTTGCAACAGGTCTATGTGGATGTGCCTTACCTGGTCTTTGCATTCATAATGGGTACACTGAAATGCAAACCAACATTTTTATAATGTTTATAATGTCACAGCTGTAGCTGTGACAGCCTTTGGCAGGTGAGGCTGTCAAACAAAAGTGTGGATGGATAAGCACTTCTAAGCCATCGTAGCCTGTAGGTAGAATGAGCAGGCATTCTGAGTATTAGTTAAGTTTTAAATAGCTATTGTTGAGAACTTTTTTGAGTACTTAAGGGAGTAAGTAAAATCTAAGTCTTCAGTCCCTACAGTAGTCAAAACTTTGAGGGTTTCCTATCACCTTTCAACATGGTTATTGAAAAAAGCACATTGTGAGTGTCAGTAAGAACTCTCAAAGCTTAGTTTTCTACAGTAGTAGAATTTAGATAAAATTATTATTAATTGATGCTTTCTCTTTTTCAGTAAATGAACATTCTTCGGGTGGAAAACAGATAACAGGTATGACTTCAGAACGCTTTGTAAGGGCAGACATTCAGCAGTGCAGTCATGATAAGTCTGAGGTTGATTAATGCAAAGGCTGTGATACTTGTGCAGTCATAGAACCCAGTGCAAGAGTTTAAGAATATTTACAAACCACTTTTGCAGTTATTACTGAGGTGGTAGCTTATGTGACTTTGACTTTCATTAAATACCTGATTTGTATGAAGACTGAAATAATGCATCAGGCACTTCAGATTTACTGTTGCTAAAGCTGCTGATTGTTTAGTCTTACTGTAAACAAGGCTTATATTTTTCATCTGTAGGTATGCTAAAGAGAGGATAGTAGACTTCTGGGTTTTATTGTCTTAAATAGATGATAGTAGCATGATATCTGTTTTTGGAACAGATGAATATTGTTTTCCTGCAGGTGCTCATTTCAAGTAAAATACTTACAAACAAACATGATACTCTTACAGACAAATCAGACTACATTTTTATATCTTTGCTGCAGAAACATAAGAGCTGTGGTCAATAACTGCTCCAGAAAAAACTCTGGTTTTATTACAGATGGTCTGAGTGACTCAGTTGAAAGCAACTTAAACTGTCTGGGAGCTGATGTAGTGGGTGTAATGTCTTGAACAGAAAGCTGTCAAAGCAGTTGTAGCTTGTTGATCTCTTCTACAGAAATGCTATAATCTAGGCTCATTTATTGCCATGACAGTGCTGGGAAATTTTGAACCGTATGCTCTTATAAGAAGAGCAATGTGGTTCACCTGACTTGTTTGGGAAATGGTTTTTCAGGCTTTACAGAGGTATGAGTGTAAAAATTGTTTTAATTGTGGGTCAGTGATCTTTTTTTTCCTTTACAGGCAGCGTCATTCATGGAGAACTATAGAATGAATTACTCTGGAAAGCAGAAGCTGCTCATCTGACTTCAGAATCAAATAAACTCTGTCAATAAAATACTGGTTTGCCCTTTAATTTCATTTGAAAGCACCATTTTGTAAAGTTTGAGAAATTCAGTATAGGTTATTGTTCACACTGGATTAAAATCTTTTCGTAATTAAAGAAGTCTTGTTTTGAGTATCAATTTGAAGTGAGCCAGAGCTTCCTCCACATAGTAGTAGGAGCTAATTCCAAACAGGCACTGTTAGTTCATGGAGGTAGACATGCTTTTATTCAAACTGTGGTTTGGGAAGTCTTTTTGTTTGGCTGCCTGTTTTATACAGACCTGTAGAACACAGCGGAAGGGAGAACAGAACGTGCAGACAGAGACACTCAGAGCTGCCTCCTTCCACAGTTAAGGTTTTTGCTAGTGAAGGCATTAGGAATGATTTGTCTTTTGTTCCTGGGTTGTCAGGACAGACTTTGGGGTCTGTCTCTGACCTGCAACCCCTAATTTTTCATTTAATCGTGTTAAAGGTGCCATTTAAGATAGAAGTGTGGGCAGTGTGGTGCAGGTGTTTGGAGGAGCGAGGAAAGCAGAAGTTCTGTGCTTCAAATAGGAGTGAAACAGACTGGGCAGCTCTAGCAACTGTGCTGATTAAGGCTCTTTGCTACCTAAATGCAGTATTTTTGAATTGATCTACCTTTGTACTGGGCAGCACAGTACAGGTAAAGTGCTTTTAGTGTTTGAGGGAGAAAACCAGCACTACCCCTTTAACAACCAGCTTAGAGTTGTTAAAGGGGTCAACAGGGGATGTTGTACAAGCTTTGCTAAGTATAGCTTTGGTGCTTAATGCCTCTTGTGATACCTTCAGCCCCAGTCTTGAACTAGCAGGGTTGCTGTTGTGTGTGTTCAGCAGCATCACACTGTTGGCTGTACAGTAGTAAGCCCTTCCCATATATAATGTTCAGCATGAACATTAGAGAGAGGAGTTACCCTGTTTAGTGTAATTGAACAATCACTAGGGGGTGGTGTGAACAGCACTACAAATACGAGGAAGACATGCAGAACTTTTTCATAGAATAGGCTAAAAGGAGGCCAAATTGTCCCTGGCCAAAGAGGTCAATTTCTTTGAAAACATGCATTAAAAATAGTTGTGTTTAAGAGCTGAGACTTGAAGTGATACGCTTGTTTCACTCGTGGTTTGAATTCGATGGAAACCATATGTTTCAGTGAAGACCGTAAGAGTTAGTGTTTTCCAAATGTTTACTGCTTGAAAGCTGTAGAGTGCTGGCACGAATTCTAGTTGCTTTTTTCAGAAGCCTCCTTACCTTAGTTTTATGCAATCAAGAAAGGATCTATGAATAAGTGCTGGTGGAAAGGTATGTGCCTTGTGTAGGATTGATGTTTTGACTTTACATAGTAAACAGTACTGTTCTGGGGTGTCTGACTCTAGAAGCAGAAATTAGTTCTGGGATTGGAGTACTGAAGGTTTCCTTCTTCAGTTTTGTAATGTCTTACATTTTATTCATTACACATTTGTTTATGTGGGTAGTACAGTAACTCTGCAAAGCAGATGGATTGAAATAGTTCCATCTTGGTGCCATAATTTGGTATTTGATGCCCCATTTTGACAAGATTGACAGCAAGAAACATGTAGTGAATCCATAGAACAATTGACTCCTTCCAGGGTTAAGTTATAAATTCACATCCATAAGATGTACTCTGGTCTTGCAATGGGAGGCAATAAATACAAAAAATAGGGAAGGGTTCAAAATGACATGGATCTAGAATTAACTGATCAGATCAGGCTGTTGGAGTTTTCCAAACATTCTGCAACATTCTGTGTTGGTACGTCTGTCCTTTTCTCCTGTCATTCTACCTGGAAAATGGCAAACAACTGAAGAGCTGTCACTGGGATCTTTGCACTTCAGCAGTTGGGAATTTTATGCAGGTCTTCATGTGATGTTTGTTCTGCCAATGTTTTGCCTCTGCACTCCAGTCTAAGCAAGGTATAGCAGGTGTTCTGTAATTCAGAGGTTTAATGCACGCGTCATGCTGTGAACACTACAGGTTAATCCTCTTTCCTGTGGGAGGTAAAACAAGTGGAACAGGAATCTTCACTTTTTTCCTTACTGTGTGCTGAAGGAACCCTTTTATTTCCTGCTGATCTTGGCACATGCCATCATTTAGAGGTAGTAGTTTTGTCACTGTTGCCTGCTTGGCCTGGCCCTCATATTTCAATATCTCAAGAATTTTATCTATTTAATGATAGTCTGGAATCCAGATTAGAAGATGAAGGAATTTAAGAGAACAACTTCTAAATTAATCTGATGGTGAACAATCTCAAATTTATCTATGTGGAAAAAATTTATTAGTCACTGTTTACAATGGCTAGGGCTTGTTGGAGTTGCATGCACAGAAAATGTTGGTATTTTTCTGTAGGAAGGACTCAAAGTTGTATGGCAGGCCTAGTAAGAGCAGGGATTAGTGTCCTGGCTGCACAGAAAAACAGAATGTTGATAGAGATGAAAGATGGTAAAATTTGGCACCCCCTGGGCACAATGAGGTGGTTTTGTCTAGGGACCAGCTTGTAACAAGTTTGAGAACAAGTATTGAGGGGAAGAAACAAAGCTGATACCAGCAGAGGCTTGAAATAAATGAGGCAGAGTATGCTTTGAGAAGACTGCAGTACCAGTCAGCTGAATGGGCAATGTGGTTTCTTTCTATTGATAGAAAATGTGTAGTTAAAGGACTAAAGTATGTAGGTCACTATCAAATCTGTTTGCAACAGAGAAATTTACTTGTTCATATTATTCTGGTCAGTTCCTATAAAAAATGAATTTTAATGGCATTGGTTTCTTACACAGAGGAAATAGAATGTTGAACAGTAGCAGCTGTTGATGATATTAGATTCATACAGTAAGTTTGAAATTCCTGTTGTGAATGCTTCCTGCTCATGTGCTTCTATTTGAGCAAAACAAGATCTAGTGAGCCTTTTTTTGGATGGGTATTTTGATACTGCTAAGAGACGAGAGTAGTTCATTATTTTTCCTATGAATGCTGGCAAAATTGCATCTGAGCAGGTGAATTTTCCAATATAGGTGGCAGAAATTTCTTTTGTTCATCAATGTCCCTAACAAAATAGCAATAAGATTAAACTATTTCTATGAACATATTTGCCATAATGCATCTAAGATGTAAAAGGGAAAAGTTTAAGTAAACATTTACAAATCAGTGTCAGGAGTGGGCACATCCAAGTACGTTAACGTCTTTGGACACCTTCATTATAAAGGGATTAAATGGCAACTTGGGTTTGTAGCTAACATTTTTGAACTCATGTCTTAAAAATATTCCCTGTGGAATTTTGTCCACATCTCAAATTCCGTAAGTTTCCTCTTAATTTATTCCTCTCTGTAAAGGCTGTGGCTAATGAAACTGATGCAGAAGTGGCTAAAAGACATCCCATGTGCTAGGAGGTGTTTTCCAAGAGCTGGGCATTGGCTGCCAGTACTTCTGACAAAGCTCCATCTTCTTTCTGTGACTGCTGTTTGTGCACAGAGATCTTAGATAAGGTCAAGTAGTGTGCTGGGGCAGAGGACTCAGAGCACCTGTGCCTTCTCTTAACGCAGTAGATGTTGCACAACCAGCAAAAACGATGAGTGCAATGCTTCACTGGGGTGGATGATAACAGTCTGTACTTGTGTTCATTGGGTTAAAATACAGCTGTTATTTAATGAAGCTGGCCAGGCTGCACGCTGACCCCCATTAGGAGAAAAATGCTTCGCTGCCTTTCATGATGATCTGATTTGATTGTACTGAAACTGCTACCCTGCTATCATTTTCTGTCAATTTTTGCTAGCCTGTTTGTTAAGTCAGGCATCATTTGTGTTGATTTGATAACAGGTTTCAATCACTGATAATATAACTCTTCTGTGACAGATGACCTCAGATCCATATCTCCTGCACAGTGTTGGCTGTAAGTAGAAAATTGGGACTGACACTTTGCTTTTTCAATGCTTTCTGTCTGGTTTAACAGCTAATGTAAAAATAACAATAAAAAAACGGCTTAATACTTTTGATTTAAAAGAGTGAAAAAAGTTGAATTCTAAAATGTTGGTCAATGGTTCCTGTGTAGTTTGTTTACCTGTTCTCTTTATAGTGGGATGGATCCTGCCACAGACAAGAGGTCCAAGAGGTCAAATTAAGCTGCTTTTTTTTTTTTTTTTTAGATGAGCAGAAGGGTATTAGAAAACATGAGAACTGAGATATCTTGTGTTTTAAGTATTTATTTTAATTGATCAGTTCTGGTTATTGTAGAGAGGTTGATTTAGGCCCTACTTTAGGGCTTTACAAAAGGAAAGAATAATGTAAGCACCTAGGACTGGGAGAAACTACTTCCTATTCACACACTAATATTAAACTTGTATGTTTTTTGAGTAGTTAATTAAACTGAGAATATATTATTCGTAGCATTGAACTGCATAATGCTTGTAAACACAAGTACTGAAGGATTCCACTCATGCATAAACCACAGAAAACAGGGTGAAATTGAATTATCCAGAGTCAAAGAAATGCTGAAAAGTAAGCATCTGTCATTAAATCCTAAGTGCAATATGCATTTTTTTGTTTTGTTTTTATTAAACATGAAAATCTTCATGTGTGTTGATGTCTGTTAATTGCCTTTTGTGACTCCAACTTGTGCTTTTGAAAAAAATAAATCTCTCCTCTCAGCACGGTAAGTGATTGCTTTAAAACACTTTATTTTGGTTCAACAGTGTTTTGGCTCCTGGCAATATTTTGTTGGTCTGATGACCTGGGTGAAAGCCCCAGTGTAGGACTAAAAAATACTTTTACAGAAGCTTTACGGTGGTGTGCTGCAGAGACAGACCTTGGGGAGCTTCCTTAGGAAAACCTGTGCTGCTGAAGACAAGTGAAGCGCTCCTGTGGTCCTGGCAGGATGTCATCAGACAACCTTACAATTCCCTGGGCAATGCCCTTAATGCCTGCTTTAACTTGGTCAGCCCTGACTCAGATCATTGGACAAGATGATCATTGTAATTCCCTTCCACCTGAAGTAGTCTAGTCTATGTATTTGTATATTTGTACAGAAGTATATTTGTACTTATGCCTTTAAAACAGTGAGGTACTTAAAAAAATATCCTCATACTTCATTCTTCTGTGCTTTGTGTGTGAAGTGGGAGCACTGGAACATTCCAGACTGAGGATTAACTTTTGTCAGTGATGCTAGATCAACATAATTTTGTACCCTTTTAGTCTCACAACTCAGCTGTTCCCATAACTGGCTGCCTAACTAGGGGCATTCTTCTCTGAGGTTTATAAGTCGTATCCCCATGTTCATTAGCAAAGTTCATTGGCCCATAACATAAACATCTTGTCATTTGAAGTAAATACTTTGTGTGATCACTACTGATTTTAATGTTTTAGAAGTGGGGGAAGGTACGTAATTCAATCTTTGATCTTTTGCTGTCCCCTTTAAGACTCTTGAGGTTTCTTTAACCCACGGGCCTGCTTAGCCAAGAGAATGTCTTGTCTTTGTTCAAGTTGCCTGTTGCATATGGACCATGCTTCTTTCTGAACCCTGTGTCAGTCCTTTCCGCTCATTTTGGGAAATGCTCTCTGTGTATGGCTGTTGTACTGATGCATGTCTCGAGGCGTGTATCCTTAGTGATACATCTCCCTACATCTTGTGTTTCTACTTTGCATCCTCTCCCTTTTCGTCCCAATGGCGTTTTGTTTATTTGTTCTGCTTGCAGGTGCTTTCTCTATGTTCCCATAGACCGGATAAGAATGGTAATAATCACAAAGCTCATATAAAGCAATTTATTTATCAGTCTCTTTCCTAGTGGTTCATCAGTGCTCCTCTGGAACCTTTGTGAGTACAAGTGCCAAAAAACCTGGCAGAAACCTGAGGTTGCTGTCTGCAGGGTCAAGGGAAGTTTGTAAAGCATTTTGTATTGCTGTTGTGTGAATGAAAGGAGATAGACTTCCCAGGTGTATCAGGATACTATGCTTCTTCAGTCCCACATTAACTATATTTTTTAGTAAAGATACAAGATGATTTCTGATGTAGTAAAGCTTCTCTTGCTTCGTTCAGCTTAGTTCTCCCAGACTTCTTTTCCTTTTTTTCAATTATTTTGCCACTTAAATAGCTATCTTGGCATATCAAGTGCAGGAGCATGTCTAAAGTTGTTTTCATGGGGCTTGCTGAGTAATCAAAATGTTTTTATCTAGCCATTTTTAATCTGCACAAACTTCAAGAGCAAATGTCTTGCTTTTCAGTAAAGGCACATACAAGAAAACATCTCAGATTCTGTAAGAGGTGGTGCAAAGTAATCTTTCAGCCAGCAGAGGACTGTAGAACCACATATCACACAGTTATGCAAAAATGTTCCATCACAAAGAGTAGAGGAAATACCCATGTACCAAACTATGAAGTCAAGATAGTCTCTTAAATATGGTAAAATACTTAGAAGGGAGGGCTCTTTGCATTGTTTGTTTCTCATTAAGGAATTTAATTTGCCTCAGGTTCCCCTTGTCGATGAAAATCTATGGGAATTTTGTTTACATTTTGAAGCACATTGCCAAGAATAGTACTTCATATGGTAAGTATACTGAACCTTTTGGGGGAATGACAACACTACAGAAATGGTGGTGCATTCCCTAAAGGAAAACATACTTCATTTGTAATGAACATTATGTCTGCAGAAACTAATGGCACAACCTCCCATTCAGCTTATGTAAAATAAAACAGGCCCATATGTTGCTGCTTTTAGGGTTTGGGTGTTTAAATTAAATGTTGTTTAATGAATATTCAAGTCCATTTGCTCAGAAGTTGTGCTCAGTGTAGCATCTTTTTCCTCTGTCTTTGATCTTACCTAGAGTATTAAGCCATTACAAGAGGATGCTAAAGCTGAGGCATCTGTTTCGAACTAAAGCTTGGATATTAAAAACACCAGAGCAGATGAGAGGGTAAAGAAAGACATACAGTAAGAGGATCATATTATTTTTTGTTTTGTAATTAAGACTGGGAAAGGTTTGATATGCATGGCACCCTCTAAGAAACGGGAACATTCACTGTGCTATTGCAGCAGCTGCAGTTTGGGTATGTTATAGCGGCATATTCACTCCACTCCCACTTCCTACAGACTTCATTCAACTTTTCCTCTGTGTGTGGGCAGATGCCTGAGCTGTGCTGGGATGCCTCAGCAAACTGCTTTCCAGGGACATTCGTGTCTGTGTGGGGCTTTAGGGCTCTAGGTCTCTGCACCTGGGGTGGGCAGATTGACTAGAGGTACTCCATAAAAGCTGGAGTTCCCATACTGGCAGTAACAAGGTCTTGCCTTTTATCATCTGTCCCCTGCTCAAAGTCGAGTAGAAATAATAGTAGTCTGCAAGAATTCCTCTTGAAGCGAGTTCTGTCCTTTTGACTGCCCTGAAATACATTGGGCATTCATCATCAAAGGTGAGCAGTTGCTTTGAGTTGGGAAGGAACGATGGCTACAAATGGGTGGTTGAATTCACTCTCATTTTGCATTTACTTGCTTCTATTTAATCAATTTTTAAATTAATGAAGTCACTCCTACATATGTTTAAATTCATGTCTTTTCAGGAAAATCTCTCAATAAGACAAAACTTGAAATAAATACTTAAATGTTTTCATGAACTTTATCTCTGACTCCAGAAATTGACAGCACTATCCTCTTTTTTTAATGGCATGGAAAAAATACCATTAGAAGACAGCTGGAATGTAAACACAAATCACAATAATTGGCTTTTATGTATTTTCATGAGGGTTCTTCAGACGCTTGTTTTTACTGCACAAGTGCAATATTGTAGATATACAGTGAAGCCCTCTTCAGAGAATAATTGATACATGGATAAAATACTTAAAAACATTCCCTAATGCTGTAAATCTAAATGAAGGCTGAGACTATTACATGAGAAAAACAAATAAGCAAACTCTCAAATTCTTTAAAATTCTGTTATTTGCTACAGCTTCCCTGGCCTAAGGAATTCCACTTCTCTTCTGAGCTGGGTTGTTAAGCATCCATTAGTGCAAAACAGAACAAGAAATTGCGTGCCCAAGGAGGTGTCACCTGAAGATAGTTAACCTGTTCTGGGCATGTCTGTATACAAAAATTCACCACTTACCTGTCTCTTTTAGAGTATTTCTTAGGGATCTCCAATTAGAAAAAGAAATTTCTACATAGATTAAGAAAAATGGAGTTAACAATACCATCACTTGTCTGCAATGTGAATTTCTGAGATGACCCATACTTTAATTTCTATTTAACTTCTAATTTCAACCGGAAATTACTCTGTTCTGGCTACTGCACAATAAGCAGTGAGACACAGTTCTACCTTGAAATACTGATTTTATTTTGCATCTCAATTCTGAACTCCTAAAGCTTGAAATACCTAGGAAAATATCTTTTCCTTTTAAAAACTTGATATGGTAGGGAAAGACTTATTAGGATATGTACTTACTTTTAAAATGTATCTCTATGTAAAATATATTTCTTATACAGTCTTTCCATGTATATTCAGTGAGTATATTGATTCACTGTAGTGAAAGAGTTCTTTTTGATTTTAGCAGTGGTTATGTCTTTGGAGCCAACCCAGGACCACAAAGGGAAGTGAACTGTCCTGAGTTTGTAATCAGTGGGACTGTTCAGTGGTTGCCATCAGCTACTATTTTCCAAACCCTCCCTGTGTACA
This sequence comes from Struthidea cinerea, assembly GCA_013397865.1. Lineage (NCBI taxonomy): Eukaryota > Metazoa > Chordata > Aves > Passeriformes > Corcoracidae > Struthidea > Struthidea cinerea. Next base: position 3,240,069 of record VZTI01005570.1, on the reverse strand, counting down.
GGGGTAACCAAAAATCCCCAAAATGCTGGGACATTTTTTGAGTCAAACTGCACTGCAGGTGAGTATATGTGTGTATGCTGAAATTTCAGATAATCGGCTCCTTTTAGTGGTAAGATAAACACAGTCTGGGCCATTTTATATTATATTGATAGGGTCATGAAGTACACATGGCCTGAAATCACTAGCAAATGGCTTTCCAACTTGCCAGTCTCTGTTTGACTTCAAGTTTCTAGACCCCTCTATCCTATGGCATCCTGGTGAGTTCAGATTCAGGACTTAACTGGCAATTTCTATTTTGTTTTCCTATGTTCCCTCTTTTGAAGGACTCTCGTCCTTCACCAGTCACAATCTGTTTAAATTGCAGAGCAAAATATTCTCCAAACACCAGGAAAACATGAAAGACTTGCTTTTTTTTTTTTTCTTCTCCTATCATGCTTTAAAACACACTAGCTCTTTCTTCCTCACCTTTCTTCTTGTCAGCTATAGCAAACACAAACTGTCCCTAAGGAGAAAACAAACACTTGCTGTGGTATGCAAACACTCCATGACTCCATGACATCAGTGCTAACATGGCTTGCTTCAGCACCAATTTAAAACTCATTCTCCTGCGCCTTATGCCATCTCTTCCTGGCTATCTATCCGGCTTCTCCCAGGTTTGTCATATTAATCTGGCACCCACCCTCTTGAATGCTAAAATGTGTTATCCCCCCTTTCTACAGGAGTCTGCATGTTAAAACATTGAAATATTTCTGCATCCTCCTTTGCACTCCACAGGAAAGATGAAACAGGCCGTGGAGAACAATTGTACATCGCGGATCTAGCCCTGAGGATAGGAATGATACTGATGACAACCTGTCAAAATGCTGAACTTGTGTTGTTGTTTGGATGAAAGAGAGAATGCAAATGAGGGATAAGGAGAAAATAAAAGCTCCAGGATAGGCAAGGGGGATTTTCCAGCAGCAGAATAGCAGACACTGTTGGAGCACTTGTGATTACAAGTCATATTGCCCTCCACTATTGGGAGCCAGAAATGTCTCTTCCTCATTTACACTCCTTCCCAAAGACTTTATAATGCCTGAAAGAAAATAAATCTAGACAGATTCCACAAGCTACAGAAGGAAGATTTGCTTTTAAAAGTTTTAGAAAATACTCTTGGACTCTGTTGTGTGCTACCTGCCAGGAACTGTCTGATGTAGACTATGAAAGTTTGTGAATTTCCAGGACATTTTGGGTTTGTATATATGGCAAATTCACACAATTAAAAAGATTAATAAATTGGTAGAGAGGTGTAACACCTTCATGTAGTTGCTCTCGCTTTCAGTTCAACTTCTAACAACTTAGCTAGATTAGATGGTTAAATCAACGCTGTTTTCTGTAATAACTGTGACCTTTAGGACTATGACTGACATTAGCAGTAAGGCTGCAGTTGCAGGACTAAAAGATGTAAGAATGCCCAAGTTTTTTACATGTATTTCCATGCTTTACTGTAGACAAGAACAAATATGCTGTAGAACCTATACTGTTTTCTGAAATGCTGTCGCTAATTATTCTATGTGTGAGGAAACCCCTTCCCTCAGATCACATGGGTGTTTTTACAGAGGGAAGAATTCTGTTTCCCACCCACCTTTCAGGCATCACAGTGCAAATACAATCAAAAAAGGGTAAGCAGCACTAGGTAGAATCACTACAAAAAGAGAAGCTGATTCTTTCCAGTCCCGTCTTTCTCTGTGTCGTTTCTCCCCATTGCCTTGCAGGTAGGACATTAAAAGAAGCTGTATACAAGGAACTGAGAATAATCAGAGCACAGCATTCTTTCTTGATTTATTACTTCATTCATTAATCCATATATAAAAAAGCAATCTAAGACAAGGTTCAGAAAATCTCTGTCCTGACAGGTTCTCACATATTTGATAAATGATTTTTCTCTAAGAGACTTGTAGGGCATCTGCAGTCAGTTCTGCTGAGATTTATTTCTCAAAACATTTTTACAGTTTCATATCAAATTAGAGGGTATCTCATAAATGGGTGATTGAATTTCTATCACTTGGATACAGGTGGAGGAGTACAAACCATAAGAAACCCTCACCTTCAGGACAGTCCATTTGAAAATGATCCTTGGAGTAGTTTCCTGTTTCCTTTCAGCCCAAAGCAGTTATTGCCGTTGAGGTGTTTGAAGGTATTGATATAAGTATTGTTTTCTCTAACTATCCAAACGAAGAAGCACTGTGATATATGGATTCCATTTGAGTTATTCCAAGCAGTATGTGGATTCTTAGTATTAATTTGAGAGAGCTGAACCAAATTTTTATGTGGCAGTCACATAATCTCACTGGAACAAGTTGCTTAGAGAAGCTGTGGATGCCCCATCACTGGAAGTGTTCAAGGCCAGGCTGGGTGGGGTTTTAAGCAACCTGGTCTAGTGGAAGGTGTCTGTGCCTGCCCATGTTGGAACAAGATGATGTTTAAGGTTCCTTCCAACCCAAAATATTCTATGATGATTCTAAAATCTGAACTTTAAAAAGAAGCGTTACACTCATCTTCTAAGTATATCGGACCTAGAAGCTCAATTTTCTCTCATTTCTTTTGATTGTTTTGTTGAGGCAGTAACAGTTAAATTAGACAATTCCAATCAGTGCTTCTTTCTCTTATCCTTGCCAACCCTTTAGTCCAAACATCCTTTGTCTATTTCTCAAAGAATTTAGTATAAAATGTCTTCCTGAAGATGAGATGTAAATTCAGGGATGCTGGTTTCTAATACAAGCTTAGCTGCAGCATTACCTCTACCTCTGCAGTGAACAGAGTGTGCTGTAGATCTCAATCATGTGCTTAAATTCTCTCTGGATATACAGATTATTGCTGCTGTGCAAAGGAAATCTTTTCACTGCCCTTGAGTAATATCCTCCAGCCTTATGCAGCCAAGCAGTATTTATCAGAAAGTCATTACAGCTGTTTTGTTTGCATATAGCTTTCATTCCTCATATTTTAATGTCTGGACAGTATTAGCTCAATTAGTCTAATGAACAAGTAGGTCTTCTAATATTTACTGTCTAATTAGTTTATTGGCCTAGATGTAACATGCTAGTCTATCTGTGCAATGTGTCTAGCCAAGTCTCTTCTGATGAACTTTTCAATTTTGGCTCAGCACTTTTTGGAAAATAAAGAATGGGCTACATTCTGTATCTGTTTTCCTAAAGGTTGTCCAAGCAATAAATTCCCCTAGAGAAGATGATACTCTTGCCCTTCTAAACTCCCAACCAGACAACTCCAAATCCCTTCTATGTGGGGCAATCTGCATGTGTTGGATAACACCTGAGAGAGAAACTAAACTCAAGAGCCATCTTTTAACTTCCAGCTGATATGTAGCGCTCAACAACAGAAATGGAGGACAACACTGTAGAATATATACCAAAGATCATAAAATGCTTTACTATATGCTCTTCTCTCTCCAAATAGAATAAAAGAATAAATGCTTAACAGATGTTGCTTGTATTACTTATTAATCTACTTGAAAGTGCTGAGATCTTACCAGGAGGAGCTCGTATCAAGACACATGAATTGTGTATGGAAACAATTAGAAGAAGTGTGATACGAAACTGCAGGACCTCATACCGTTTCTTAGCAAGTAGAACAACAAATTCAATCACACCTTTTTTTCCCTCCCTATTTGTTCTATGGAAAAAAAAGATAGATATTTTATCAAAAGCCTCCTCCTCCCAGCAGGCTGAAGAGCCTCCCAGGTCGGCCAGCATTAGCCCTAACGAGAAGGGTGGTAACTCCACGCAGCTGCAGGTGCTGATTCTGTACCAGGCCCAGCTGATGCCCATTCCCTGTGCCCCAGGGTTAGCAGGGCAGTGATGCAACTCAGCTGCTTTTCATCAGAGCCAGGTGAGGCAGGGAGCTTTTCTTGCTGCCAGTTGGAGGGTCTGGCCTTCCTACTCTGGTAGCTGCTCAGAGCCTGCAAGCCCGGAGAAGGGAAGAGTGGGTGGCTGAACATTCACTGGCTCACTTCTTCTGGATAAGAAGGTGAAAGAGTGGCTGCTTAACTAAGATGTTTCTGAATGCTCTCGGGATCATTCACTTATCCTGAAATTCAAGCTGAGCAGCCCTAAGAAGTCCTGAGTGCAGATAAAGGTAGGAAAATTCTGGGATTTCTGTTTAAGACATCAGAAGCTTTGTTGCTTATATTTAGAAGTTGAAAATACTCAAAAGAAAGCAAAAAGTTAAATGTGAGAATGCAATAGTGTCTGTCTTTTTAAGTTAAAAAAGGCAGTTTGCCTTGCCTCTAAACTTGAAGCTGTCCTTTGCAATGTCAAAAGCAAGCAAAAGAGAAGGTAGTAAAGTAAAAAGGGCGTGATGTTAAATGGCTGAAATAAAGACATAAGAAAGAAATATTTATAAGTAAGGTTGCTTTTTGTCATTATTTTCAGTTATTCACCCCTTAGTTTTTGACCCAAAAGGTGGCATTACAGAATGGTGTCCTCTAGTTCAGTCAGTATTGAAAACTAAAATTAGAGCTAGAAAAATCTCTTTAGTAAGCTTTTATTTACTCAGTATAGCATCTCTCACAATTTGGAGGCTGTGTAGCTTTGCTTCTTTCAAGCTGTTTTACTTGGTGATGCCCTGCACAGCTGTAGGGTGCACATTAAAGGCATGTAAGAATTGATAGTTTAGTGCATATGTGACTGTAAAATTACTGGTTGCTTCCCTTTTTTTTTTTTTCATTAGTTTTACAAGGAGTGTTGTGAATTCCGAGGAAATCTAAGGGTTTCCTATGAGATATCAGTGCTCATGGTTTAAGGAATTTGCTTTGAAGAAAATTTATGTTGCCTTCTTGTCCCTGTTTACTCAAACAATAAAAGATATCAAGGCTTCTGAAGATAGACATTGCATATTCCTGTTAGCGTGATATTGTTGTCACAGGGGCAAAAGTTATGGTTAGGCCCTATAATAAGTACAAGGATCTGTTTACAGAGCTTGAAAGTTTAGTCTGAAAGGCGCTCTGAGCAAGGGATGAGCTGCATATTTTCCTGTTGAAATACTTGCCGAAGCAATTCGGTGATCCACCCATAAGAGGAAATGGGCTCAATGGGCTCTTTTAGCCTTGGGGCCTTTTTCTTCTCTACAGCAGCACTGCTGAGGCTGAATGGGCCATCCTAAATAACTAGCTACTGGAAACTAAAGCAATTTGTGAGGCTTCTCAGAAGTGTTTGTGGAAACCTTGGGTAGATGGGGAAATAAATATGAGAAAAAAGGCAGGCTCTTATTATTTCATGTATTATTTACATTCATAGTATAGAAAATTGATTAGCGTGGTGTCATAATTACTTTTTTGTGCTGCATTCATTAAATGAAAAAATGCATAACTGAGATGCAAAGATGGGAGATAGTCCTTGGGTAACAGTTTTGCTTCCTGGCTTTTGGGAAGCCATTTATATTTGGGCAGGAGACTGGAGATAGACTTGGGCTTTCGTATTACCAAGTCTGAGAAGTCTTGACATGAATTATAAGACAGCTCTCTGATTCTCTAACTTGTTAACTGCTGTGGTGTTTCACAAAAATGGATAATGTGTGGTGAACGCCCCTGTTGTTAGGGGTAGTGGTATGGTACTGTTACTGATGTTCAAATAATCATTGCTGTTCCAGGATTAACATATCATAGTAAGTGGTTAAAAAAATAATAAACCACTCTTTAAACTTTTCTTGTAGTACTGCCGGGAGCTAATTTGATCATGATTCACAGGTGGAAGGTTCAACCAGTGAACTGAATCTTCGTAAACAAATAGATATGAGGGAAAGTTTTATCCTGATGATAAAACTTTGTGAAGTTGTATGACGTCCTAAAGAGGACAGTCTATATTGTTAGGCACTTTTGATGTACTTAAAAACCTGGTGCTGATTTTCATTCTTGTAGAAGTATTTGTCTGTATGGTGTGCCAGGATGTCAATGTGTTGGAAGCTGTTCTGATTGCTGTACTGGTAGTATTGACTGACTGGGATCAATAATGGTACAATCAAATACAGTACAAGCACTGCTTACCCTTCAGTTTTGCACCTGACTTTGGCGAAATGGGAGCATTTCCCTTTCTGAAATTTTCACTTTTACTGCCTTTCATTCTCAGGCAATGCTGCTTCTGCTTGCCTCCTGGAGTTCTATGTCAGCTCTGATGATACGCCTCTAAACCAAGTTTGAGTCCTGCTTTGTAAACATTTATGGATGTTTATAAATTGGCCCCAACATTTCCTGTTGTCTGTGTGTTAATAGAGTAATTTCTGATCCCTTCTACTTCATCAATATACACTCACATAAATTTATGTGGCAGTTTAGAACCAATTAAAATTTATAAGCCACAAGTAGTGAGTGAAATTCTAAGGATTAATTTACTCACTGAAGTATTAATTTATGTAATGTAGTAGGTTATCCTTCAGTAAACCTGGTTATATGGAGATAGGGAGATAGGTTTCCTTGCATGTTTTACTGTAAATGCAGTAATTGGTCCCACTGGGCTGTTGAGCTTGAATGGTTACAGCCAGCAGTACCACTGCAGCCTTGGCATGAACCCTGGGAGTGAGAACCAAGTTGTGTTTATCTAGCAGCATCCATCTTGCTTTTCGTTCCCTGCTCAGACTCGGAGATGAGGAAAGAAAAAAAAAATCAAATTAATTAAACTTGAAAACAAAGAAAATCTTTGATGTGAATATCAGGAAGTATAACCTATTCTCTTTACCTGCCCCAAATCTCTGCTTTTAAAGAAGCAATGGAGAAGGGATTGGGAAAGGGCAGCAGTGATCAGAAATCGCATAAAAATGAATTTGGCAGAAGCAACTTCCTCTATAAGGCTTGTGAGTTAGGATCCTTTTACACTTGGAATACCTAATTGATCAAGCCTAGCAAATCTGACTTTTGTTAATGGGCTTTTAACTATCATTTATTCAGCTAATGATCTTGCTGATAGGGAGCAGGGACAGAAAGAGATTGTGGCTTATGAAGGCGCACAGGAAAAGCTAGTGCCTGATCCCGTGTTTTAATTTAGATCCTGTCCTTTCTGCTTCAAGATGTGCTTCCTTTCATCAACTTCTGCCTTCCTCCTGAGTTATTAACTGTGAGCTTGCAATGGTAGACACACTGGAACTCATGTGTGTTTAAAAAAAATATAAGTTGGCAAAAAATGCTGACGAGGGAGTCTGGAAAGATATTTTTTTTTTTCTGGATAGAGCCTGTTAGGGAAAGCAAAGGAATAAATAAATATGCTGTAGGAACTCGTATCTTGGGAGCACTGAGGTTTCAGGATTGAGTTGCAGTAGAAGTTCCCCTCATAAAAGAGGGTAAGCCTGGTGTTCAGCCCTGTCTTCGTTGCTATTTCTGGCTGTGATTTGGAAAGACAGCATCCCTGTTGTCTCACTTTATTGGGTTATCTGCCATATTCCCTCTGACAGGAACGATGTTGAAAGACCAAAAGCTGCTGAATTGCCTTTATCTAGGTGACATGTGATTTATCCCTGTCCAATCTCATAGTTGTGTTTGTCAGTACATGTGGAGCAGAAATACAGGTGTAAAAAGAGGTAAAATGGCTTTCTGCGGGTAACTCCGTGTCAGCTGGGAGCAGATCACAAGTTCTTGGTGAGCCCTGCCCTGTTTCCGAAGCTGTGCCTCTTTCCAAGCCTCCTTCCCAGCCCCCAAATGTCAGGTCCTTGGGGAACTCTCTGTCCCTTCAACAGTTTGAATCTCAAAGGAGGCAGAAATCAGTCTGGTTACTGGGCTTACCAGTCCCTCACAGTCAGATGAAAAAGTCTTGTTAGTGATGCATATCAAGAAAGTGGGTAAGAACTTGTTGGTTTGACCTCTTTTCAGGGTCATCACTGGAACAGAGCCCAGAATGAAGGTGTAGGATTTAAAGTTTTTAACTGAAAATCATGCTATTGTACACTCACTGAAAGACCCTCATTAATGCTGTCCAACTCTAAAAAGTTTTAAGAATTATGAAAATAGGCTCATATATAACAGAGGTGCTTTTGGGGGAGAAACCAGCAGTTTGAAAAGGTGTACCAAAGAATCTGCTGTTAGGAATGGAAATTACCTTTTGGGTTTCATATATATGGTAGAATTACTTCTGTGCTGATCAGGTTCTGGTTTTTAACAATACTTTGTTTTGTACTACAATGGGTTGACCGTGTCTGAATGCCAGCTGCCCTCCAAAGCTGCTCTCTCCCCTACTCAGCTGGACAGGAGAGAAAAATATAACAAAAGTTCATGGGCTGAGATAATCACTCACTGATTACTGTTGTGGAGGAAACAGACCCAGCTCGGGGAAAAACTGATTTATTGCCAGTCAAACCAGAGAAAATAACAACTAAATATTCAAATGCCTTCTGTCACCAGTGTCATCTTCCTGGGCCCAGCATTACTCCTGATTTTGTCTGCCTCTAAAGTGAATTGTTTTTCTCACGTACTCTCACTCCCCTTTCCAGCTGCATTGTCCATTTCCCCTCTCCTTCCCCCCTTTTTGGATATGTTAACTCAGAAGTGCTACCAGGTGCTGTCTTGGAGCTGGCTGCCCTTGGCTCTGTCAGACAGGAAGCTTCTCACAGAGGCCACCTCCGGAGTCCCCGTGTGACCAAAGCCTCACCATACAAACACAGTGATGTTGTACATTTTCAAGTAATTTGGGGGGAGAAGGTACCTTGTTTCATACCGTGCTATTTCTGAATTGTTAATAATAATTCTTTCTCCCACCTTCTTTCTCTCCAGCTATTGAAGCTTGCACATATATTTTTGTGTGCACTGTTTTCTAATTATCTGCTATGAGGTATTACTGTTATAGTCCTACAGAGAATAATAGAAGTTGGTAGAGATTCATAAAATGCATTTTAAAACCATCTAATGAATGTGCGAATGTGGGGAGAAGAGTGAATTTCTTTTTGTTTTAGCTTTTTAGATGTCTACTTCCATTCAAATAGTGGCATTCAGGAGGAGAGGATTTGATTAGTATAGTTCTGTTCCATGACATTACTTTCATGGGAGAGAGTCTGGTAAGAGTTTTCTTTTCTAAAGGTCCCAATCATGAACACTAATGTTTGTTCTTGCAGTTCTTGGTAATTTCTTTGTAATTGTTGTCGGTTTTCTTTTTTTGTTACTCAAATTGAATCATTTTTATAGATTTTTACATTGAGTATCAAAAAAAGATCCTTACCTGCTGGAAATAAAAATGGAAGGCAATTGTATACAAATGCAATTGTGAATACTGTGGACTTAATTTACTCTTGCGAGTATTTACTACAGTCACTTTATATTTGAATGAATCATATTTTTTTCTTGATGACTTGAACTGAAATATTCTCTTACCAAGGACTTTCCAAGACTTTTACTATGAAGCAAAATATGAAATGAACATTCTTGGACTTCTAAGTTGAGCCTGAGTGATTAGTTGGATTCTTCATTGGTGAATAACTTCATTTTTATTTGGTTTAGATTTTCACTCAGGTGTAGTGGGCTAAGGGACCACGACTCTGCAAGCCTTAGCTGGCCTTGAAGGTATTAGCTGTGGATTAAGATGCAGGATGAGCTGGCTGATATTGCTCTTGGCAAACATTGCTCTAGTTGCCAGGATGGGGAACACATGGAATAATGAGCTTTAATCCTTGTTAATAATACAAATGAAAGATTCAGACCAGCCAGCCTTGCTTGTTAGAAGAGCCTGATTAATCAAGCCTTACCTTTTTGGAAGCAAGTGTTGAAGATTGGTTACTGCTTTTTGTCCGCTGATGTTTGATTCCCATTTATTTTGTCTTTACCTTCGTTCCCCATGAGCTTCACTACGTGCTAGCAGACCTTCACAGGGTCTTTTGCATGTCAAAGAACTGGGTTGTCAGACACTATTTCTGCCTTTTTTTTTAAGGCTGTAATTCCTGGTTTTGTCCCAGCACCAAGTCTGTACTTAGATTTGTGTAAGGAGGCATTTGTTGTGGGTGTTGGTCTGTGTGTGTGCCCGCGTGTTGAGGGAGTTGGCACAACTGGTGCCTACAATGTGAGCCATGTGCTCACTTCACACGTGGAAGACTCTGAGATAGTGGGGTTTGCCCACAGCCATTGGTCAGTGGGAGCTGATATCCCAGACTTCCTTCTACACCCCTGACTGTGTTGCAAAAGAAAGGTCATAACTTAGAAATTTCATGTATGCTTTCTTTTTGATGAGAGAGAAGCTATAGATCGTGTGGGGCCCCTTCACCTTGCCCCAGGCCCCATTCCAGCTGGCTCGTGCCTCCCAGCTGCAGGCTGGTGTTGAAGTAGTGGGAGCAGAATACACCAGTGCCTGAAGCTGTGGCAGTAAATTATCATCGTGATGCTTTTGCTGCTGTGTCCTTTGCTCTCCTGGGATGGAGAAGATGGTACATTAACCAGATGTTTGGGGCTCCTCTGCTGTCCCTTGGCTCAGCCTTGCTTAGCTGCTGCTCACAGGTTGGCTGTGAGGAGTGAGAGAAATCCCTCACATCACTGTCAGACTCTGTGGTTCTGTGTTCCTGCAGTTTGGCTCCTCTGCCATCTGCTGTAGGACACAAATGAAGATCATGCAGTACTTTGTACTGTGATAACAAATGTCTTTTGGTGTTTCACATCTACCAAAGTAATTTGAGTGTGTGCACATGGGAAAATGTATTTTATTGGAGTTTTCCAGGCAGTATCCATATAATTATCTTAATGAAAATGTCTTTTTAAAGGCTTTTAAATGAGATATTTATAATTATTTCAAAGTATTCAAGCACAGTGGTCTTGATATTTTGCAAATGGAGTTGATACAACAATATGCCCTGGTACCAGACTGGTAGTGAAGGGGAGGGAAGGCCAGCTTTGCTTTTAGCACTTATTTTTCAAGCCAGAGGTGCTTCTATTCATATCCACCAGAAAGTTTAAAGATGGGCTTATTTTACAGGCTGGGTCATGAACTGCTGTGCTAGATAGATCCATAGCTGCTGCTATTGGTGATATCTCCCCGGTCCTAATATCTTGTATCATAGAGATACATAGAGCCACCTTTATGCTTTTCCTAATTGTATAGGTGACTTCTGGAAAAAAAAAAACCAAAACCCAACAACAACAAAAAACCCCAAACCAAAAACTGAAAAAAACCAAACAGAACAAGCCTCAACCTAAAACTGGTTTGGGAAAAAGAAAGAATGAACTCCTGAAGGTTTTGTTCTTGATGAATGATAATTGAATTGTATATTTAATGTGAACAAATGACTTGGATTTGCTGCTTTAAGTCTACATGCAGTGAAGAAATGAATATATTGCAGTGGGATTACTTCAAAAGTTCTGCTTTAACAAACCCAACTAGTATGTACCAATGAGTGTACTGTAACTTCTACCACAAGGTTCTATATAAGGCCTTTCAAAACCATTGTTGAGTTTGATGCTGGCTTTTTAGTTCAATTCCTGTACTGCATGCAAAGTAAAAGTACAGATATGGCTACTGTAGAATGGTAGGATACTTTGTCTTCTGTGGGGACTTTTGTATTTAGCCACTGTCAGCTTATATCAGTCTTATCAGAAAGTGGTACAATAAAGGTCTGACACCTGGGTAAGTGCAGGATTCACAGCATTTGAGCCTCAGGCTGCTAGTAGCCTCAGGCTCAAATGTCTTGCAATTGTAACAGTTTATAGATTTATTTGATTTTGTATATGCATGTGTAAGGGTAAAAGAATTTATTTACTTTTGACTTTTTAAATAAGATGCTGAAAAGGCTCAATGGCAAAATGGTGAAAGCTTTTTTTCCGTGGAAAACAAGGCATGGGTGTAGGCCTTTCCAGGCACCCTGTGAAGGCCAAACCCTGATGACCCTGATTGCCACCAACTAGGAACTCCAATTTACCAGTGGGCTGCTGGCACACCCCTGTGCTGTAGGTTGCATGCTCCAGCAAGTCTTAGCCATGCCACCTCTGTGATCCAGTTGGCTCAGGGGAAATCATATCTTGGGTAAGAAAAATACATGTGTGCTCTGGAGAGACCACAAACACAGTGAAGTCTTAGGAACAGTTTAAGCTGGTGGTTTTCAGTGGTGTTTAAGCATTACCAGTCAGTAGCTTCTATATTTGAGTAACTATTTAAGTATATAAATTAACATCATTGCACTTGATCAGGTATTATAAATATGCATGAGTGATACTGGTTGGGGAAGACACGAAGGATGCAGAGCTTCACACAACTCATGCTCTTGACACATCTTCCACAAATAGAAATACATTTGGGTGAAGTGTAAAACTGTCTTGTTCATTGATTGCTACATGGGACCTTCAAGGATTCAGTCACACATGCAACACAGGAGAACTGTACCACTCTGAGTCCTTGCAAATGAACTCTGTCCTGAGCAAAGGTCCCAGAGATACTCTAACATCCAGCTTTCAATGACTCTTTAAACACTGCAAGCTGAAGTTCTACCCACCAAAACTGGAGTTCCCTGTGCATTGTACTTCTGGTGAATCTTGGGTGCAATTTGAGCTTGGGAAGTGAGATGTGTCCTTTCCTGTGCGGCCTGTTGCGTGTCCCAGTGCTAGTCATGATTTCTTTGCTAAATCCTCTGTGGAGAGAATCACTACCCAATCTGCTTTTCAAGCTGCTAGTTTATTTTTAGGTTCATGCTGTACTTGGGCCCCTTCCCCTGCAGCAGGAACACACTTTGCCTCTGTGACAGAGACTTGAAATGTAAGAATGACAGTACTGGTTCGCACCAGGCAATGGCGGCATCGCTCTTTCCCCTGACTGTTCAGTGTATTGACTGAAATGCTACCTTGCTCAGACAAAATGAATGTATGCTCACATATAGATCATGGTAAATACTTTGTTTTGTCCTTATTCAGGGAAATGCAGATTGATACCAGTCAGAAAGGTTTATTTTTTTAACTTTTTAAAATCCTCTGTGTTGAGCAGGCATAAGTGGACAACTTCCCACCTACTAGAAAAATGAATTTAAATGTTTGGATTCTTGATATATTGGCAAATCACAGGACCATATTTGTCTGCCTTCTTAATTCACTTTTGTAAACGGTGGGTATGGTATGCTGTTCTGATGCTCAACATTTACAGCATGTTACATAAGAAATATAAATATGTTGTAATCATAAGGATTTGTCATGTTTAGGTGTCAAGTGATTGTCCAGTCTTTATCTCTCTGGGTATATGTTAAAAAAATAAAAAATTCTTGTAGTCATAATTCTTGGATTTACTATTGTTTTGGCATTATTATAGAGGGGCTAATTCACTTTTTGGGACAACCTTAAGGAGCCTGTGATGTAAATGTTAATTGTTTTTAACTCCCCATTACGTGATTTGGTAACATTAATATTTAATGGAGTCAAAAGATTAATGCCAGTGTTTATTTCTAAAAATGGCAGAGATGCTGCAGGACATACTATAGCTTCGCTGCTTTAGAAAATATTACTAAGAAAAATATTCATGCTTACAAATATTTCTTTGCTTTCCCTTGCCTCTCCCGAAATTTTTCCATTCTCTCATTCCTTATTCCTAAAAATAAGCCATAGGGCTCTAATAGAGACACTGATTAAATATGCTGCTCTGTAATTTATGCAAAAGTGAATCCCAACAGGAATCAGGGACTCTGAAAATCTGTTGTGAAATAATTATCCTGAATGACATTGTAGAAATGGTCCATGAAGATGTTGTCAATAATGCATTACATAAAATTTGTTTGAAATAAACCTTGAGAATTACATGATATTCATAGGAACCTGAAAGAATTATCAGTAAACAAATTTAATCAGCCTGATGTTATGCATACCACTCAACCTCTTATTATCTGATCATCTAGGTTTTAGAATACTATGGGGAATTGAATGACAATTAATACTGAGAGCTGTAGGAGCTCATGTGGTGGTTGCAGGACTACCTTATTTTCTCAATTTTTGCTCATGACTGTTTATCTGCATTAATTTCTTGATGCCACAGTCTTCAGTGATGCCCACTGATAGTGTCCTGGCTGCTCTTGCACCTGTTTCCCTAACAAGAAGGCACTTGTAAACAAGGAATGAACCCCCTTGATGATGAAATTTTAATTTTTCCCACTTATGTAGAATTATTTATACCAATGTCTAGACGCTTCTGCTTGTGATACCCAAACTGCTTTGTGACAGTGGAAGTTAAACTCTGAAGTCAAGGGCAAGATAAGACATGCACTAGATTATGTAGAGATTTATTGAGGCTTCCTTCAGGAAAAGGCAGGACCATGGTTGGCTCCACTGCATGTAAGTTCAGAAGAGGTGATGTCCACTTCCGCTTGCTGAAGTCTGTAGAAATTTTGCCACTGGCTTCACAAGGAGAAATAGGACTAGAATTTCATTCACCTGAACTCTGTTATGTCAAGCTACTGCTTACGTCTAGCAACTTTATTTTCCTCTTCTCTAATCAAGTTTTTATAAGGCAAAGAAATATTCAAGAGGACTTGATAGAGGCTTCAAATCTTCCTTTCAGTAAATGGGAGAAGAGTGCAGAATTCACTGGCATGTCTTTCCTATTTGAGGTCATTGGTTACACATGTGCTAGCCTCTAGGACACAGCTGTAGTATCCACTTTCAGTTTTATGTGTGCATTGCTTAAAGGGATTTTCTGTTCTGCGAATGTGTTTGGATGACATCATTGCACATCTCTAGTATCTCAAATGATGTACCAGTTCAAGATGGTATTTTACTTAATCCATGAGTATGGAATATTCAAGTGAGAATGCTGCTAAGGAAAGCATCCTTTCACAGAGAAGCTGTAAGTTTTTCACGGGAAATTATTTCTTCAGACTGTGTTATGTCAAGGGGGCAGAAATGAAGCTAGTGCAATTTTAAAAAAGCTTGAAGATCAGCACTAGGCAAATCAGCTGTTACACAATACTTTCTAGCTTTGCCCAAAGACTCTGTCTAATGTTTAGGCAAGCCACAATAGAAATGACTTCTGCAACTGTAAATGATGGATTTGTGATTTCTGAAATAAAGGGCAAGTACTTTATTATTGATGTTAGCAAGATGTGTTTCCTTTGGGTCTTGAAATATTTTTTTGAGTCACTAAGATCACCATAAAATGTACTGGCTATCTTGCATTTGGAAGTTGTCATATGATAGTTTGACATATTTTTTCTTGATGGTAGGGTTGTAAAGGAACTTAGAATGGAAAAAGAAATACCTTTATCTGTGATGCTTAGCTGCGCTGAAGCAGGATAGTATATGTTAAATGGGGCACCTCTCTATGTTGCATTTCGATGTGTACTACCCTGGATAAATATTGATCAAAACAATATCTGCTTCACAAAATCTTTTATTTCAGATCTTTTATTGAATTCTATTTTTTTCATTTTCCGTGTTTAATAGTCTTAGTTTTGCATCACCTTACCTGAGCCATGGAAACTTAGAGTGAAAATTAAATACTCAAGCAGCATACTTATTTTCCTCTTCTTAGAACAAAGAAAAAAAATTCATGACATTACATTAATTTTAAAAAATACATTAGTTCAGGCCTGAAATCAATTAAATCGTGAGGCAGAAGATAACATTTATTACTCAGATAAAAATGTCTTAAGATGTGTCTCTGAGGGATGATGACAGAGGCCAACCAGCTGGTATCAGAAGGAGATGTGATTTAGGTTTAGTATAACGGTATCTATTTGAAGTGATGTCTTTGCTTAACTGAGGCAGATTAATATTAACAGAGATAATATTTAGTGCAGTCCACTTCCAGGTTTTGCTAATAAAACATCTGTGTTAGTAAGAAGGGAGGGATAGGATGGGACTGCAAGCATTTAGGTCTAGTGTACCAATGTACTATCACCGAAATGACTTGCAAGGTTTTAAGGGATTCTTTTGTACTTTATTGTGTATGTATGGAGAAGAGAGTTAAAACACATTTAGAATCAAGAATGTTAGATGTCACCCAAGATGGATAAACATAACTTTGAAGAAGAGAAAAATTGTGGTTTGAATTACAAGGCTTTTATATATATTTGTATAGAAATCAAACAGCAAATTGGTGCTGGGTTGTTCTGATTTTAAGCTATGAGTGATCTACATGCTTGGAGTTCAAAGGTGTTTGTAGCTCTTAGCTTTTGCCAGGACTATCAGTTAATGTTTGCTGGTATCCTTGCAGTAAGAAGTTCCATGGAAGTTTTCTTCAGTTGATGCATGGACTGCATGGTTGAAGATGGGGAGTTATTAGAGATTTCCTTCCTTTATTCAAGTGCTTTAATGAAACAATTGGTTAAAGCCCTTTCTATGATGAATTGGGGTTGATAGGTCAGTACCAGTGCAGATGATAAGGACCACTGTTTTCAAGTCATTTGTATGACTTAAAATGTCTACAATTGCTTTTTTTCCCCAGCTGAAGTGCTGTCTGCAGAAGTAATGTGAAATAAGGTGCTCCTATCTTGTTGCCATTCAGTTTTTGTGGTCTGCTGTTAAAATCAGTTCCCTTACTGGGAAATAACTATGCTAAACTGCTTAATTAACTATGCTCTCTCATGTGTACTAAAATTTAAAAAAATTTCTTGATTGTAAAGATAGATAGATGAGGTTCCTTTATTTTTCCACATGAGTAGGAGAAACTGATTTTAATCCCATATAAGATTTGGGAGGAGCCATTTAGCTAAGTTGTTCCATGTGAAGGGCTCAAAATTGAAACTCCACCCATTAGGTGCCATTTGGAAGTATCTTGTCTGGTGATTAACCTTTGAATTGTCCAGTATTGTTAGAAAACACAAGTCTTAGATTAGGTATTCAGACTCCTCTCACCCTGAAAGTACTTTGCTTGTCAGAGACACTTTTTATTATCTTGTTAGCTTCATGAAGTTAATAAGACTTGGCAGCTTTGGCACAAGGGTGAATGAGAAGAATCTACTATCAAGGTCATGGTTCACTATTGCATGAAACCTGAACAACATCCTATTGCAGTGTGTATTAAACATACCTGAAAAGTTTGGTTTTGATATGAGAGGGAAGTGGAAATGCTGTCTTGAGCAGAACAGTGCAATCTTCCAGCTTTAAAAATTAAACTTTCATTTCTTGAATTTTTTTCCTTTGTTTTCCCCTGTGTTAGCAATGCCACCTTCCTCATTCAATTTTATGCATACTTCCTACATACCCATTTTCCCAGGCATTAAAAGGGAGCAGAAGAATTTCAGATACTGACAGATTCTATTCTTCAGTTTTTCTGGACTTGACTAAGCCCTTTTGTCTCCCAGTCTTTGATGCCACTGTTGGTTGGCCTTCCTGCTCCATTACCTTCTCTTTGACATCCTGTAACTTCCTCCCTTCTTCAAACTGTCATTAGTCTTTCCTGTAATTTCTCTCTGACCTTCCCTTTGGGAAATAGCTAAATCCAGCAATATGTCTTCTGAGTGAATATGTCAATTTTTCAAGGCATATCTGTCACTACCTTCAGTATCATTCAATACAAGGCCTTTGGTTGTCTTGGTTTTTTATTTCTCTCTCTTCTGTAGTTGTTCGAATTACCATTGTCAGGATTGGCCTCAGTTGAAGAACCAGGAGCCAGGTTCTGTCTGTCGTGTGTTGCCGTAGCCTCGGAAGGGCTGTTAGCTTGGTGCGCTCTGTCCGTCAGTCACCAGCCTGCGCCACTCCCCACAAACAGGCTCTGCTCACCTTCAGATCTGAGAGCTCACCCATGCGCCACGTTGGGTCCTGACTCAGGGGCTTTCGAGGGCGTGCTGCTATTATGGCTGAGGTCAAATTACAAGCCCAGGGGATGAGGGATGAGTGAATCTGCCTTTTCAAAAATCAAACTTTCAGGCTGAGAGGTAGTGCCATCACTTGGGGATGTGGTTGAAGCTTATCTAGTTATGCAGATTTACTTGTTGCTTATCTAGTCCTGTGTTTGTCTGTGTGTGTTTGTTCTTGATTTAATCTTACAAAGTAATATGTGAAGCTGGAACTGATTTCATGCTTTACACCTTTATTAGACCAATTTATACGCATCTTTCAGTGATCAACTGAAACTTAATTCTTTCACCATGACATAGGGAAAGCATTGTCCTTTTCAGACAACGTACTTGAGAGCCCAAAGTAAATACTATTCAGGCAATCATAGCTGATCCATTCCAGGAAAGCGGTGATGATCAAACTTAACGATGCAGGCCTAAACTATTCAGTAAATTCTTCTTATTAGCAGACCTCTGAACAGAAGAGCAAGCCAAAATATATGTAAATTTGTAGAAAAGCTATCCATGGTTACTCAGCCACTTGCACACAGCCTGTAATATTTCTCCAGCAACTGTATGTTGTCATTTCTTCTGTTCTCTGACCCAAATAGCTTAAGTCATGGTATTCTGTCTGCCTTAAAATAACTACTGCAGTCAGCTGTGAGATGACTACTTCTGAGCAGCGCGAACAAAAAGTGTTTTATGTATGCATACTGAAGATTAGCATTAAATCTGTATGTCTGAATGACAGACTACATACATACACATTTAGGTAATAAACATAAATGTATGTAAAATTTGACACACATGAAACCTAGTCCTATAAGAACTTAGTAAAGCTTCAGTTTATCTGTGAAATTCATGTGAGTAAAATCTCATAGTAGTAAAAAACTAAGGTTTTTTCATGAAGGCTTGTAGCATCTGTCCATGAGTTTTGAGGAAATGTTCTATGCTTTTGAGGGATGACTGAGCTGAACCAGGGAAGTTAATGCAGCCAGTGGTAATAAGTGCCACAGCTGGCTGTTGTCTCCATTATCATTGAAATGAGGTTGTTTGTACCTTTCACGTATGCGTGTAACCAGTTAAAAGTAGCCACAGATTAAAAAGAACAAGCATCCCATTTATTCTACTTCAGTTTATCATGATTGCTGTTTGATAACTCAGAAGTAGATGCCATGACCATTGATGTCACCTGAACTTGTGGACTGCAAGCAGAAATACTGTAGCAGAGTTGGAATGTTTTCCTCCTAGTTCACGTTTGGTTCTTTCGTAAAAATATTGCTTATGTGTCACTTGTACCATTTTGCATTTGAATAAGAGATGACTAAAACTCTTAAATGCTTCAACCAAATACAAAAGTCTTGAGGTTTTTCCTACTGGCACTGGCAGTAACTCTGAGAGAACTTTGGGGATGAGAGCTATGCTCTTGGTCAAAACTGAGCTACTGTACATGGACTTATAGTCCTGTGTAAGAATTGAATGGACAGAGTGTTTTTCTTTGGGAGAACAGAAACTTGCTACTGGGCTCAAGTGTCACTTCAGGAAAACATGATGGTATCGTATGCGGCAATATCATGGTATTGTTTTATTGGCAATTAAATTCTAGACTGGTGGGGATGTATGAAGCCTCAATTATGAGACTGTCATTCTAATGCCATCTGTCAGTGGTTTTCTCTTTATATCACAAAATGTGTACCTTTGGAAAAAAAGTTAATAGAAGGAGTGGAGGTAAAGCACACCAAACTGTGCTCCTGTTTTTGACACGTGCTGTCATTTGTGGAGTTTGGGATACAAACATTTGCATTTGCAAAAGCACACAAGGTGCGATGCTTCCTGGTGCTTGTGATGTATTGTGAGAATAAGCAATACGTGCTGCTTGGGATCTTTTTGACCTGAGAATGCTTGTGAAACCTGATACATGTATAAAAATGTGTCCAAAATTCCTCTGAATTATTGGCTGTGGTAAATAATGTCTTGTGAATTATAGAATCATTCAGATTGGTGAAGACCTTTAAGATCAAAACCAACTGTTAGTGCAGCACAAACCCATGTCCTGAAGTGCCACAGCTCATGTTTTCTAAATACCTCCAGGGATGGTGATTCTACCACTTCCCTGGAGGGCCTGGTCTAATGCTTGGTAACCCTTCTGGAGAAGAAATGTTCCCTAATATCCAATCTAAAACTCCCCTGATGCAACTTGAGGCCATTTCCTCTTGTTCTGTTACTTGTCGAATGGATGATATAGAGCAATCCTACCGATTTGAGGATTTTATAAGTGGTGTGGAACTTCTTGCAAGGGTTTGGCCAGTTATCAGGTGAGGTAATTTATGGGGATTATTTATGATCACTTTATTTATGGTTATTGTTTTTAGTACTTGAGAAATTTGCTACCATCTGAACTTCTGGTAAAATATTTTTCCACTGATGGGTAGTACTTTGTTTCCCTACCAGATGTGGGATGCTCAAGCTACAAAAAAAAAAAATAGTGTACTCGTTAAGGTGGAACAAGGCAAGATGGAAAATCATGCAACAGCCAAGAAAGTGGGTGCAGACACACAGCATATCTTGCCTCTAATTTCAGATCCTGGCACTGAGGTGAAATATCCAGGGAGTTAAACTGAATTTGAATGCTTGCTGTAAATAGCACTTGTGTAAGATGTAGTTTATTATGGCACAATGAAAACAAAATTGATATCTCCTAGAAATTAGGAGTCTTTGTGCTTTGGGGCAAAATAAATATGCTGGAGAGGAATAAAAACCCTCTTAGAGTGATTGGAGAGTGTATCAGTCTGATTCTGATCTGCAACTCTGTTCTTAAATGAATAGTTTGCAAATCCTCTTTCAGGCTTGTTTTTTTGTACAGATTCAAAAGCAGGGTCAGATTTGGTACAGTCTTTATTAAACCCCAAAAGCTGAGGGTCCCATATCTCATTGTGGTATTGATGAATACATGTTCGTATAGGAGGAAAGAGAAACTTAGTTATGTACCTGGGAAGGACATAATGTAAGGAAAAAAAAAATCACTAACGTGCTCTGAAATGCAGTGATTCCAAGAGCTTTAGAGATGGTATGTGATTTAACGGTGTTTTTATCATCTAGCTTGCTATTCTGTGTGAAAAATGTTTCTGTATATAATGTATATTACACACTCAAATATACATAGGCACACGTCTGAATAGATGTTTATATGAACTCGTTTGAGCTGTTAGTGATAGTAACTATATTTTTAATTGAATTAAACCCAGTCTGTATAATTAGTAGATTTTGCTAGGATTTTCCACAAGAGGATGTCAAGATTGAGAAATATTGGAGGTGAAACATGCATAAAGATGTAAATTTTTATTTAAATTCCCATATTATATATCCTCTCCAGACATTCTCTCAAACGTGAACTGAAATTGGATTCCTTGGTTGTGTCATTTGGAGGAAGGAATATGTTAGATTAATGGTACTTTTTAAACTAGAGTGTATCAGGAGCAACTCTGAAGATTTTCAAATGCTACCTCTTTAGTGAGAACAGTGGTTGGGTCCAGAACAACTAGATTGCTAGTGCTTGTTTGGTCATCTCTTTCTACTTGAATGATAATTCCACTAATCTGTTTTGTTCCTTCTCCCTATCTGTCAAATAGCACTATGTAGGTGTTTTTGTTTCAAGAAGCAGTTGAGAGACTGGCAATCCTGTATCTTCAGTCACAAGCCTTGTAGGAAAATAATCCATTACCAAGTTAAAGCAAGTGGAGATGAAGGTTGGGTCAGGTTGCGTAGAGTGAGGTAAAGCTAGCATGTTAAAAACTGGGAAACAGAATGGAGCATGAGCCATCATCAACAACAAACACAACACAATGGAGAATATAGGAACTGCAGGAAAATTTGTCAATAAAAGGATAAGAAAGCTCCTGAAAAAAATAAAGAAAATGAGTTATAAATAAGGAAACCTATTTAGGAAGGGTGGAGTGTTAGAATAAAAAATGCCTAATAATAATAATTGGATTTATTTTCAGTTATTAAGTTCCAAGTAATTTAATTACTTGGTGTTGTGTGTGGGGGATGGTAGAAAAATAGAAATAACAAGTGTCTGATTTCCAATTGGTATTACTTATTTTAACTATTTCCCACAATGCGTCAAGCTCCTGACTAGCTCCAGCATCAAGGTGCTAAAAATAGTTGAAGATTTCTTCTATTTCCCACTAGGTATAACAGGTAACCATTTTTACCTTCAGAATGTCTTAGAAACACTTGCTTTGGAAATAAGTCTCCACTTCTCGTGACTGGCTCTGGAGGAAAGTTGTTTATGAATCTAACGGTGCTTTGGGAATTGTGTGGGCCCCAGCAAAAAGCACGCACATCACCATGGACTTCATGATCTCACAGAAGCTGGCAAGAGAATTCTGATGCTTAAAAATCTGTGTATTTCAATATCTTTTTCAGCATCTTGCTGACCTGGCATCCTGGTTCATTTCCACAGGTTGTTCTGATGCACTAAGCAAAGAAAATTATAAGGTGAATAGTAGAGCAAAGTAAATAGTTGTCTCACATCTTGGTGTTGCCGTTGTATACAACCATGCTGCAGGAAGAATAAGTCCTTTATGAAAAGGATAGTAATATTTCTAAAGGGCCAGAAGCCTGTAAAGCCTTAGAAAATGAACTGGTTAAATAGGAAATGACAAAATAGTTGGTAGTTGAAGCTCGCTCTTGCCTCCGAAATGTCAGGTTTGATGCTTACTGCTACCAGCAGTTCCGGCTTTATTTTGTGATTAAAAAAAGCTGTGATTCTGAAGTGTTTAGGTAAACATAAGCTTTCTGATTCCAACATTTCATAATAAAAGTACAAAAAAAAGTGCCTCTTAAAAGCTGAAACGTAAACTGACAAATTGAACCACAATGTTGTCAAAATTAGTTTTGGGAGTCTTTGATCTTGATCTGGATTGATGGTTTTGAAATGTGGGATCTTCCAATCAAACCTGACAGGGAAATCTTTATATGCACCTGTGGCTCACTTAACAAATAAGAACCTTTTCAGTGAAATATGCTATTTCTGATGCATATTATCAATAGAATTGGAATGAGAATGTAACGGAGAACAACCCCTCTTGTTCTCCTCTCCATATCCATACCTGTTTAGGCCACTGCTCTGGGTTGGAGGTTCAAGCTCTGCTCTTTGAGTCGCATTATTGGAAGCCTTTGGACTCGAGGAAGGAACTTTGTCAACCCCAAATGTGTTAAATAGTTCTATAACCTTACTCAAAGAAAAGCTGGAAGACTGTAGTCTACTGGCTAAGACCTTGCCTGGCATATAGGAAGACCATGAATTCAACTCCAGAACTGGTATATGTACTATGTCTTCATGGAAAACTAGTTGCTGATCTGCTTGTTAGCTACAGATGGTTCTGCCCCTGTTTCTGTCTGTAAAAACATTTCAAAAAGATACTGGAGCTGATCAAAGGCTGAAGAAATCAAGTGAAAGGGCCCAGAATTTTTGGCAAAATGCACCCTGTTATCACAGTTAGCCCTTCTGGCAATACTGGATTTCCTGGTTTAAAACCATGCTGGACTTGCTGTTCCCATCACTGCTGATGAATGCATTGTTCCTGAGGGCCAACAGCTTGCAATCTCTCATGATTATTACATTCTCCATGGAGTTTTCAGAGATGATTTAGATACACATACCAATTCTAATAAGTCATTAATCTGTGTACTTGCATTCCACTGTAAATTTTCTACATAAACTTCTACTGTGAAGGTATTTGTCTACCTGTGAGTTAGGAATCATTCTCTTGTCTCTGCTGCTAAATTGGTGTGAGAGAGAACTTGGATAATATATGGATTTAAATAAAATGGGGAAAAGTGTCAAGGTGTTACAATGGTGCAGAACAAGTTAACTTGATTTCCTCTGTTTTGCAACTGCACTGCCACAGAGGTTGGTTCAGTGCTGCTCCCCAGAAGCTGTGTGGGATGGGGGCTGTAACTGAGCTGCCAGACTAATCTACACTTTCAGGGCAAATCTCAGAATTGTTTGCTGTCTTGAAACTGGTGCTTCAGCATTGCTAAAACCCTACAACTCTGTTGCAGACAGTGTCTCCTGCATCCAAGGCACACCTAAGTGGAGCTTAATATTGAGTTTCACATAGTTCAATCTGTCCTGGAGAAGAATTTTTGTCCCTCAAATAGGGGAAGGCCAGTCAGTTTTTCTGTGAGATGTAGTGGTTTTTGCCACTTGGTATATAGCAAGTGAGAGGGTAAAACCTGGGGGAGGGTATTAAGATAAAGAGAGAAAAAGCTCCAAGTAGCTCTTGACAGATGGTGCTTGAAAATGAGTATCTCTTTGGCACCATGAATGCTCCCTGAGGGGTTCTTCATTCTCCAGTTCTTTCCCCTTTCTTTTTTCCCTTCGCTTGCTCCCTGACACTTCCCTTCATTTGCTGTAATTTAAATGAAAGTGCAGAAAAGGCGTATTTGGTTTTAATATGTAAAGAGCTACTTCTGGGTTTGAAGCAGCCATTTAACATGCAGGTTGAGTGAAAAGAGAAATGGAGGCTGGGGCTGCTGGCTGTCAGTTCCTGCCACAGCAGTCGCTGCCATTGCTTGGCTGCTATCAAAGATTCATCGGGGGGAAGTTGCTGCTTTGCAGACAAAAATAACAGATGGTCGTTCGTGTTTGCCTTACTCCGGGGGCCTCGCCACAATACACGAGGTCCAAGAGAATTTGAATTACTGGGGGTGGTTGCTTTCTCTGTGTGTGTTCATGCATATTTGAACAGATTTTTTGTTTTTGGATTTTATAAAGTTGCTAATGAATTTAATGATGAACCTATAGATTTCCTGAGATGCTTACACGATGTGTTGGTTTTGAAGTGAGTTTTAATTAAATTTTCCAGCACTCATCCACAATTTAGCACTGTTCTGTTGCAAAACAAGCTTCTTGCCACAGGTGGCAGGGCATGGATGTGACTCAGAAAAGAAGCTCTTCCTGCTGCCAACCCAAATAAACATGGTTCATTTTGGAAAAATACTGATCACATTTTTGTCTCCAGCAAACTAAATACTGTATAGGCAAAATAAATGTCTGTTTCAGTATAAGGTAAGTAGAGCAGAATAGGATAATTAAGTTTTGGAATATCTTCTTTTTCTCTTTAGACCTGGATAATTTCTTTTTCTTGACACTAACTGGCTTTATCTTTACAGAGAAGTTCTGTTATGTAAAATTTAGCATTAAACTCCTCAAAAAGGTACCTCGAATACTGTGTATGGCCAAGGAACGTGACCTTTAGCCTTCTTAAGTTTTTTCAATATTTTCCTTCCAATTATGTGACTTCTTTGATATTCAGACTTAGGTTTAAAAACCAAGCATTGTTAGAGTGTATATGTGAGTGTGCAGTCAGTGCATTTACACTGATCAAGTACAAAGTTTATGAATTGCAGGAGCACTGGTGAGAAGTCAACCCCAGATCTAGACCCAGTCTATTGCTTGGTTCCAGAAGGATTCTGTCTGAGACTCAAATACCACCTAAGTGTATTCGGTCAACTTGTGTGCACCATGCTGGCAGTACCTGTTTGGTACCCACGCACAGCTGGGTGTGGTGGTTGTGTGTGGGACGTGTCTCATACTGAGGTGCTGTGTGTCAAGGCAGCAGTTCTTCTTGCTTCACTTAATGTCTGAAGAAGACTGAGCAGTGGCTGGTAATCACAGAATATGCTGAGTTGGAAGGAACCCAGAATCAAGTTCATCTCGTGTCCCTGCACGGGACCATGCCCAAGAGTCACATCATGTGCCTGGGAGTGTTGTCCAAACACTCCTTGAACTCTGTCAGGATTGGTTAAAACCATATACTAAAAACTTCATTTTGTTGTTACCAAGCAACAACAATAAGGCTTGGTAGCCTGTTGGGATTCTGTGGGTCCTGACTCCGTTTGTCTGCTTTTGCAAACAGACACCTGGGTCTAGGAATCATGCAGAGAGAGTTGCATGAGCGAGTCCAATATACTGCATACTGCAGGCTTTAGGGATTATGTTTTCTTCTCTCAAATGGCTGGTGTGGCCTCAAACGGCCACCCCACTTGCTTTTTTCATGGCAGAAGAGGAGATAGATGCCTAGATAACTGGGTGGTGGTAGGCTTGCTTGATTCTAGAAGTGAATTTCGTGTTAATGTGGTGGCTAGTCAAGCATGACTTAAAATGCATGTAAATTGGCTTAGATTCTTTAGTATGGTTGGCTGATTCTCAAGTCAATTTTGCTAGATGAACTGTGTAATCAAGTTGTACTATAAAGCTATGAGATGTGTACTCTGTGTGTAGATGTTTGGTAAATGAAAGTTATTACTGTGATTTTGAACTCGGTAGGTCTTTTAATGTCAGAAGGAGAAAGAAGCTGGTTTTGTGGTGGTTGTCGTGATGATGGCCAAGATAATCTATCAACAATGGTCTTTGGGTTTTAATTTTAGATTTGCAGAAGCATGGCCAACTGGTAAAATGCTTGTTTGTTACTCAAACATTTTGAACTCTATGAACAGACAGATTAGAAGACAACACAAAATAGTGAAGTTGAAGGCTTGTTTCCCCAGTGATGAAATTACAGCTCTTCATAACAATGCTGATATACAGAGTTTTCTCAGTAATCCTGCTCTAAATCCTGCTTCTGGCTCACAAACAGTGATGGCCAAATGGAAAAGTGTGATTAATAATCAGACTGGTGCTTTGTAGCAGTTAGCTTAATATTTCAATGAATATTTTCCCGCAAAATACTAGTTTTGATTTTTAGATGACTACTTAGAAACTTTCCAAACTTACGCTGAGGAGAAAAAAATTACTAACGTCCTGAATCCCAGACAAGTTCAAGTAACCTGAAGTGTCAGTACTCATTTGATCCAAATTGTGAAGACATTAAAATACTCCACAGCAGACAAGAACATGGGTACAGTTTAGAATTCAGACACCTGGATTTCATGCCTCCCTTCAAATAAGGCAAATTCACCTTTTATTTTTGTGTGTGTGTAAACTTTTCAAGGAAATGTCTGGGTTCTAGCTATTTATTTTTTTGCCCATAAAATAGTGTTATTTTTTTTTAATTCCTTTCCAGTTGGAAGATATGCTAAAACCATCTTGCACATATATGATGATTCTTCATGCATTTCATCATCCTTGTCAAAGTAGTGTTGGCTGTCTTAGTATTTAAATGCTTGTAGAGTATTTTGTGACCCTGAGATGAGAGGATTGGCTCTGTGCAAGCAAACACCTCTGTTACTACTCTGCACAAAGCCAAAACACAGCCCCACACCAGACAATGAAGAAAATTAACTCTACCCCAGCTGAAACCAGCAAAGAAGTCTTCTAGGAAAAATAATATGTTGTTCAAACTGGGCTATGGTTCCTCAGACCCAGGACTAGGGATGTGAAGTCTTATAGAGCTTTGTGGTTACTGTCGAGATACATAAGGTCCTTGGGTTACTCTGAAATCTTGTTGAATTTTAGGGTGTTCTGGAATGGGCAGAGTTATCTGGGCTAGGATTTAATACGGCTACCTGCTTCTGGGCTAGAGTTTGTTGAGTGGTCCAGATTGCTGAGATCAGATGGGATCCAAAAGGATGGGAATTAGCAATGTGGAGGAGATAAAGATGATGTATGTGACCCATCTAGTTTAAGTGACTGGTACCTCTGTGCTGCATGGCCTGAATATAGAAACTATGTAGACAGATAAGGTTGATGATGTTAATGAAAAGTGGCAGTTCCACATCTCTAGTGCCAAATGCATTACTGAATAATTCAGTCCCTTGTACTGTACATTTCACTTCGTTTCCCTTGTAAAGGGATATATTATTTGGCACAATAATTCCACTGCTGTCCTTGTCACAGCTTGGCCATAGGAATGCAATAAGGTGTGCATGGAAGCAGGAAAGATTTACAGGGGATCAAAGCTACTCTGTTCGCATCTGTTGTAGACTCTGTGATAGATCCTTGGAGCTAGTCTAGTTTGTAGCTGAGAAGGGAAAAAGTGAGAAAGCTTTTTCAAATCAACACCTCACACAGCAGTACTTCTTAATGCATGTTACTCAGATCATGAATTCTTGTAAGGAGAAGTTCTTTTGAGTGTGAAAAATTCTCTCCCCAGGAGTTTTTCTTGGTATTGAATATGAGCTCAAATTTCCACCTACCAAACTCTTTCTGTAGTCTTCAGGTTTTGCAGTAAATTTGGGCCAATTAGTATGAGAACCCAGCTGTCTGAACGCAAAATAATCTAACAGTTCTTGTGAAGCACAGCTGACAGTTTAAACTTACGGGGTTCCAACTCTGGAAAAAGCACAGTAGATCCCACAGTTGAAAACTTTGTCATGCAGGAACTTTTAAGACCTATCAGGTGCTTCTTCCCAGTGCTGAACACGTGTTGGAAATACACTGTTGTTTTTATCTATGATGTAACTTCCTGACATCCCGTTGTATCAGGGAAGAAAGCAGTGTTTGTGTTAAAGGTCATGGCTTTAATTCTTCTGTATTTGCCATGGACTTAAATGCAGCAGATCATGGGATTTTATTTGTACCCTCTTGTACTTCAAAGAAGGCTTTTGCAAGGAGCATGTTCATTTAACTGTATTATCAAAGTACAGGTTGTTGCTTTAGATGGTGTTGGTGCATTGCTGCTTTGCACAGTAAGCTCAAATGATAGTTAAAATTGATAGAATGAGGCTCAGGGAAGCAACTCAAGGTGCTTGTGACCACAGTACTGAGATAATACTGTCTTGCAGTAATTTGGAGTCTTTCCCAAAAGTTAATCAAGTTATGGTAATATTTTGATACTTCAGCACTTGTGAATAGGGGAGCAGTTCTCTTTC
Source organism: Struthidea cinerea (assembly GCA_013397865.1). NCBI lineage: Eukaryota > Metazoa > Chordata > Aves > Passeriformes > Corcoracidae > Struthidea > Struthidea cinerea. The sequence continues at coordinate 3,211,554 of VZTI01005570.1, read as the reverse complement.
TTTTTGTTTTCTTTGTCAATAGTGATAGGCTGTTATGTGCCTTGTGCGCTGCTAATGGCAGCATTTTATGTATAAGTATATAGGTTACTACAATTACTTTGATGGATTAACACCATAAGTGCTCAAATTTCCCTCAACTTTTTATTCTATTCCTGCCTTTTCAGCTGACTGCATTTATCCAACTTTGAGCTTGTATCTCTCTGACTTTGTTCAGTAAACAAGTGAGGAGATTAATTTGAGTTATCTGGGGTGGCATTCAGCAATCTGTTCAACAGGATCCCTGGCTTGCAGAGTGGCTCTTTGATTATACGGGTGGTTTGTTTTTCAGATGAGTTTTTTTGATAATAGGGAGCATTTTAGAGTAGGCAGTCTCTTGTCTTTCCATACTGTTACAGAACTTGGAAGTGTGTGGCAACAAATATAAGGGAGTCAAGGAAGCACATGAAATGGCTCTAAGAACTTGTGAGGTACAGAAGCATGGGGAAAAGTGAAGAGGATTTCCTCAGAGGTAGATGGCAAATGGCTGAGGACTGGAGAGGAGGGTTATACTGTTCAGCTACAATCCTCAGCTGGACTCCCTACAGCCAGGATCAGAGTAGTGCCTCTTATGTGGGAAAGGACTTTAAATCTTACTATGCTCAATTGCTGCTAGCTGCCAGGGAGAGCAGAGGTAACCTGCTGGTTTTGAGTGAGCGAGCTCAGGTGTTGGAAGCAATCGAGGCACAGAAGCACAGAGCATCAGACTGTGCAGAGCAACCTTGTTTCTGGTACTAAACTGAAATACAGCTTCTTAACTGCAAGTTCATGTGTTTCCCCACTCTAGGACATTTGGTAGTTTAGACTAATCCACAAGCACATGCTTAATTTTTTATCTAAGTGAGGGACAAGCACCATAATGAACAGTCAAGAAGAAAGGAAAGCATTCTAGAGCAGCTGACGTTGTGTGGTAACCCATGTCTGTTCAAATAACTGGTTTTTCTTTTTGCTGCTGGTAAGATCAGATACTGATGGTGAACTAACCCATGGTTAGTGAATTGGGAGCTGTATCCCATACAGTGGTAATTCTGTGGGCACTGAATTGAGAGCTGTATCCCGTTTAGTGGTCTTGGTAATAATTCTGTGGTCTTGGTAATGCATTAGTGACTTGGCATGAGCTCCGAGTGTGCAGCAGTGCAAGATGTCCAATCTGAACCTTGAACGGGTGAGTAGGGGAGAACACCACTTAGGGATGACCCTGTGTCTTTGTGCACAGTTTGCCAGTACTGGAATGCTTTGCGCTCAATCCAGATTTGCAATAGGATACCGAGGGGAGGAAGGAGGAAAAAAAAGAACCATGATTTATTTAAAGTTTGTTCTTCAGTGGTTGATTTAAGGATATGTTTGGGTGGTCAGAAGAATTAAGCAGTACTTTGTTGGCTGTGTTGTGGTACCTTCACTTGAAGGAAATTATTCTAGAAAAATACCTATTTCATCTAAATAAGCATAGATGTCTGAAAGCGAAACCCCAAAAAATTCAAATTAAATGGGAAATTTTTGCTAGGTGAAGTTGATTAACTGTTGGATCAAAGTGTCAAGAGAATAGTGGAGTCTGTTTGCCTTAATTCTCTCTGGTAGAGGCTAGAAAGTATAATTTGATCAAACAAGTTTCTGGCTTAAATACACAGGCAATTGGTTAACATTTTAAGTGCTATCTCAAGCAGGAAATTATATTACTCTGTAATGGCATTCTTTGGTTTTAATATGTCTGATCAGCTGGTGGAAAAAACAACAGAACATTTTTCTCTCTCACTGAAAAATTGAAATACATTAGAACTTGATTTAGAGAATAAAATAATTTTTGTAGCTTTTCACGTAGCATTTTGTTGCTGAAGAAAATGAGAATTTCTGTATTTCTGCAAAGACAGTCCTATTTCATGAAAAGCTAATGTCCAAGTATCTTCTGTGTGCATGCATACTCTTTATTGTATTTGGAAAAGGCATTTCAAGAAGCGATGTTGTGGCAGTGGATTGTTGCATGTCTGATAGCTTAAGACCAGGAAGAGATGACTGAAGCTCCTTGGTGAAAGGCGTATGGTGTTTGTTTACCACCTACCGCTGTTCTTTTGAAACACATCTGTGAGCAGAATATTCTCAAGGGATGTTTATAAAATAACCCAGGAGCCTGTCAGCCACTCAGCCTTTTCTCTGTGTTCTGGTGAATAAGCTAAATTTCCTCTGCATTTTCCTATCCTTCTTGTAACATAAAAATAATCTGAAATCCACAGCAATGCAGACAGCTGGGAACCTGGCAGCCCAAGTATTCTTTTATGAAGTAAATTGGGCCTGGCAAAAATCTTCCTGTGCTGGGAAACTCTGTGCTGTCTTGCTGGAGTGCTGGGGGTCTCTTGCATGCTTTCACATGCAACTCCTAGATAACATTTGCTTATTGCTAGAGAGTTGTTCCTTAAGTCCTCAGCTTTATGCAGAGTTTGTTTTTTATGTAAGATGTTTCATCTTGCTGGCCTTAGAGGTTTTTATTGACTCTGACTTTATTGAAGCACACAATGAATAAACAGCTTCTGCTTACATGGGATTCCTTCCTTGCTAGTGCTGCTTTCACAAGCTTTTCTCTTCCTGCTTCAGGAGTAGTCCCTGTTTTGAAGATCAACAGTGGAATTCTTCATTGGAAGTAAAAAAGCTGTTTCTTTAAAAGAAAATAAAATATCAAAAAATCATCTGATACCTTTTGTGGTGCCATCTTTGATTGCACCTCCCACCTGATTGAAATAACATTAATTATGAACCTTTGACCTTGAAAATATTAATCTGGAGAGCACTTTTCAACTCTGGACTTAGTTACATGTAGGCTTTATATTGCATTTAATTTTAATTTTATTTTGTTAGTAAATTTCTGTTAGAAAATTATAGATCACTCAAAAAGATTCTATTGACTCTGACCTTCTGAATTACTCCAGTTTCAAACATGGATCGTCTGCTTTACTGTAACCTTTATTGTTGAAAGGTGACAACAAAGCATCTGTTTCCTTCATTCTCTAAATAAAATGGAAGCAGGTGCAATTGTTTTGCAAGTGTTCTCTTAGGCTAATGATAAATTTCATTTACCCATATTGTGCATCAATGATGTTTTATAATTTGCTGAGTATTTTCTGCATCAGGGCTATAAAAAAAGCAAAACAAAAAGCCACAAGAACCAAATGAAAAAACCTTCATCAACACCACCTCAAATAAGCAAAAATTCTGAAAACCTTTATCTAGACTAGAAACACTGAAATGTACAAAAGTGCCATGGGAAGTGGAAGGTACAAACCCGGAGGCATGAGCAATTTCAGCTGTTTGATGTCTAAATCAGTACCGGGCTACGTTGTCAAAAAAACCAAAATGTCCCAACCAAACAAACCAATGAACTGAAATAAATACCAAAGCAAACAAAGAAAATCCCCAGCACAACAGAACCACCGGCTGGCTCCACACAAGTGTTTATTGGGCACTGTCTGGTGCTCCAGTGGTCCAGTCCGTGAGCTGGACGGGGCAGCTCCTGCTCCGGCCTGAGGGCAGCAATCACTGTGGCTGGGTGTCCCACAGAGTCTGGCCTGGGCAGGGCATGCTGTGGGTGCCGGGCTGGGCCATGGCAGGAGCAGAAGGGGCAGGGATGAGCAATGGAGGACAGGTGAGAGTCCATCCCAGGCAGGAGAAGTGGAGGGTGGGTGAAGGTCCTTCCTCCATACAGCACCTGGGCAGTTGAAGGCCTGGAGCAGATCCGGGCTCTGGGGAGGCTGATGGGGGCTGACTGGGCCTGTGGGCGCCCACAGCGCGCTGGTGGTTTCAGGGCTGTGCGACAGTCTGCAGGGTAAGTGGGGATGTGCTGACAAAAGTTGGCTGAGCTGCTCTGAAGAGATGAAAGCGGGGCAAACTGTGGTGTCCCCATGAGCTGGGTGGGCTGGGGCTGCCTGATGCTGCTTTGTGCTGTGGCAGAGCCCTGCCTGGCCTTAGCTGTACCCTGCGGATGGGGGCTGGAGCAGTCCCTGGGCTTCCACTGACGGTCCTGGTGTAAACAGGAACATCAAGCAGACTTATCTTTGACTGTGCAAGTAAGTTTGATCATACTTTTTATGCTGCTTGTTAATGTATAATCTTCTGTAAGGATGTCCCATGTCCCACTAGAATTTTCTGATCATCTGGGCAAAGGATGAGCATGAAGGCAGTATGCTCAAGTCCTTTGTACATGTGTATTGAAGATGTGTCGTTGTTTGCCTGACCTCGTTAGCACAGACACAGTTCGTGAATCAGGTTTCAACCATTGCAGTGGAAATCTAGTTTTTGTCAGAAAACCAAGGCAAATAGGGGAATTAAGTGTTGTACAGAGTGTAGTGCTTTTACTTAACTTCTGATCATTTCTGCGAGGGCTGTTTGCAAAGGTTTGGTAGGATGCTATGTCTTGTGGCAGCTGTTGTGTGAAACTTCATCCTGTGCTTGTCCATGTGAATGCATGTTGTATTTAGTGGCACAAGTGCCATCTAGGTACTTATTGGACAGTCAACAGTACCAGCACTTATTGAGATGTCACACTTCAGGAAGCAGCTATTCATTGCATCAGTATCAGAGTTTTTCACTCCATTTGTTTTGTGATAACACGTTAGCAGCAACTCAAACAAGATGTCCAAACTCAAGTTTTGCAGAAGTTCTGTGGCAAAAACACAGTAATATGTTATTATCTTAATCTGATAACAAAAAAATTATGTAGAATATTAAGCATTCAGCATCTTGCAGGACAGAATGAGATGTGACTGCAGGGTCATTAAAAAGTTTATCAGCGACCTTGTACGAGAAATGTTGGGTGCAGTAACACTGTCAGGGGCTTTAGGATTCCCTGTGTCTTAGTCCGGATTTATTCATCCAGGACCTTGATTTTGTGCAACTAAAGAGTTTCAGGACTGTATTAAGGTGGTGTATCTAAACTACATGTTGAGCATGACCTTCAGGGTTTTTTTGCAGGTCTGCAAACACTGAAGGGAGGTAATATAGCTTTACAAAGGTTTTCTTGGGAGGAAGCAATGCTTCAGTTCCAGGTTTGCTGGCTTAGCCAGGCCCTGATGCTGCTTTGCAGATATGAACCATTTCACCATACTGTAACCTCTGATAGGGTAGCAAACTTCATGATGCCACTTTTACCATTGGAGCATGGAAAACATTGTTTCTGGGACCTTACCTATGAGCAGTACAGACTTGGAACAATGAGACTCTGATTTATGTTCTGTACATGTACCTGCTTGCAAGTCCTACTTGCGTACAGAAAAAGCTCCAAACAGAAATTGCATAGGCAATGTACCGATGGTGATTTGTGAGAAAACTCGAGATCACATATTTTTCTGGAGAGAATTTGATTATGAAATTAATTATTAACTTATTATTAGGAGATTTCTGATGTGTGGGATTAAAAGGAAGATTTGGTTCTGTGTAAGCAACAGTATGTGGTACTTTTTCCCTTTGAAGATGATACCTGAACCTGTGAATCAAATCATAGTTGCATTCTGTTCATCATTTTTTGAACTAAAAGGTACTATGCGGTCTAAAACTATTCTAGTGACTCATTTTCCAGGGATCAGTCCCGGTTTCAGTATGCAGTTGTTGCCTATTGTGTTGCTGCAGTTTAAGGATACTTTAGATGACTAAATATTTTAAGTTACAGCTGATAGTAAGTTGCTTTCTTTTGGTTTGAATGGTTTGTAAAAGGACTTTTGTGTGGTTTTATTTGACATATGGTGTAGAAAATTCTCTTTTACTGTATAGGGAAAATTAAACCAGCAAAAAAATTTACAAGAACACAAGCTCTTTCAGGAGTTGATTTTGATTAAGACTGAAATTTTTCTTGCTGTGCTTTTGATCATAGTATATCTGAATTGTTGCCAGTTAAGTATGATGGTCTTCATAATGTTTAAGACTGGTATTTCTCTTGCTACAACTCATCTATCCACTGAAGATGCAGTGTACTGGAAAAGGGTAGTCTTCAACTTCAATCCTTACTGAATTTGTTTTTTAAATTAGTGACTGGAACTACTCTTGCTCCTTGGACAATACTGCCTGCATCTAATAGCAGAATTAGCCTGGCATAACCAAGAAACAGCTGTGAGAGAATCCATGGCAGCTAAAGCTCCCACTTTAAGTCCTGCAATTCCAAGACAAGTGCAGTGGCAGTCTGGATCTGAATGTGTTAACTGAAAGGAAAACTGGATCTGCCTGCCCTGAGCTGATGTCTGCCATCTTACTACTGTTGGCTACTAAGAGCATCATATTCTCCTCTAATCCCAAAAGGATCTCAAAGGTCCATTTCTATTACATTTTTCCTACTGTATTTAATCTGTAATTTCCATCCACTTACCACTGCCTGTTCACATACAAGGCCATTCAAAGTATGCCTATGTGACTTTAATATCTGTTACTGGAGAAATATTTTAATCAAAATACCTGGTGACATTTTTTAACTTTTAGCTGCTGCCAGAGACAGCAGGGGAAGGGGTAAATCTTCTGTCTTTGGAGCAAAATGTTAATGTGGTAACTAGTAAATACTCCAAAACATCCTTTGGTCAGAGAGGGAATAACCTGTGAATTTCAGAAGGTGGAATTTCATCTTGCCTACAGGCCCTACATCTTTAACTCTCCTGGTCGCAACAAAGTCATGCTACCAACTCTGATGTTATTGTTTGCTGGCAGATAATGATGTTCAAACTGAACATGAGATGGCTTTGTAAATCAGTGAGTAGGTTTTCTTGCTTGGATTGTTGCTCCTGCATGCAATGGCATTCCCTGGGGTTCGCTAGAGCAGGGCCTCCCCCACATGTACTCACTGGCTGTAGGAGCTATCCTTGCAGTGAAGGGACTGTGCTCCTGGCTGGAGACCCAGATGGAGTGCTAAGGCAGAAGTTACTGTTGCAGTCAATGTCAGTGCAGACGGAAAGAACTTGGATCAATGACTTTTCTTATTTTGTGATTACTCCAGCCAGTCATTTGTTGTAAACACAAGCTCCAGTAATCTTGAGAGTATAAAAATGAAGCATTTTTGCATAATAACAGTAGTGAGGTGGAACAGAAAGTAGTCAATGTGCTTATACTTGATTGAAGGACGTTGACTCAAAGGCTGTGGTAGGGCAGTGCTATTTTGATATCTTCTGTGACCTAAGGAAGCGTGAACCAGTCTTTAATTTGCCTCTGGTTGGAGAAGTGCTTCTGCTGAGTATAGCTAAGATGGGAGCTGGTTCCAGGAGGTGCAACTAGGAAGCTGAGGTTACTCTCTGTGTCACAGGTTTTGAGATAAAGGCATGTTTCTATACATCTGAATCAGGGCAACTTCTGACCAACTTAGTACATAAAAAAAACCTTTTTCTTTTTTTTCCTGACTTGGCAGCATTCCTTACTAATCTGCTTATACAGGTGAGTCTATGTGAGCGAATTAAACAAAACAAGCAAACCTCCTCAGGGGACGACTCCTCACGTGCTTCCCGTGCTCCAGTGTGAGATCCCTCTTACGGGAGAAGTCCTTCAGGAACTTCTTGGGTGTGGGTCGTTCCCACAGGCTGCAGCTCGTCACAAACTGCTCCAAGTCCTGCCAGCAAGCCTGCTCAAGTGTGGGCTTCTCTCTCCACATACTTTCAGTGGATCAAGTATATCATTATGTCAAAGTCCTCAAGCATGTAGGTTTAAAATAGAATAACAGTCTTAACAGTCGAGGCAACCTTAAGTCTGAAGATGAGAGTCTGATTTCTTAGTTTTACTTGTGTTATGTGGATAAAATTTTGACTTTAGATCTTGAAAGGGTCAGAAATCTGCTGTTACTGCCTGTTATGTATGCCTGTTGATATTGATGTTCTGCAGCCTGTTTAGAAATGGAAACTGGTGAAGTACCTTCCTCAGTTTACTGGAGTGGTGGAAGATCATCTGCAATTGGTAGACTCTGACACAAGTGTAAAAGAACCCTTCATCTCCCTGGGAAGAAAGCTTTTCCCTTTGAGGAGGAGCAATTTGTCCAGCAGGCTTGTATAGACTTACCAAAGTAAACGGATGGCAAATCTATTTTCTATAGAAGGAAGGTCATGGCAGGTAACAGTTTCTGTGTTCATATGCTGTACTGAGGATACCTTTCGAGTCCCAAAAACACCACCCCTTATTCACAGACCTTCTTTAATTCCTGGTGGTCCTAAGGCTAGTTGCTTGGCTAAAAGGATTAATGTCATATATCCCTTGATATTAGTGCCTGTCCTCCAGTGTCCGTGCTGGGTGTTTTGCTGTGATTCATGTATGCTTGTTGAATGTTTTAGAGTTTCAGTTCAAGTTTGTTTGTGATCAACATCTTGTCACTTTCAAATTTAAGTGTGGGGGGGGGGAAATAGTTTTTTCCTATAGAGGTCTATTTTTAATTCTTACCTTATGAGATGTAAATGCTTTTTCCCATGCAGCTGCTGTGCTCGGTGGTTCCTGTTAGAAGACTAGTGAATCAAATGTGTTAAGTAGCGGTAGCAGTAGGAGGAGTGTTGCTGGGGCTGCCTTGGGGAATGTGTGTTCTCTTCATACCTTCAAACTGACATGGTTATATATGTGTAGGGGCTGCATCTCACTAGCTGAGAAGGAAAAGTGTCCAGTGTAGGTGAGGATGACAATGAAAATGCTAATTATTTTAAGTTGTTATTGCTAATTTCCTTTTATTTCTCCCTCCTGTGTTTTTTTTTTTTTCCAAATTCAACTCCAAGTTCATTTTTCCTGGATGAAAGTATTAAAGATGAAAGTCAAAAAGGAGTCATTCCTCAGGTGAAAAAAAAGTTCCTTGTTTATGAACCACCAATGCATGCATTTAATCCCAAATTGTGTGAGAGAAATCTGGGCAAAATAAAATAAGATGGGATGACGGAATTTAAAACAACGCCTTCTCCTGTACTTGTAGTTCTCCTCCAGTACTTGCTTGACAATACCTCAGGTTGCTGCTGCTTCAGTATGTTGTCCTACTGAGTGTATTCAAGATGTACATCATGTGAGGGCTGTTCTGCGGCACTAACGCTTCTGTTGGGATGCTAGGACAATAAAAAGCCCCCAATAGTATGTAGACTTAGGAATTAATATCTTCATGGATTAACTGTTTCTTCTGTTACTTGCAAGTTACGTACACTCTTATACATGAAAAACTCCATAAAATTACGTATTACAACAATTAAACAGGAAAAAACCCAGAAATGTCTGCTTAATGTAATAGAAGTTATTTATTTGATCAGTAATCAGTTTAAGTGTGTCTGACAAACCTTTTCTTTAAATTCAGTGCTTCAAGGCAATTAGGCAAGTTTTCACATGGTAGCAAAGACGATGAGACAACACATCACTTACAGTAAGAAATAGTGCCACGGTACTGAAAACACGGGAGCAACTTAGTGATTAAATAGTGTTTGTTCCCACAACTCCCACTTTGCAGCACTCTTTCATTTATTTATTTAATGTGTCACACAATGCCACTGCTCAGCTAGAGGCTAAGAGGGAATGTAGGTAGACTGTGTACCTGCAAGAGAAGCAAGAGGGCCTGGAATGCTTCATCTGGAAAACAGTATTTGTAATACAAAGACAGGATCCTACATCTTGTGGCCCTGGTGTCCTTGTTATTTGCATCAAGGCACCAGCATGGATCAGTTCACTGCGGCAGTAGTCCAGCTGATGTGACTTGCATTATTATCAGATACCTGATTGCAGTCTCTGGATGGATGGCGGGTGGGACGTGATGAGCATAGCAATGTGTGTGGTGCTGCTGCTGCTGTGTGATACTAATCTGTGATGAGGACAGAGGCTCACTCAGCACTGCAGAAAAGTTTTACGAGGACACAGTGAAACTGTTTTGTGAAATTCTGATTGTTGCCAGGATTTTGAACTCTGATGTACTGCCAGCTTGTCCAGAAGATGTTTTGACAAACATGTTTAGGTTGTGCAGAACCAAGAAGGTACAGGACTTCAGTTCTGAAATTGAAAAGTTTTCTTCTGACAGAGATTTAACATGTAATTTGAGACAAATTTATGAGATTCCAAGGCTAAAATAGTCCAAGTGTTGGATTCTAATGTGGTATTTCATAATTTTTCCTTTCAAAACTTTAAAAATTTCTTGTTAATGTGTAACTGTGTCAAAATTTTGTGACAGCACTTCTGACTTTTTACACGCTGTGATAAAATGTTCAGACATAGGGTCTTGCTTTACTGTTTATTGATCACAAATCTCTGTAGTCTTACTGTTTTCAGTGGAGCAATTCCTGGCCCATAGTGGCTGCAGACTGTGTAATGTGGTATTCAGAAAAATGCTTTTCTAAACTGAATGCAGTTACCAAAACATATTTTTGAAAAATTCTGAGGGGTTAGTAGAAGAAAAAACCTGACATAAGGTCTTTGCCTTGATATTCCTTTTGGAGATGAAGACATCTGGATAAATAAAGAAAACTAACAAAAGAGAAGGAAAAGAGAAGAAAATGTGGCCTTCATATTCAGAGTAGAAGCAGCTTTTCAGATATGTACATCAGCAGAGCAATGCCTCAAACTCAGATGTACAGAAGCCCTCACTATAGTGGAATGCTGCACGTACTCTATTGGCCCGGGGGAGCCAGTCAGTGAAGGATATTTCTGACTTCTAAATTGGTCCCTCAAACACCTATTTAAATCAGAAATAACTCACTGAGCAGAGGGAGGACAAAAAACCCCCCCTTGAAGTTGTAAACCACTTGAAAAATTTCTCTGAGCTGTTAAATTTGCATTGCAAAACCCCTTGTATCTCTTGTGTGAGCTGATACAAGACGCTATATTAGATATTCAGAATGTGTAACAGTCATCTGGTAGGAGGAAATAAACTTTCTTATATTTTGTTTTACTGTCGTAGACTTCTGCAAGTTATTAAAGCGCATATTTTGTAATGCTATGATCTAAGATGGCTTGTATTGCTGTTTGAGCACAGCAGAAGATTGGTGACAAGTCTTCAACCTGTTTACCTTGTTAAAACTGTTTTTTACATTGTGTTTGAGTGCTGTCTGGGTCTGTGTACCCAAGAGCAGTGTCTTACCTGCTAGCCCGAAAATGGCAAGGAGAAACAGAATTGCTTATAAGGAGAATATGCAACAAATGGCATGGATCATGAGTTAGGACATTGTCAAAGGCAGTTGTCAAAGACAGTAAGTGTTGAAGATGACGTACTAACGGACATGACTTAGTCATAGCCCTATATTGAGGTGAAAATGTTGGAATGGGACTGTAAAGTTATAGCAGTCATGCTTACAAGTGTTTCTTGTTGGGCTTATAATCAATTTCTTACTGTTTTTCTAAGCAAGACTTTTTTTTCTCTGACTCATTTGCCCTCAGGTATTTTCAATTTTATCATTTGCATGAAGACTTCATAGTTGCCACTTGATGAGCATGACAGTGTTTGGCCTGTATCATAGCAGGAAAAGGAGAAAGCAATAATGTAAAGATGTTTCTGTCATGGTATCTAAATGAGTGGTTTGGTGTGCAGTACAAATTTTCCAGGTCTGTTCAATAGTATGTATTTAACATTGGTTTGGGTTTGGTTTTTTTTTTCCCCTGATAAAACTGGAGTTTTCACTTTGACAGGTGGAGCAGAAGTGAGCTTATTCATAGGCTTTAGGAAAGAGGTTTTTCTCTAAGATGCTTAGATTTTTTTTTTTTTCCCCTCCCCAGAATTGCATAGTTTGTAGATTTGAGTCTGAACAAAACTTCACTTAATTTTAGAGGCGTTAATTTTCAGGTCTTCAAGTGCCAGTTCTGTAAGACTACGATGGCTATATTTTTGAACTCCTCCAATTACTGTTTGTACTGTATTTTGAGTAGTTTGTAGAGAACCCAAAGTTATGTTCCTTTGAACAGCTGCAGAACTAGTACATCTTTTCCACTTGTAAAATTATATTCTATTGTAGTGAGTTCCTCGTATCATCCATTCTCTGAACTGTCCTTTGTGAGCTGCTTTCTGATCCTTTGCTGAATTATTTATATCTTTATTTCAGCATCCCCCTTAGACAAGGCACTGTAAACTCTAGAACTTCTGTTGTCACACTCATAGTAACAAAGTGCAGGATAAAACCAAGTGAAGGTTTTGTAGTAAAATGTGAATTTGCATTCTGGTGAGAGAAAAAGAGAAATGTTAATGTACTAGGGATATGAAGAAGTAAACCATATCCAGATGGAAGAAATATTTAATTTCTCTGTGTTGGACAGAACCCTATTTTATTTGTAAAAATCATCTAGTTTGTGAAGATAGGGTTTCAGCAGAATGTCTTATTCAAAAGTAGGATGGGGCATTCAGACACTCTTCCTAGTGTTTGCTCTTTCCTTCCTCAGTTTTTACCTAGCACATTATTTGTGCTGGCTCTCAGTACTTCTGTCTATGCTGATGAGGCAGTGTTTAAAAATAAGCTAGTAAATGTGTTCAAAAGGAGTGAAAACACATCCAGGTCTAGTGAAGTTTTCAAAATAGGAGCGCCCAAGCATAGGCAGAGACTTAACCTTAGATCTAAATTCAATTGGTAATCAGTAGATGTATCATGCTGATAGCTGATGAGAAACCAGGTGCAATTCATTGTTCTGCTTTGTCGATGTAGACTTAACACCCTCTGTTCTTAACTTACATGCAAAGGGAATTTCTGTCTGTAGTAAGAGTAAAGCTCTGATATTTCAAAAATTCAACACTATGCTTGATCAGTGTTAGATACTTTTGAGCACGGTACTTCTAATGTTGCAATGTCAGTGTTATTTGCAGAGTTTTTTGCTGCATGTAGTTGTACATTACCTTTCTATGTTTTAAAAAATAGTTACTGATTAGTACAATTAGATAAATCCCTATTTATTCAGCTAGCATGGTAACAAGTACCTTTCTGTAACTCACTACTTCAACTGACAGGCAGAAAGCAAGAGTTCGCCAAGGAACTGAAACATTTTTCAGTTGGAAAGTAATTTTTAATGAGGTACATTTTGTCTGCTAGGAAGAGGAGGGAGGAAGGAAAAATAGCAAGCACAATATACAAAAGGATCTTTGTGCTCCTAATACTGGTTGACACGAGAAGCTTGCAAAACAAAACCAAATCTTTTGCAATGGAAATGAAGTGCTTGTACAAAGAAGAGACCAAGGGTGAAATGGAAAGCAAATGAAGTCCGTCATGTAGTTTTGTTTGTACCAGCTAAAAACGAATCCTTTTACTTGAGAGCTAGTAACAAGTTGTATGCTTCAAGAATTACAACTAAAATTATGTGGTCTGTTTGCATTGGAAAAGCAATCTCTTCAGCAGTACTCTTTCAAATCTGGGTGTTAGGATGCTCTTTGGAGGGCAAGACAAGTTGCAGCACAGCAAACAAATACCAGCAGAACTGGCTCCTTACAGGGATTAGAACAGATTTCTGACTGCTGTCACACTGCAGGTGCTCTTTAAACAGCTGTACCTTTGCTAAATTGTGGATAGTTTCCAGTGTCTTCATGGTGTTCCTAACATAGCAGTGAACAAGAATTGTTCACTGGTTTGCTGGTCCTTTGGCTGTGAGATGGAGATGAAGATGTCTGTGTTTTGTTTGAAAAAAAAGTTTTAAATTTCTGCAAAAAGAGCCTGTGTAAGTCCTTGGTTCATATCACTTGCTTTCTAGTAGTGCTCTCTAGAGAGAGACTACTCCCAACCGCAGTCTTGTATTTTCCCTTGAATTGAGCAGTCCTTTCTGCAGCAGTTAGCTAATTTTTGGGAAGGCATTCTGTCTTTGTGTGCATATGTTGCATTCATGCTTGCTTTGGGCTTTTAGACGATGCTGGCCTTGACAGCAAATTATTATGACAGATACACATTCTGGTTTATGGAGAAATAAACCTGCTAAAATTGGCTGTACCAGATTTTAGAAGCTCTTAATTTCTTTTGGACAAAAAAAAAAAAAAAGTTATTGCATCAACTGGAATGTGGCTTCGATGTGTTTTTTCTTCAAGTGCTAAGTCTTTTATTAACACAAGGTAAGATTTTTCGAACCAACCACAGTAATTCAGTCAAGCAGCATATACATAATCTGTTTTAGTGGTTTCAGGTCTTTTATGACCCAGTTTTCTTGCATAAAAATTCTAGCAGCACTGACAAAACTCCATGTTCTTATTTTGGCACAACTGTACCTTCTTGAAATTGTTCTTTTTAGCTCTACATAGTAATAACATGGCTATTTGTGTGGTATATCTGGATTGTTCTGCACTGGCTCTACCTGTTTTGAACGTTCTTTCCCTTTTGGTGTACTGTGCTTTTGGGTGTTTCAGCTGCAGCTGATGGCCTTTCCTTAAATTCTGCATTTTAATTCCTCTTTGTCACACAATGACCTCTAATGCAGCCTGCACTAGGCTCTTTAGCCAAGTTCCAAGAATGAACAGGTTCTTTGAACAATTTGTTTCATATGCTTACCAGAAACTAAGTATGTCATTGCCTTTTCTGTTTCTTGTTTTGTACTTGTGCTTCAGTGGTGCTGTGCTTTTCTGGCGGGATGTTCGTTTTGGTTTAGTTTTGTTCTAAAACCTATTCTATTGGGCAATGTCTGCCATCCTGAGTGAGGGCTAAAGTGGGATAGTCTCTCATATTTCCTGTATTTGTAAGTGATTAATTTTTGCAAATGATTTTGCTCGGAGAACAGCAGCTGGTTCCTGTGTCTCAGAATATTAGTGTCTGACTGCTGAGCTCAGATTAATTGAATAGAAGTATCAAGGATTTCTGCAGCTGGCTCTGAACTGGCAGTTTAACTTTGCAAGTGAGAGTTGAGTAGGAATTCCAGAGAGTAAGGTTTGTTTCTAAAGAATACTTGAGATCAGCGGGAACAATCAAATAATGAATTTAAAATATTTCCTTCAATATGTCAGTGTACTAAACTAGGATATTCCATGATATGAATTACTATTTGAAATATAATTTTTTCTGTAAACTATTTCCATTACTGTGCTCTAGGCCCAGACTGCTCTTCACATCATGGCTACAAAGTCTTTCAAGGCCCACTTGTTGACCACGCTCTTAAACCCCATGCCTTATTTTGTAACTGAGGTTTCTTGGACTGCAAATAGATACTCAAGAAACACTTTGTGTCACCTTACAACAGGGTATCTAGACCTGAGTCTGTCTTGTAAGTGGTCAGTTAAGAAAAATGGTTGTAGGACCCTCCTTTGAAAAGCCTTAGATCACTGGAATTAATTTTGGAGAGTGAGCTAATATGGCACTGAAAACTCTGAAGCTTTCTGATTTAAAACTTGATGCCATCAGCTCTGTCTACTTCTACTCTGCTATATTTAGTTCTTTTTTTTTT